>CM073764.1:4087560-4342560 GCA_037127475.1 Arma custos
ACATTCTAGATGTTGCAATCTCTATATATAATAAAAATGAATCGCCAAATTAGTGGCTAACCGCTAAACTCGAGAACAGCTCGACCAATTCGGCTATTTTTTTTTTTTTCATATTTTCGCTAAGGTGCATAGAAGGTTCTTATGGAAAAAACGGGAAAATGACGAGAGAAACCTTCGATGGCCAAAAAATCTTGAAAATTTCGGAGTTTTTTCACTTTTTAAATTTGCTACAATTTGAGCCCAACCGCAGCTCTGTAGGTCCAATAGATTCTGAGTATCATATAACAAATAACTGGAATCTTATATATCTGTATTTACAAAAATATCCTGTCGCGATGTTTGCCCGGGCTAATCTCCGAAACTCTTGTACTGATTATAATGAAATTTCGCAAATATATGTAACATTATCCAACTTAAAATTTAGGCTATTTTTTTTTTTTTTGACCGCGATTATTTTATTGCAAAATTATTTTGTTTTCTAACTAGCTGCATTTTTGATATGTTGTACATGCTGTTACAACTAATGTTTATATTTTATCATTTAAGAATTTAGTATATTATTTATTTATTATATACTATAGTTAGATACAAGATGAATGAAATGTAAAATCAAAAATCAATTTAATTAATTATTTCATTCATTCATTATTTCTTTAAAATTCAAATTTCAACGTAATATTTTTTAAAACTACTATAACAGCCACAGCAAGGCGTGGCCAGGTCAGCTAGTTTCTAACAAAATATAAATAATTTACGAATCCTATCGATCCTCTACCCCAACAACCCGTGAACGGGTCTGGGGTTCAGTATATGGTAGAGACTGTACTGTTTCATGGACAACGGTTCTCCAGGGAGGTGATTTGTCCTAGATCACGCTGAACCGCCAGATTTTTCCCTTTTATTTTGGGTACCCTATTTTTATACTATTTTATAGAGGCTGGGTGAGCCCCAGAAGGGTCCTAGATCTCATACGATCCATCTCCGGCTGCAAACAGACTAAATAAAAGTCTTGCCAGCAGCGGGATTTAAACCAGGATTTCCTTCATGGCAACTCAGTGCTCTACCACTGAGCCACTTCGCTCCCTATCGATCAATAGAATTTATTTCACTGTCTTAATACATATTTGCTATTTTATAAATGCTTTCTTCAGGTCTTGACATTCTACTGGCACTTAATTTTATATATTTGTTGTAATTTTATTATTATTTCATTCGTTATAATATGACCCATTTACAATAAAATAGTCGCGGAATTCGACATTCTATGATATAGCGTCTGAGTATGCATAATATATTAATATAATGAGTAAATATCATAATTAATTTAAAATATTCCTCTGTTAAATGAATTCAACAAATGTTTTTTTTCTAGCCCCGACTATTTAATCAAGTTCTTTCACGAAGTTTCGTTTGGAATACCGCTAGCTTCCTCTGAACTTAATCTGGTACCGAAAATGTCCTTCTATCCTTCGGTATTTATGCCTTTTCGGGTCTGGGGTGTAGCCTGTTCTTTTAATGATCTGATTGACTAGGTGGTCTCTGATTGGCCGGTGCTCGACTATCAGGCTTCGGATTGGTCTATATTTTCTTTCAGTTGGTAAAAAAGAAAACAAAAGAATTTGACGACATGGTCGAAACCAGAAGTAAACGTGATAAATGTGTTAAACAGGCTGAGCAAATTTTACAGTGTATTTACTCTGCTTATTCGTTATTCTAAAGTCCATTAATGTTTTAGATTGAATTATCTTCCAGAGGTTAGCTGCGTGCTTACAAATTTACTAATCAGGGAACTTAAAACCTGAATTAAACCACCTATATATTTATAAATATATATTGCATCTGGTTTAGTAATATATAATTACAATAAATTTTATTAATAGTATTCTTGAATATAATTTAATATGTACATTAAGACACGAGTAATAGTAATTCAGATAGGCTTGACATAAAAAAATACGACGAGAAAGGGACACATCTAGGATTCTTCGTCAGGTAGGTCTGAGGAATGGATTTCTGCCGGATCATCGTCGGATTCTCACGTTTCTCTTGAAGTAACGTCTTTATTGTAGGTATCTTCACACACTAATAGGTTCTATTACTACCTGATTGTGTTACCTTGTTTATGTAACCGTCTTTACCTTATTTATAGTAGTAAATTCACATTTATTTTTATAATGAAGCCCTGTTTACTGTAATCGGTTCTTCTCTATAATGTTAATCCCTAAATTATAATAGAATTTTAATTAATATATTTTATAAAATACTTATACGATCAGGAAAATGAAACTAACTTTTTTTTAATGAAAAGTATCATAGAATCCAATTAACCTCTACACTAGATTTTTTTTATTGGAAGCATCAGTTTTACAATAATCCGATTATTTTTAGCATCTCATTGAATGAAAATTTATAAACAAAAGATTGGTTTTCGAATCTTTTTTAAGTGGAGTCTGGCATATTGAATGTTATAAACAATAGATTGCTGAATTTCTTGAGCTTTCATACTTTGATGAGATGGAAAAAGTATATATTTTTTTGGTAACATTTGTTATAATTTACTGAACACTGGATCCTTCATGAGTAGTATTGTTACAGGACATAATATATATACCATAAACATTAAATCTTAATTAAAGCTTGAACTTAAAGGACCAATTAAAAAAATAAAATATAAGAAAATAATAAGCTTGATAACCTGACACTTATAAAATTTTATAATTGAATTAGGCCATCTATAGCCGCGGATCTTATCCCGCTGTAATCGAACTTGAGGATATTTGTTTCTCCAGAGGCTGGGGACTTAGTAGTACTAGGGCTTAGGCTTCTAAGCAGCTTACGGTGAAATACGAGTTATCCTCTTAAGAATTAAATAAATAACATTTTAAAGCAGGACATTAGTTTGTATTCATTGCTCCTAATTTGTTTCAAGCGGAAGCTATAATTTATTATACATAGTTAGATTGTTTTAAATTTGTTTTCAGACTTTATTTTGAGAAAATTTATGTATCATCTGAAGTAGATAAGTCTTCGAAGTTCTGAAACAATATTGGTTTGAATTGAAAATAGCAATAATAATAATCAATCAAATGGGATAAAAAATGAAAGAATAAGTAACAGCCATCTCCATAATCTACTGTTCGCCGATGATAAGGTAATTGTCGCTCAAGGCCATGAGGAGGCAGAATACATGCCACGAAACCTTAAGGAGACATATTGTATAATAGTTGGGGCCTTAAAATAAACCACAGCAAAACTGAATATATGATCAGGAGGACTTTGTTGTTGGAATTGTCTTAACAATATTGGATGATTTTAAATATTTGGGATTTGTATTGAAAAATCAGAAACCGAGATAAAGCAAAATATAATTACTACCCGCAAAGCAATTGGAAAGCTTAACTCGGTCTTTTGAGGCAATAATGTGACGAATAACAACTCATATGCAAGTCCATAATTGAAAGCATATTTTTATATGGAGCAGAAACATGGACGATAAGCTCTAGGAAAAAATCTGCCTGCTACTGAGATGGACTGTTGGAGAAGAGCTGTCAGGGTATCCAGGCTAGAAAGAACGCCGAAATTAGAGAACAGATGAAAACTCAATAAAACCTCCTTCAAAATATAGAGAAAAACAGATTGGAATGGTATAGTCATCTCAGAAGAATTAAGGGAGAAAGATTGCCCAACTTAATTTTCAATTGGACTGCTGAAGGGAGGAAATGGCAAGCAAGGCCATGAAAAAGATGGAAAGAAGGTATTGAGGAAAGTATGCACGGCAATGGCCTGAAGGAGGAAGATATGCAGGATAGAAATGGAAAAAAGAATTAAAGAAATTTTTGGTTGAAGGAAGGAAGCCTCGAACATTAAAGATCCTTTCAAGTTTCTTACTTTTTAGTCATTTCATTTCTACTGTTATTTTCCTTATGTTTTTGTCACTTCTAAATACTTCATGATTGTATTATCATGTAAGCCTTCATGTCAGATATACATTATGTTTATTTTTCTGTTCATGTTTGTTATTCTAAAGGGACTTGGTCCCAGAATAAAGTTTGTTTTCTATTCTATTGTAAAGATCTCCATTCTAATTTAACCTGGATAGGCGAACTTAAGGACTTATCTTGTAGCATCATCCGATTAGCCATATCAGTTAAATGAAAAAAACAACTAACAAACAATTTTTTAAGTTTTTTAGGATAAAAATAACTACAAGAGGAAAAATTTTAAAAAGGATTACTCAGGGTTTTTTACTAAGAAAGTATCAAGAACAGTGAAGCCGTTGTCCAAGATCTGTCTTTTTTTTTCTGTATTGAGACTTGGGAAATTGCCAACAACCTCAGCATTTTAGCTCTATCTGTCGAACAGAGTTGAGAGCACTTTACATTCATGGTGTAAACCTCAAGTTGTTTTCAAAGAATGTTTCTGTTTTCTTCTACTTCGGTTGCTAAATTAAAAGTAGAGCTACATAAAATATTATACTTGCTACCTCATTCGGTTCTGAAAAATCTACAACCTAGAAGAAATCCAGAACAAAATAGATTGGTAAGATGAGAAAAACACAAGCATTTTTATTCGAATTCGTATCGATAAAATTGTTTTCTTGTAATCTATAGAATAACAAGTAACAAAACAGATATTGCCCTGTTCGAATGTTTTAAAATTATTAATATAATAATTTCATATCATTAATTACTTTTATAATGGCATTAAGTTTAACTGTTATACAATTTTTAAATAAATTGTAATTATTTGGACCATTTTATCAAAAATATATGTATAAAAAAAATACAGGGTTCAGTAACATACATCAATAGAATAATTAGATACATAAAGCGGAACGTTTACGGGAAGGATAAAAAATAATAAAAAACAATTATCGGATAGAATTGTGAATCTAAACCATTCTCGATCCAACTTGATCACACACAAAAACTTCATTGAAATTTGATGACCATTGATGGAACCTTATCAGTTTATGCTTGAAGCTGTTGAGTCACATCCACCAAAAGTACTTGCCAGCTTTGCCAGGGAGTGTGGTGTGTCGAAAGATACTGTTAGCCGCCAGCTACGCTCCATTGAGGTGAAAAGGCGCTGTAGATTGATCCCTCACGCACTCAATCTTCAGCAATCAGCTAAGAGGTTAGAAATTTATGGATATTTATTGTAAATCACTTCTGTTATGAGATTTGACCGGGTGATTGTCACCTGTGATGAAAAGTGGATATACTGGCGAAATTCGGATAACCGTGAGCATTAGCTAGCTCACAGTCAAACTTCTTTTGCAGTTGCTGGATAGATTGTACGCGAAATTGTCAGAGCGTTATACTGCTTTGATAAACAGAAAAGGCGTTTTATTTCAACAAGATAATACTCGTACACAAACTTCCCATCGAACCAAAGAAAAGCTTAAAGAACTTCATGGGTTCGAACTTCTGCCTCGTCCACCACATCGCACCATCATATTACAAATTGTTTCGGTCCATTTTCTTCAAGGGAAAAAATTTGAGAATTTTGCAGAAGTTGAAATTGGGGTCCAATAGATGCAAGAGCCATCCCGAGGAACGGTATCAGCATGGATCAAGCAATTGGTGAAGATAGATAACAATGGACTATACTTTGAGTAATAATTGGATTTTATATTAAAAAAAAATAGTAATATTTAGTTAAATACTGTTATTTTTTTGTACACCTTATTATATTTTTCATTTTATTACATATTATGTTTGGTTGATTTCTGTACATGTGCAATTATTATAGAAATCAAATCGAAAATCGTGTGAAATATTCAATTCAATATTGCGCTTTACAAACGTATTCAACGCAACGAATTAAACGTATACAATTCCCACAAACTATATTAGCGTCACACATTAATTTAATATTTTCAATTTATCAATTAATTTTATAATTTCAATTTAATAACAACACTAAGTTACGATAAATGTAACGAGTGTGCGAACAAATTTAAAGCTTCTTATTTTCAAAATGACAAACTACCGCGATCACAACGCTGGCTGCCGGACGCAGAGTAAATCAAAAACTTGAGATTATAAACAAAAAAATATTTTAACTAATTAAAAAATAATACCTATCGGATAAAATTGTGTATCTTAACCTTTATCGGATCCAATTGAAAACAGACAAAAAATTTCATCGAATTGTTAAGGCGTACACACGAACAGTAATTTAAAAAAAAAACAACCTAATTAACATAATCAAGGATAAATCTGTTTGAAACTGATAATTATTACTTGAACATAAGTGCCGAAGACATCTTTTATCCTTGTTTCGAGGCATTGGCCAGACCAAGAACCATGACCACTAAGTTGCAGGCAAGGGCCAATACCCACCTCGTTAAGCTTCCGTCAAGGAAACATTGTATTCCGAACCTGTTCGGCTGGATTGCCTTCAGTTGATGTTCTGACCTCAAAGCCGTTCTCTACGGAGTTTGGTTCTCCTCAGACCGCATACCATTATAAGTTCATTCTCAGCTTACTAATGCTAGGAATTATTCCTGAATGGGCGTTAACATGACTAGAATCTTAACTAATTATGAGATATTTTATTTTAAAAAGTGTTAAATAATTCTAATAGGTAATTTGATGTGTGTTTATGTAACGTCACTTGTAATCGGACGATGCTATAGAGGGAGTCCTTCTTCTGCCGAAGTGTAATTAGGATACGAATCTTTATCGAGCACCATGCCCTATTCAGGGGATCGGAGTAGCTCAGTGTTAGAGCGCTGAGTTGACAAGCCAAAAATCCTGGGTTGACATCCTGCTGATGGCAAGACCTTTATTTAACCTTTCAGCAGCCGGAGATGGATACTATGAGATATAGGACCTTCCTGGGGCTCACCCAGCCTCTATGAAGTGGGTTACCAAAATTATGGGGATATAGGACAAATCACCTCCCCAACAACCATTGTCCAGAAACAGTACTGAGTTTTTCTTTTTTTTTTCTTTAACATTGCTTAGGAACTATATATCCTCCGATGGATTGCATTACCAAGGATTTTTTATTCCTTTTAAAAATATTAATGCTACCTAGCTGGCTGCTAACCCTAGACTTCAGAAATATTAGTCACTCATGTAATAGGTCCTGAAACGTTAAACAAAGAATAACACATTCCAACGAATTTATTTGATGAAGGGTTGGAATAATGTTAGGAAATATTTTCGTTCTTAAACAGTATTTATTCAATTTATTATAAGTGGGAGTCTTAGTGTCGACTTCGGCTGTTGTAGATAAATTATTTATTTCGTTCTCCTCCATTAATTGACTGGGATTTACAAACCTTTCTTGAGCTCACCCAGCCTCTATAAAGCATTGGGGAAAGCTTGTCGATTCACGTCCGTATCTCTCCTTCTGTGACCTTTGCCTTACTATGTACAAAATGCAAGGTCCTTTAATAAATATTAAAAATCATCGTTCATGATTGTAGTACTAGAATAAAAACTTAGGGAATTGAAAATAAAAACCTTTTTCTGAATTACAATATATACAGAATAATGGAGGATATAAACAGTTGGGGGGTGAAGTCATAAATTAACACCAAATAAGTGAAGACTTATTTTTTATTTGTGCCGACGTTTCGACCTACTTTGTAGGTCATCTTCAGGGCAAATAGGTGAGGCGGCTGGGTGAACCGTGTTACTGACAATTAGAGTAACGTAGAGTAACGCATTTTAATTGTCAGTTACACGTTTCACCCAGCCGCCTCACCTATTTGCCCTGAAGATGACCTATAAAGTAAGTAGAAACGTCGGCACAAATAAAAAATAAGTCTCCGCTTATTTGGTGTTTATTAATGACTGCATCCCCCAACTATTTCCATCCTCCATTAGATCTTTCAGTCAACTAATTTCCTCTATATACAGAATAATATTCAGCGCTGAGTTTCTACGCCATTTCAATATCTATGCTGAATTCAAATCCAGCTGAAGCAGAGATCAATTATTTAACCTGTTAACCTGCAGACCCTTCTGTGACTCTATCAAGTGGGTACCGAGGGGGGGCGGGGGGGGCATACCTTTGCGCATGATCTCGGGCACATTTTCCCTCTTTACAACCGTTAGAAACATAACAGTCTCTATCATGCGTTGAGCTCAAGACCCAACATGGATTATTGTTATACAGTTTTTTAAAATAGTATGCATTAGTAATTTGATCCTGCTTACTATATGCAATAATATTTTATGTATAAATAAAAATTATTTGAGCCAATGTGATGGCTTTTCATGTTCAATTTTCAATTTTTTTTTCTCCTAGGACTCCATCTGGACAAACGTCTCACTTGGAATCCTCATACAAGACTGAAAAGACATGAAACTGCTCGACGATTTCGCCTACTTCAACATTTACTGGACAAACGTTCAAAGCTACCAATTAATTACAAAAGACTCATTTACATAACAGTTGTCAGACATATTTGGACATACGGAGTTGAGCTTTGGGTCTCTATTAACGCATCCAATTCATCACGTATCCAATCCTTACAATCCAAAATCCTTTGTAAAATCCTTCGTAAACTCATCCATCATGATCTTAATATCCCATATGTTGCTGATTTGGCCCAAACTAGATACCTATCCTTCCATGAAAAGCTCCATACACACTTGAATCCGCTAGTCTCTCGACTTGCTTCCTACAACATTCCTGATAACCCTCCGAGGCGTCTGAAAAGAAGATGGCCTCGAGACCTTCTACTATAAAACTTCATTGGAGTGCTATCAATGGATAGTTTCTCCACAAGTGATTTTTTTGTTCATGTCCTTTGTTCATACAGCCAATTTACTTGATGTAATGTTATTACAGTTGTAAATATCAATTAAAAAAAAAAAAAAAAAAAGTTCTGAATAAAAGATAATTAAAAAAAAATTAAAATCAACCTGCCCGGACGGAAACTAAATTAAATCTCTTCTCCTATTTTTCGTTAATTTTCCTCAATGCCTTTTGTAGAATTAAAAAAAATGCATTAAGTATTTAATATTAAAATGGTGAGTCTTTTGGTTAATTTCGGTTTGTAGAAATAATAATATTTGCTTACCAAGAAATTACATACACCAAGTGTAGGAATTAATTAATTAACCAAAATCTCTTATCATTTTCCTTTTTTTTTTACCACTTTCTCACACAATAAAAGAGATAAAATTTCTTAGAAAATAAATTCCAAGCCCTTATTTTTTTTTGCAAGGTATTCGTTATAAAACAATGTTTTCAACCTAAAAAGTTGCGGGATACTTTGCATATAGTTGGGAAATATGGGAGCCCTTAGACGTTCATACATATTCATATATACATTACATTTACTTTATACCGAGCATAAATTGATTAAATTTAAATCCGCGTTTATCAGCCAACTTACTGCTACTGCCCGTGCTATCTTTGAACTTTTTCCTGAAATAAAGTTAATTCTATGGCTTAATAAAGTAAAAAAGTAAACATATCTCTTTTTTTTTTTTTTGAGAGAGAGAAGAAAAACACTTTATTGAAGCATTACAATCTGCCTGTTGAGGGCAATAAGTAATGGTGCTATGTAGCTTAGAATCATTCAATAAAAAATCAATGATATAAACGAAATAAATGCATAAATAAATATATACAAGCGAAAAAATATATACAAAAATAAAGTAAAAAAAATATATATATATATATATATATATATATATATATATATATATATATAATTTAAAAAAAAAATAATAATAATAAATAAAACATAAAAGAAATATACTGTACACATTCATACTCTAAGTATATCTCTTTTAATTAAAAAATATAATTTATAGAATATTTTTATATTTGCTGTATAATATTTCTAAAGGTTCCTGAATATATTTAAGTAGTTTTGAGAGATATTGGCCTATTGTGGAAAAATTATTTATAATTGCAATTAATATCTTTTGGGTATAGAATGGTATAAAGATATATCAAGGGATTAAATCTCGTATAACATGATATAATATATAAATATTGAAAAATTTCTGTCGAAATTTTGGACAGATAATTTCAATTTCTGTTTAAGTTTGGAGACTTAAGGGCTTTTCGTTGGAATTTTTGCCACGGTCATAACATTATATATATATATATATATATATATATATATATATATATATATATATATATATATATATATATATTAAATGAGATATAATGGGGTATGGTTCAAATCCCGCTATGTTCATGACTTTTATTTAGTTTTGTTTAGTTATGTTTGCAGCTGGCGATGTATCATATAGGATCTAGGACCCTCCTGGGGCTCACCCAGCCTATATAAAATATTATAAAAATAGGGTACCCAAACTAACGGGGAAAAATCTGGCGGTTGAGCGTGACCTAGGACAAGTCACCTCCTTGCAGAACGTTGTGTACGAAACAGTACAATCTCCACCATGTTCTGAACGCCAGACCGGTTCACGGATAAATAGATTATAATAATTGATAGAGTTGCAAATATAGGCCAGCGGCCAGGTGTTTGAGCGAAGCGAATTTCTAATAAAAAATAAAGAGAGCTCCATTTTTGATATGTTGTAAGGGCATATCTAAATAGTGTAAATCCAAGTTTGCAACTGAAAAGACTAATGGGAAAACATTTGGTGTCCGAAAAATATCGAAATTTTCGGAGCTAATTCAATTTTTGGAGTTTATATCTTAATCGGCTTGTTTTTGAAAAAACTTAGATTTACAGGCCTCGGTTTGTGCTTAAATTAAAGCTAATTAAATTTATTACAACTTCAGTAACAATTACTTTCATCGTAGGATAACTCCTTCGGCCAGTGTTCCTCACGAAAGTCGACAAAATTCAAAATTTGGACTTTTTGGAAAAAATGACCATTTATCAAAGGGGCGTAACTCAAAGTCTATTAGAGCAACAGAGCTGCGGTTGGATTCAAATTGTAGTAAATTTATTCTACATTTATATGGCTAACCATGTTTTTTTTATTTAAAAAAACGTACTGATTAGGTGATAAAGACCAAAAACTGAATCAACTCCGAAAATTTCGAGTTTTTCGGCCACCAAAATTTTACCATCCGTTTTGTCGGTTACAAACTTTGATCTACACTACTCAGACATGTCCTTACAACATATCAAAAATGCCTTTCTCTTCAATTTTTCGCGACCTTCAAACACCTGGCCGCTGGCCTAATACTGTTTCTAAGGCAACTGTCAGTCCTACTAATATTGTAAGTGTGAAAGTTTGTATGTTTGTCTCTCTTTCACGCAAAAACTACTGAACGGATTTGAATAAAACTTTAAAGTAATATAGGTTATATATCAGAATAACACATAGGCTACCGCAAGGGCGTATTTAGGGGGGGCACGGGGGTACGTGCCCCCCTCCAAATACGCCCCCAGACAATTTTTTAGATACTATGGAGAATCCATTAAAAGTACATAATTAAAGGCAAATCTAATCTACTTTTCCTACTAATATTATATATGCGAAAGATTTAGGGGAGGGGGCATGGGGGCACGTGCCAATTTTTTTGTGTTCTCTGGAGAATCCATTATAGTACATAATTAAAGGAAAATCAGGAACATAGCATCTTAATCTCTTAATTTGCAGATAGGCAAATTTTGGCAAATTGTATAGTTCAAGAATGAAATTTGGATAGTTCCACCCCCAAGGGTTTTCCCCTTAATGTAATAGGGGTTCCAAGATTGTATGGAATCCGTCAGTTTTGAAGTTAGACATCTGAAATTTTGGATGTACGAGTAACTTAAAGTTAAAAAAAAAAAAAATATTTATTTAAAATGATCTTTCACGAAACTTCATGTGACAGACCAAATTCCACGGGAGCGAAGCCGCGGGGAAAAAGCTAGTCAACAATATAAATAGAAAACCTATATAGCAACTTAGGCGGAAGAATGAAATAACAAAATGGTATGCAATATTTTTAATCTCAACATAACCATAAATAAACGGGTGCTACTAGAGTCACTTGTATTGGAAGTTGGTAACTTAATAACCTTCCGATTGTGAGTTCGCAGCCGGTAGGAAGTCTTAGTTTAAGCCGTCCTTCAAAAGGCGCGTAAAATATGAGCCCCTTGGCTGTGTGGTATCGAGTACTCGTTAAAGATCCCTATTCTAATAGGAATTGGCAAAACTTACGACTTCCACTATAGCAACATCCAAATAGTCGTAGCAGCATAAAGTGACATTAATAAATAAAAAATATTTATTAATACTTGGCAAGTTAAGTATATGTCGAAGTTTCCACAGGATAGTAAACAAATTGGAATAATGTTTGCACAACTGACTAACACTGACAAGCACAAAAACTATTTTAAACTATAATTAATTATTAGTAACAAAGCGTTTGTTTGTTTGTTTATTTGGGCTTTAAACCGTAAAACTCCAGGGTCATTAACGCCTGAAATTCGTTTGTTTTTATCAAGATTTGAGAAACTAGTTAAAATATATAGATATTAAAAAAAAAAAAAATAAAAAAAAATAAATAAAAAAAAAAAAAAAAAAATAATAATAATAAAAAAAAATATTGAGCTTATAAATGACATACATACAGTATACACATATATACATCAATATATACACACACATACATACATAAAAATATAAATATACATATTCTATATAGAAATTATTCATCTCTATATTTTATTTAACAGTTTGTGGGTTTTAAGAAAATTAAGTACGGATTGGATATTGGATTCGTCGTTGTTTAATAAAACTGAAATTTCTGGTTGGAATCCTAATCTATTTAAACTTGAAGCGTAAAATGAACAGTCTTGTAAGATGTGGCTGACTGTAAGAGTGTTGTCACAGTGTTGGCATCTTGGTGGTGGTTCAAAGTAACAAAGCGTTCCTGATCTAAGCGGTATGTCGCAACGATTAATTCGGAAATGGAAAAACCATGTTTCAGGTAATTACAGATATTATTATACCCTTCCTTTCAAGCCAGTTGTTACATTACTTTGATTTAGTGTTGGGTTAGGGGGAGGATATTGCGAGTAATATTTTTTTTCTAGAGCTCCAGAAAAGGCATTGGCAGAAAAGTGCTTGATACGGTCGCCGTTTCAGGATACTTCTCTAACACTCTAAGAATTTTATAAGAAGTAACGGAGCAAAGCTTTGGTGCTCCACTAATTCATCAAATTCCTCTCGTATCCAACCCTTAAAATAAAAAATTCTTCGTAAAATTCTCAATGCTCTTTAATTTTTTACGAACTAAATCGTCCGTAATGACCTCAATATCCCATTCGTTTCTGATTTGGCCAGAAACCGATATCTCACAAATGTTGTACTGATTACAGAAAAAGATCCATTCCATCTCCTGTTCCGGAAGGGAGATATAAACTGCGGAAACTTTCCCCGCGAAGTTGAACGTAATAATAGCAATACTGGGCACAGAGCACACAGCGTGCTCCGTAACAAAGGAACGATCCGACCATTGAGCTGGGACAATATAGGAGATGTGCTGCCTCGTGATGAAGCCTCGCGGGAGAATGTGCTTTGTGTGGGCGGGATCATGCTCCGAAACTAATGTGCCTCCGGCTTAATAAATCGTGTTCGGTTCGGCGATATAATAGGCGTTTTACTGGAGTCCGTTGCTGGGATATTGAAGAGGGAAACTATCAAGTTTTGATTATCCACTATTAGTGGTAAGATTAATTCATAGAATAAATATCATGTAATATCACTCGGTAGGTGACCTAAGGGTATTTTTTAATATTTTTTTATTATATTATTTTAGTTTTTTAAAGGGAGTAAAAATTTTCTTCCTTTTGCCATCCTTCGGAGGGTACGTATAAAGGTACCGAGCCTGCGCGCTGACATGCGCGCGTTAAAGATCCCACTCCTATCTATCTCATAAGGAAATAAAATGTCTTATTAATTCAGTTGTTCAATGCAACTGTATTTGTCCTCTTCAAATAAATATTTCTCATTTTATCACTATTGTTTTAGAAACTCCATTTG
The DNA here is from genome assembly GCA_037127475.1 of Arma custos. Classification (NCBI taxonomy): domain Eukaryota; kingdom Metazoa; phylum Arthropoda; class Insecta; order Hemiptera; family Pentatomidae; genus Arma; species Arma custos. The sequence continues at coordinate 4,101,501 of CM073764.1, forward strand.
AGATGTGTTTATACTCCAATATAATATATACAATGCACACACATATATATATATATATATATATATATATATATATATATATATATATATATATATATATATATATCCACATGGGATACGACAACTAAAGGACAACATCTTAAACTATACATAAATGACTTACATGAATATTTTAGGAATAACAAAATAACAACTGACTTCTACCTCACACAAATGCTGACAGGACATGGACCCACAAAATCCTACTTGTATAAATTTAAACTTACAGACAATAAGACATGTCCTTGTGACTTTACTATCGAACAAACTTACTTACACTTAATATATGACTGCAGACTAACCGACGAACCAAGGACTACACTTATCAAACATGTGACGCAGAAGGACAGCTGGCCAATCAGTGTTAAGGACTTATACTGGAAGTATTTTCAGCAATTCAAGGTGTTTGCTAAAGCAGTGTGGTACAATAAACGTCCTTCGCGTAGTGGTACTGCGTGAAGGGAAAAAATATATATATATATATATATATATATATATATATATATATATATATATATACTACTAATGTATATTTTGAATATAGTTAAAAACTGATTCATACATACATTGTGCATCTGGATCAAATAAGCACCTGAATAATAATTATGTATAGACATTACTAATCACACCTGGAAGTGCAAAATTTAGTTTACCAACTGCAGCATCGTCCGATTAGTCATAGCAGAATAAAGTAATATTCATTGAATTAACAATATATCATCATAAATAGATCTCAGTATTTTGAAGTCGATTTCATAGTATTTAAACGTAACGTAAAATTTCATAGTATTTTTAATTATAAAAACTTTATACTGGATCATTACATTAGCATACGCTGTAGATACTTTAGTAATACGAGATGTCATGTAGTGTATTACACAGAAATATAAGGTATCTTAGCAATCCACTGTGTGTTTAACAAGAGTTTACAATAGACAATATCCAGTGTTATTAAAAGTATTGGAAGTTCGTCATGACACCCGATTGGAATATGAGGTAACAGAATTCTTATCTATCAATATTTAATGAATTTTTCCGGTTTGTAAAACAATTCAGCAAATAAATGTTGGAATGAACAGCCCACAGAACTAAAAAAGGGCTTTTTTTTTCAAGTACTAGAGGATTTAAAAACATCAGCTATTAACTGAAAATATGTTTTGGGAATGGTACGCAGGATACATCAATATATTCTCAATGAATATTTCTGTTTGTTTCTCTCTCTTAGCCCTGAAGATGGCCTACATTGTAGGCCGAAACGTCGGCACATAATAAATAAGTTATGCTTATTTTGGTGTTTTGATTGACTGCACCCCCAACTATTTCTTCCTTAAATTAGAAGATACAGTCGACCAATTCTTCTCTAACATATTCTCAATGAGGTTCATGAATTCAAGAATTCAGTACCTTGCTAGTCTACTAAGCTACCTAAGACACTAAGGTGTTCGAGATAATTATTAGAAAAAATAAATGAACTTTTTTTATAGATAAGATAATGCTATGTTTAGAACGATGAGAGAGAGGGAGAGCTGATCATGATTCATGATTCACTGCTTTATCGTACTCATAATGTAAGAAGTTGTACTTGTTTTGTTTATGTATGCATAAAAATATATTTTTTAATCTAATGAATGTATGCACTAATTAACATAACATGTAAGGAAAATATTTTAAAATATCAGAACCCTGAAAGTGATAAGACACAATAGACTGGTGTGTTTCAAATTTCAAATGGAAGTAAAGTGTGACTATTAGCTCTAATGAAGGGTATTCGTGTGAATAATCCAAACCAACAAATTCCAATTTAAATGTCAATAAACCTAGTTAAGGAAAGTAAGGAAGAAATAGTTGGGGGTGCAGTCAATCAAAACACCAAAATAAGTGTAACTTATTTTATTATGTGCCGACGTTTCGGCCTACAATGTATGCCATCTTCAGGGCTAAGAGAGAGAAACAAACAGAAATATATAAAAACGTTGCAGTAACAAGAATATCCATATCCATAATTAAACTAGTTTTTTCTAAATCCTTCATACTCAACCCCCCTTTTTCTATATTTTAATCTTCTCATTTTGTATCTTTCCGTTTACCTCCTCATTTTTCTTTCCCTTTATATTATGTTTACATTTTATCCTTTCTGGACATTTATTTTCTCTATTTTATATTCGTATTCTTTAATTATTATATCTGTCACTATTTGAATTTCTGTTCATCATCTACAATTTTATTTTTATCTATCACTATTTTAAGTTTATTATATTCTGTAACCACTTTTATATTCATTATCTTTATTTATCATATCTATTCACTATTTCATCATATCTAGTCACTATTTTAATTTCCACACTTGTACCACTTTACTACATTACTTGTCACTATATTCTTGTTACTGCAACGGTTTTTATATATTTCTGTTTGTTTCTCTCTCTTAGCCCTGAAGATGGCCTACATTGTAGGCCGAAACGTCGGCACATAATAAAATAAGTTACACTTATTTTGGTGTTTTGATTGACTGCACCCCCAACTATTTCTTCCTTACATTAGAAGATACAGTCGACCAATTCTTCTCTAACTAGTTAAGGAAATATTGTAATTTGTATAAAATATTTTCAATTTTGTTCCATTCTGCTGTAAAATAAATTAACGATCCCTCTCCCCGACATTAATAAAGAGGAAAAGCTGGAATGTGATAAAATGGGAAGTAGAGTATAATTTAAGAGTGAGCTGAAGTCAATATTGCAGGAATTCAGGACACGAAGCGGACAGATGAACTTCCGATCGCCCGGACAATTTCCATAGAGCTTGGATTTATCGAACATTCCTGAGGCTCAACAGTTATGCCATTTCATTGATCTTGCCTTTAATGATTTTTGATATTAATGATCCAGCTATTTACTGATGAATCAAACAGGATTTATCTTCAATTCAATGAAAAACCTTGTGATGATCCTGACGTAATCTAACGTAGCAAACAGTAAGATAAATGGGGCATCCAAAATTTTACTAGTATAAGAAACATTACAGAACTTTGAACCACTTTCTTGAACCAGATATAAGTATGTGCTTATGCAGGATATGTCACTTAAAGTGATACATTTTAACTGAATGACATTCATAATGAAATTCATGTTGGTCTTTTTTTTTCCACTGATATCGCACAAGTATTTCTAAAGTGACACAACGCCTACATTTTTGGAAAACTGGGAAAAAATTTTAGTAGATGATTGTCCTTCGGAGTCTGAATCAGTAACAATGTCAAAGAATGCACTTTTAAACTTTGTTTTTTTTTTTTTTGGTTCACGACAAGATTCAGGTCTCAATTGAAAATGTGTCACTCTTACCTGGGGGAAATAGTATTAGGACACTCAGAGTATGGGATACTAAGACACATTGGTGCCTTCTGGTAGACAAGCTCTGCAGCTAGGCTGTTACATTTTTGATGAGAGATAATGTTAACATTTAACAATTTCTTTCATGGTAGTAACTAAAAAAAAACAGATTGTTGAGGTGTGACACTTTATATATACAATTCCAATATGTTCTTCTTCAGAATAAAAATTTATCGGCACTGTCTAAACCAGAAGAAAGTCTTTTATAAAAATAGTGGCCGTGGAAGCCTAAAAGAGTATAAGGTTTTATATCTTTAAAACTTTTCAGCGTATACATACAGCAAAGAATTTGACACTTTAATGCAGTTTTTTGTTAATGATTTCTTAATTAAATTGTCTTTATATTAAAATAAGCAAAATATTGAAAAAGGACATTAACTATAAATTAAAATGTAACTGAAAAATCCCAAAAAAACAAACCCTTAAGTCTCTAAAACTTGAACAGACTAGCCGAAGTTGCAAGGTAGGCAACGTGCAGCACAACTCTCAATAAATAACCAAACAGACTTTAGGCTGCTTGTAAAAAATACAATAAAAATTGCACATAACAATTCACAACAGGTTTCTATCTATGATAAATTTATGATCACTAAATATTTTTTAATATATATTGAGAAATATATGAAGTCTCAATTCCAAACTTCGCTTGTAAATAATGTTTTCATTAACTAAACATTAAAGTTTTTTTTAAACATTATTTTATTGAGTTGTACAACTGTAATATATACATCTAGTAGAATGGCTATAAGAGTAAATAATACATGATAGGACATGTAGAGACACTACCCACTGGCATCACACAAATAAAATTTCTATAATAGAAGGTCCCGAGGCCATCTTCTCTTCAGACGCCTAGGAGGATTGTCCGGGATGGGATTCGATGCAAGGATAGAAACTAGTGGGTTTGGATGGGTCTGAAGTTTATTATGGAATGATAAGTATCTGTAATGGGCTAAATCGGTAACATATGGAACGTTAAGGTAATTATGGATGGTTTTATTTGTGATAAAATAAGGAGCGTTTAGGATTTTGCAAAGGATTTTTTATTGCAAGGATTGGATACGAGAGGAATTCGATGGTTGGTGGAGCACCATAGTTCAATACCGTAAGTCCATATTGGTCTTATAACAGTCACATAAAAAAGTCTTTTGTAATTGATCTGAAGCTTTGAGCGTTTGTCTAGTATGTGTTGAAGTATTCGGAAGCGTCTAGCTATTTCTTGTCTTTTCAGTCTTGTGTGTGGATTTCAAGTAAGACGTTTGTCTAAGTTGAGTCCCAGGTAGCGAATCTGTTCAACAGGGATAAGTGGGGTACTATTAAAGGATACAGTAGGACAGGAAGTCATGGGTTTTCGGCGAAGGGTAAAGGTAATTTGATGGGACTTGCTGGAATTGATTTTAATTCTCCAATTCCGACAAACGTTAAAAATAAAATTTAAAAACTTTTTTCCACAAAACTTCAAAATTATTAGCGGTGGATTAGATATTGGATTCCTTTAACCAAGCATTTAAATAAGGCTTACTTGATTCTCCATTGAAATAGTTATCGAGTATTGTTGTATTCGACATAATATAGATGTAATATCATTTTTTTTTAGATATGTTTACAAATATATAATATATCAGGAACCATTTTTTAGATTAAATATCGATCAGAAGAGGTACGCGGAGAAGAGGGTTCTGTCAAACAGATTGGAAGACCACAATAGACATCCCCGATATTTGTCCAATGGCAGCTCTAGTGCCTTCCTATAGAGTTGCTAGTCTGATTGAAATGGACCTCAATCATAGAAATGTCATTCACTAAGCTCCTTATTTTGTCAAGGATAACAATAAGCTATTGTTGTTACTTCCTAGCTTAGTAACATTGTTATTCTTGTTTCTTTATCATTGAAAATTAACACGTGTTCGAATGGAACTCCATTTTTTAGGCTAATTCATATTAACCTGTTTTGGGCTTAAATCTGTTATTTAAAAATTTACAAAATATATGCTCGACAATAATTCCTCAAATACTTCCACTACTTCCTCTCAATTGAAATTTCAATTATCTAATAACGAAGTAGAGAGAGAGAGAAATGCTTTATTTTTAGAAATGCTGTCCAATTATATTGGATTGCCATAATACACAGCATACTGATCAATCCATATCGGACATATTGTACATTACAATTTGTTTGTTTTAAATGCATACTTAAAAACTACAGTATGTCCGATATGGATTGATCAGTATTTTTTTTTCTCCCTTCCTCCTTCTTTCTTCCTTCTTTCCTTCATCCCTTTTTTTTTTTTTTTTTTTTGTCTTTATGTACAAGAAAATATATTAAATATTAGCATGTGGGGCATCAACTACTACAGATGATGAATTATCCCCAGGGAGTCAAGAATAATATTCTCGGCGAGCACCGCCACATCCCTGCCATTGACACCCAGGTCATCGAGGAAGCTCCATGTTCTTTTCGGAATCGTTCCGCGAGACCCAAACCAGAGGCCTCTCCGAAGGTCTCGCGGAATTTCTCCTTTAGGAAAGGGATGCATTTTTCATATATTTCCTTCGTTTATCAAATCAAATAAAAATTTTTGTCAAGAGGGTGATCGAAGTAGTTGTATGTGATGTGAGTTAACTATGATTACTATCACAAAATTAATCTTTATAACCAGCCGGTTTATAAAATAATTCTTAGTTCAAAGCTGGGTACGCTTGGTTGGGAGTGTCTTGATCTGGCCGAAAGAAAAATAAATTTTGAAAGTAGAAATCTTTTTATTTTACTGGATTTGTTCTGGTTGTAGCTAGTATAGTAGTTCCTTTTCATGACGGAGCCAAAGAACAACATAATTTTTGTTGTATAAACTCGATCAAAAAACAACAAACATTTTTCTGATACTCAATCTGCTCTCTATCAATTGTTTTTTGGGCGATGACGAGCGAATATTAAGATGACAAATTTGCAAAACACCTTGCTCATATATTTAAGGCAAATGAAATTCAGGATAATACTCACACTGACAAAATAGATGGCGACTTGACAACAGCACTACCTTTATCACTCCCTCCTCCGGCATTTCATCCAAAAGAAATCTACCAAGTACTGAACAAAATGCCAAACAAAAAAGCTCCTGGCTATGATCTCATCACTCCCTTCATCCTCCGCCACTTAACTCGGAAAGCTGTTCTCTTTATTACCCTCATCTATAATTCAATCATGCGCACAACCTTTGGGAACTTTCCCCGATTTAAATGATACCTAAGCCTTCTAAACCTGTCACTAATCCTTCATCTTATCGTCCAATTGCACTCCTCGCTAAAATGTCTAAATTATTTGAAAAACTCTTCCTTAATCGCATAATGCCAATATCCTCAAAAATAGCGGATACCGAACCACAAATTTTCGTTCTTATCACTCTATTGTACAACAGTGTCATCGTATTGTGGATGCAATGTCTATCGCTTTTGAGAAAAAAGAATATTGCTCTGCGATTTTCCTTGACATTGAAAAAGCATTTGATAGTGTCTGGCACAAGGGCCTTCTCTGGAAAATAAAACTTCACTTACCTCCTACATACTTTTTAATTCTTCAATCTTATTTACAAGACAGATTCCTCTGCACTTCGGTTGACTCTTCAATTTCCTCCTTCTTTCTTCAATACAGGGGTGTACCGCAAGACAGTGTTTTAAGCCCCATTCTTTATTCCGTATACACCTCTGATATTCCGGAGCACTCTTGCACCAACATCTATACCTTCGTAGACCATACAGGGATAATTTCCTCTCACAGAGACCCAAATCTAGCATCTATAGCTCTTCTATAAATGGCAAATCTGAATAAACGCCTCAGAATCGAATCATGTAAGCTTCTCTCTACGCAAAGCTTCAAAATTGACAACGACCAAGTACCTTCAAAAAATTATGTACGTTTTCTCGGACTATAATTGGACAAAAGACTTACATGGAAGGTACATGACAAGAACTGACTAGACGTTACAAGCAATTATCAAATCTTCTGGACTATAGATCTTCACTTGACTTGAGGGATGAACGACTTATCTATAATAGTATGCTAAAACCTATTTGGACAAATGGAGCAGAACTTTGGGGTTCAGCAAAAAAAGTCGACTTACACAAGATACAAACAACAAAGTCCAAAGTTCTCAGAATGATTATTAATGCACCATGGTATGCTTCGAATCACACTATACACAACATGACCATTCCCACTATAAAATCATATATTCATAACAAATACATAACATTCCACTCATCGACACAAAATCACCCAAACCAACTCGTTTTTCCGCTTTCCTACTCCCTGTTACCTGGACTTGATAAGAACTTAAAAAGAAAACTTTAAAATCTTGGATTAAAAAGAAATTGTTTCGTTCCAAAGTTTTCCATATGTGCCCTTGCTGTACCTCTTTCCCCATTCAGATCTTTTCAGGTGTCCACGAGGACTAATAGAAGAGCCATGGCAAAGGTACCTCTGTGTACTGTTTTTCTTCATGTCTCTCATGTCATTTTGTTTTATTTATCTGCTCTCTATTAATTATTTTTACTTGGCTGGTGTAGATACGATTATAAAGAGAAAAAAAAAATGTTTTTGATTTTTTTCGGTCCCAAGTTTTCCATATGTGCTCTTGACTGTTCCTTGTTTCCCATCCAGCCCTTTACAGGTGTCCATGAGGTCTAAGAGAAGATCTGAACGTAATAGTTTTTAATTTATTTATTTGAATGAGAATTGGGAGCGGAGTGGGTCAGTGGTAGAGCACTAATCTGCCATGCCGGAAATCCTGGTTCAAATCCCGCTGCAGGCCATGACTTTTATTTAGTCTGTTTGGAACGGGTGATGGATCATTTAGGATCTAGGACCCTCCTGGAGCTCACCCAGCCTCTATAAAAAATTATAAAAATAGGGTACCCAAAAGAAGGGGGGGAAATCTGGCGGTTGAGCGTGACCTAGGACAAGTCACCTCCCTGCACAACAGTTGTCCATGAAACAGTACAGTCTCTACCATGTACTGAACCCCAGACCCTTCATGGTTTGTAGTGGTACATGTTGTTTTAATGAGAAAACATTTAATCCTTAGTTCATAGTGAGGATTAAAAATTTACCATTGTTTGCCTAAAATATTTTTTAAATATTTAGTTTTTGAAATTTACATCTGTATTATAACCATACAATAAGTAAATATTCTCTACAGCCCCGTTGAGGAAGTGGTTACGTCGAATTTTCTCCAAAATTAGTTTCTTGTACTTAAGTAAGTGGAATCGAATTATTTTCGTAGTGAATAAGGGGCTAAGTAAGGCATTAGCTTGAAAAGGAGTTATTGCTTATATTACAACTCCATTTCAAGCCAAAAACTACGAGAATGATACGATTCCGGTTATCTGGAAGCAGTTAACTCTCTCTGGACAAAATTCGACTTGTCCATTTATTGTAGTGGGGCTGTCGATATAATAGCATATTATTAAGGCAAGTAGAGAGACTACCCACAGGTAGTGATATTAGATTTCTTTAGGTCATTGTGAACTTAATCCGCCACATTTTAATATTATTTTTTAAACATTAATAAATAAATGAAAATATTAGAATTTCTTGGCTGTGATGAAGTTTTTCTCAGCCGAATCCCTCCATAATCCTTTTCCCCTTCTTTCTTTTTAATCCCCTCTTCCATAAATCCATGGCTGAATATGTTTTCATTTACTTTCTATTATTTTTCCATTGCATTTGAGGATCTTTCTTCCATCCCCTGGGCCCGATTCCATTATAAAGTTAAGCATTTGAATCCTATTTAAATAATCATTTCACGCAAATCCTCTCTTATTTATATATTTTTATATCAATGAAACGGGCATTATTGGATAGAAGATTTTATGACATTAATGTTTAATTATTATTTTGGCCATGAGGCGAAATCTTGTGCGTACAAGGCGCAGTCTGTACGCTACAGGGACATGATTAGCAGTTTTTTCGTACCCCCATCAGCTGGCATTAATCTTTGTGAAATGTCGTTCCAACAGGACGGAGCCACATGCAACACAGCGCTCTACAATTGATTTACTCAAAGAAACTTATGATGAAAGAATAATTTCATGAAATGGTCCAATTTATTGGCCACCAAGCTCGTGTGATTTAACCCCAATCGGATTATTTTCTTTGGGGTTATGTAATGTCACTTGTCTACGTCGATAAACCAGAAAATATTGAACACCTCGAAATCAACATTCGAAGAGCTTTTGGCGAAATACGGCTGCATATCCTGCGAAAAGATTGTGAAAATTGGTGTTCCAGATTTTGCCAGCCGTGGCTGAAATCATAATTAAACATTAATGCCATAAAATTTTCTACCCAATAAAGCCCGTTTCATTGATATTAGAAATATATTTCTTTGTTTTATTATGATTTAAACTTGTGTAACTGTAAAAAAAAAAAAAAACACCCTTTATCTACTGGTTAATAAAATTAGTTTATTCGGAATTGAATTATATTGCTATAGTATTTAATGATTGTCGAATTTCACCAAATGATTAGAATCCCTTATTTATTAATAGTATTATGAGAACAATCAATTGTTTAGATCAGTGAATTGAATCGAGTGATTTGAGATATAAGTTATTTTAAACGATCAATTCTTACAAGAGTGTAAAATTATCATGTCAATAAATTGCACAATTGACAATAAAAGTTTTTCTCACTGACTCCATCTAGCCATCGCAGCTTAGGTCATCCTCTTCTTCCTTTGCACAATTACTTTCGTTGCAGCTTTGGGTACTTCGACACTCATCGAAACCTACCAAGCTTTTTTCACTTTGACCATGTTCGTGTTTTAGAATAGATTTCCTTGCTTGGTACGACTTCTCCAATAAAAGTAAGTCTCCCCCCCCCCCATCTATTAGGCCATAAATTCGCCGTGAAATCTTTTTTTCATAAGTTTGTAGTGATTTTCATCGGCTTCCTTTCTGAACCGTACAGAAGAACAGGCCGAATGATCGTTCATAGTTATCACACATTTAGAATTACCTGATAATAAAAAACTAGTATCAGAAAAAAGAAAGAAATAGAAATTCTCTTTAGATCCCTCAGAGAGCTTTTCTTACATAAACTTAAAATATATGATAATATTAAATATAATATTATATTATATATTTGGTAGTTGTTTGTTATGACATTTAGTGCTTATCGGAAAACTGTAAAATTATAGTTAAAAATTTTTTTACTTTTGGTAACGAACTACCTGACCAACTTGTCCTTGCTTGACTACCAAATGTTCCTCTTCTCTGTGCTTCTTCTCATAGAATCGACCAAGAAACCTTCTTCTTCCATCACCAGAGGAAACATGGAAGAAAGCAGTAACAAGCTTTATTTGAACAGAACTATATTTCAAACAACTTAACGAGGGCTCAGTAAAACGCCTGATTAATGGCCAGGATTACCTTCAGAGACCCTTTTATAGAAGTGGCATTGCAGAAAATCTGAGATGCCACTTGTACTAATGAGGAAATGAGAGGACAGCATCTTGACTCCTCTTCAGCGTTCTAGGACTTTAAGAACTCTTTCAAGAGAGCCAACAACTCATAGGTGAACTCGTTAACTCCAATGTTAGGATTAACGAATTGTCACTGTTTACTTAAAATGTTTTTTAAGAATTATTTATTGCAATTTACAATTGTTGTATAATGCAATGTTACGGGGGCGGGAATTGGTGATTCCTGAAAGAGAACAAAGGGGGCTTTGATTGTCGGCAGAGATGAAAGAGGCCCGTATGTTCTAGATCTGGCATTCTGTCTATTTAAACAGGATCTCGGTGCGAGTACAGGGAGAGTGTTAAAGCACACGGAGCGGTTAACATCGGAAACAGTGAAAAGCCAGTGTAATAAGTCAGTGACAGTTTGTGAGTGTAATTGTGTGACAGTTTGTTACATTCAGAGATTCTTACGGTCGGTGGACTTTAATTAGTGAACTGTAAGTGTTAATTAGTTAAGTAGCGGTTGTAATTTTATGTGATTTGTACAAGCTTATGTAAATAGTTAAGCTATTTAGTAATAATAATATCTTATATTATTGTAATAATTAAATAGAAGTTAGGCCTAGATTATAAATATCTAAAAATATTGTTGTTGTAAATTTATTTCAGTTAATAATTTATTTGTTAGTAATTTCTCTGTTATTAATTTATTTGATAATAGTTTAATTGTATTCTTTTGTCACTTTTGTAAATAAATATTAGTATCTTTAATTAAGGAATTGTTTAATTCATTTTAATAACCAGTAGCCCGTAACAGTAACAACTAAATATTCTCAATGGTATAAAATGGCACTACATTAAGGCAAGAGAAACTAGGCATTAGTAGTACTCAATTAACTCAATTTGAGAAAGTCACGAGGCCATCATCTTTTCAGACGACTCAGGGGATTACCTGATCTTGAAGAAGAAGCTAGGTTTGAAACCAGTTGGTTTGAATAAAGTTTTTCAAGAAGGGATTGATATCGGGTTCGAGCTAAATGAGCGACAGACAGGACATTGAGGTCACTTTGGATGATCTAATTCGTAACAGAATAAGGAGAATTGAGGGTTTTGCGAAATATTTTGTATTGTATAGATTTTATACAATAGGAATTCGAATTGGCTCTACTCTCAAGTTCAAATAGGTCTTATCATAGTCATGTATATGAATCTTTTGTAATTAATTTGGAGCTTAGAGCGTTTCTCTAGTAAATATTGAAATAGCCTGAAAAGGCGATATTAAAATTAGAAATAAATTTTTTTGAATGATTTAAACTAGATTCGGAGAGGAATTCGATGGCTTAATAAAGTATGAAAGCTTTACTCCGCGTGGAAATAATAAATTTTTACTGCGTATTTCTCTTTATAGTTTATTATTATGAATGGAATAACTAGTTTACTTCAAAAGGAAATGTTTAAATTACTTTAAAAAATCTTACTTGAAATCAAAATTAATATAAAGTTTTGGTTTCTTCACTTTCGTCCAGCGCTAATCTTGTTAGGTTTATTATTAATTATTATTAGTTTTATAGAATGTCCTGTTTGATTTTAAAGGTTAATTTTTTCTCCTTAACCCGTTGAACGGAACATCTCTGAGTAGTGGTCCACAGGGAACATCCGTCATAATGACGGCTATCAGTGTAGAATGTGAGAATTTGCATATTTTTTTGCAATTTCTTACATTCTACAGAGTTACACAGTTTGCATAACAGCGTAAAACACATTTTACATATATTTTTGAAAATGTCTACTATACAGACTTCGCAATTTTCTCAGCCACTCATTGCTACCTAAGATGCGAGTAGCCTTACAGTTGTGGGTAATGTTATTCGATTGATTACTATTGGTACATGAAATGATAAAAATCAATATTTATTTCATTTTTTATTTTTCCCGTTCGTTGGATTTTTTCCCGCCAAAATAAGGATGGTGAGGGGCTCCCGAAGTGCCTTGTGCTGAACTCCCCCCCCCCTCCTCCCCAAGTGCTTTTTACCAATAAAAGTGTGAAAAAATGCCGTCCTTTTGAACTATGTTCCGTTCAACGGGTTGAATTAACTATTTAACAAAAAGAAAATGCGTAATACCTTAACATATTTGATATGTTGGATAAAGTAGGTACTTTACTTTCACTGTTCAGATGAAGATCATAAGGTGTAATGAAGAACACCAAGACGGTACTAAGTTTAGCAATTGGGGTGGCATGATGGAATCTCATAAACAGAAGGGTTTAGAGAAAGTACTCTGAGTATATGGTTCATCGGAGTCTTATGGCGAGGCTTCCATCCAAGAAAATGGAACATGTCGGATAATCGTGTGAGGTATGAATGGGTCTCAGGGATAAAACTTGGTGAATCCTTATTAGTTATCTTCATTTCGTTGTAATATTAAGATGATTAAATAATTATCTTGCATAATGGGAACAATTTATGAACATTAACATTTTTAAAGAGAAAAGATAGACCCTCGAGCGGGATTCGAACCCGGAACCTTTGTCTTTCCGTGACAGCGTAGACAAAGGTTCCGGGTTCGAATCTCGGCCGAGGGCCTATCTTTTCTTTTTAAAAATAAAAATATTTAAAACTCAAAAAATTGACCAATAATTATAAAAAATTAACATATTTTGTATGGTAAAACTATAATATAACAATAATATGGTGCCCAAGCTGACATCAATGCCGTAATCTTTTGGTTTATTAGGAAAATTTTTGGATGGTAACTGTTCGTTAGTAAGGTTTTCCAAATTTGAGGCGTAAATCCGATTGGTCATCAACGCCTTAGTTTAGTATAATCGTTTTTAGTAACAATTTAAAAAAAAATGAATAATATAAAAAATATATAAATAAAAGTATGAGACTGTATTACATATTCTCAATTAATCATTCTTTTCATAGAAAGGAGATGACCTTATTAACGTACTTTTCTTCTAGTCCTGTTTTATCCATCGCTCTTTTATAAAAGTTACAGCCTTCGAAGATATGGGCTATTGACAAGCTCTTGCTGTACTTCTCGCATGTTGGCGGGTGTTCTTTGGTAATCAGGTGAGCGTGGGTAGGCCATCTATGTCATATGTTAAGTCCTGTAAGGGCCACTTCCTCTCTTCGGATGCTACGACAGGAGCTGCTCTAAGGTTTGGAGGGCTATTGTCCCATAAGGCCTGCCACTCTTGGAGTGCGTTCTGTCTTAGTGGACGAGCTAGCCCGGATGGGGTCAAGATAGCTTTACCACGACCTGGAAGAATGAGAGCCTGTTCGTTCGTTATTCTCAGTTACTGTGTTATTCATCTCATTTTAATCGTCTTTAACGCTGATTTCATAACTTTATGTTAGATTTGAACATACTTTTTATTCTTATTATGGACTATAATCTTAATTACCGGTAATTTAAGGATTATTAACCCTTAAAAATACCTTAATTAAAGATTTACTTAAGTTTTAATAGTAAAATGTTTAATCTCTGTTCTATCGTTGAGTTGTGATTCAATTGGAGCTAGATATTTGTTTGAGGCAAGTTTATTTATAAAAAAGAATAACACTTTAACTCTGCCAGCCATGAAGTGTAAGACTGTCCTGTTTTAGGACAACCGTTGTACAAGAAGGTTGTTAGAGAGAAAAAAGAATTTAAGAATGAGATCATTTAAATTTTCTCTTTCGAGTTCACGTAGCCAATAGAATTTAATATACCTAATTGGCGTTTCGTCGCATAGAATGGAGGACCATAGTTATATTGTAAAAAAAAAAGAAATAAATTTAGGCTAAAAAAGGGTAAGAAAAAAATCAACTCACCTGAAAATCTGTATCTTCTATAATCTAATGGTTTCTCTAGCAGGTTTACGTGTGTAATGAAATGTACCAGGTTCTGAATAGTAATACAGGAGAAAGGCAATGGTGTAAAAGGAATAAAGAAGGAAGAAAAGATACCTGTACACATCTTCATACACATAACACAGATATCTGTAGGTGTGTGGCTACCACTAGAGGCATGGTTGAAACAGAAGCTCTTATCTTAAGGACCGCTCAAATTAGACTGCGTCGTTTAAAAACTTACAACCGCCAAACAGCGGGAGAAGAAGAAACTAAGGGCGCTAGTTGTTCAAATTAAAAGAGGTGGGGGAATAAGGATAAAATTCAAATTAAAAGAAAAACGGCCGAAATACGGCACAAAGGTAATTAAATTTGTCTGAGATGACTATCAATATATTTTTCGCTAATTAAGGATATCCTTTTTGTAAGAAACATTTCATGAAATAATAAGATTTATTAATATTTACCCTTTTTTTAATTGTAAAATTTCTTACTAATATTGGAACGATTAGGTACCCCTCCGAACATCAATGACACTAGTCCAACAGCAGTCGCCATAGATTGAAATTTTCCTCTTTACTCTTCTTCTGCTCCTAGAATTGACCAAGAAACCGTCTTCTATCGCCAGAGGAAATATGCAAGGAAGCAGTGACAAGCCTTATTTGAAAAGAACTGTATTTCAAACAACTTAACGAGGACTCAGTAAAACGCCTGCTTACTGGCCAGGATACCTTCAGAAACACTTTTATAGAAGAGGCCTTGCAGAAAACCTGAGATGGCCACTTACAGTAATGAGGAAATGAGAGGACAACATCTTGACTCCTCTTCAGCGTTCCAGGACTTTAAGGACTCTTTCAAGAGAACCAACGACAAAAAAAACAAAAATTTATAATCACTTCTTTTAAATGGACATGAAATTAGTAATAAAACAACTTTGCTTATAAGATTTTAAGATTCTGAATTGTTTTCAGATTTTTAAATACCTATATTAAACAAATAGTTCTAATTCCTTCCTCAGAAAAATATATTTTATTTATTTTATGAAATTTACAATTGTATCATGATCACAACAGGTGAATTCTTCCGCTCAATCGATTGAGATACAGATTTATTGTAATATCGAATAATACAACATAAACATATATGAGACGTCCTTATATAACTACTTAGTAAACTTATTACGATGGGCTAGTATTATAACCTATTGACTTCTCTTCAACTAACTTTATATCAACTCTTGACATATTATAATCTAACCATTCCAGCTTCTCTCATTAATCTCTCTCTTATCTTAGAGCTTGTATATATATTAGTAAAAGAAGTGGGGAGGTTAATTATCAATCAAGTTACATTGCTAACAACACGGAAGATACTTTACAACTCAGGGCTTAGAAACCCACAAGTATACATAATAACCTTAGGCCATCAACCATCCCTATAATCTAATCAATAATCTGTTGACTAACGATATGTGTTAATCTTATCTTAATGTCTATCATTTTAAAGTAAATTTAGTGTTCAATATTCTAATTTTTTTTTCTAAAATAGAGTTTGGTTTTCGGAATTTAAGCTAGTTGAAGGGACTTCCTAACTGAAGCGTAGAGAAGATCGACTGACTAGAACAGATGCCTAAGCCCACTGCGGTCCCAATCCCAGGCTCTTAACGAGGCTTTCCCAGCAATGACAGGGGGAACAAATCACAACATAGCCAGCTCGGAGGTATCTCTGTCCCGGAGCCGATTACCCTCCTATTTCTGGAACAGGAAACTCAGTAGGGATTAGATAATAGGGTATAATAGGATTTGGAAATGTTCATTTAATTAAACATAGAAATAGGAAATTATTGTCAGATATATAATAGTGGATACATTAATTTAAAATGAGGAGGAATAATACAAATAACATAAGAGGTAAACACGCATTATATCCTGAAAGGATAAACCAATTTGATTGTAAAACTATTGAGAACATAAAGTTAATAAAGATAAATAACACAAGGGAACAAGATTTTTGTTGCATGAAATATTTTGACTAATATTCTACTTCCTCGAGGTGCTGATTTAAGATCTGAAGTCAGTTTGTTTGTATCAGCTTTACTTTTGGGGTTATAATTATAAACTGTTTTTTAAGATGAAAATATTTTTTATTAAGAAAACTATTAAAAAAATTACCACTACATATCAAAAAATTTTCTTTTGTAAGATTTTCTGGCTTGATTCGGTTCACGGGGGCTGTTTTTAATGCTCCAACAATAGTCCGCCATCATGTGAGCATTCCAGTGACCTTGGTAACGTTCCTCCATAGTTCGAATGTCCTGATGGAACCGTTCCCCTTGTTCTTCACTCAGATCACCAAGATTTTCAGGGAAACGGTCCAAATGGCTGTGGAGGAAGTGTACTTTGATGCTCATATTACAACCAAGCTGCTGGAAGTGTAACAACATTAGTTCAATATGCTCCGCATAGCTATCTTCCTTTTTGTTTCCCAGAAAATTTTGAGCAGTCCAAACGAATTCATTCCAGGCATTTTTTTCAATATCAGTCATGTAACTAATAAAGTTTTCATCCTTTATCAACCTTCTTATTTGGGGACCATCAAAAATTCCATTTTTAATTTTTTCTTGGCTCAAATTAAAGAACTTCTTAGAGATGTATTTATAGCAATCACCACCCTTGTTCAAAGCTTTGACAAATTGTTTCATGAGCCCTAGTTTGATATGCAAAGGTGGCAGTATTATTCGATCCGTGGGCACAAGGGGCTCATTTATTACATTCAGTTGTCCCGGAACCATAGATTGCCTGGAAGGCCAATCTTTTCTAATCCAGTGCTCAGACCTACCTCTGCTGTCCCATAAACAAATAAAACATGGATATTTTGTATATCCACCTTGTTGTCCAAGAAGAAAATTCACCATTTTTAGATCAACACTTATCAACCACTTTTGTTCGTTGTATTTGATTCTATCCATTACAGAAGCTACAGTAGCATATTCTTCTTTGACTGTAGTTGAATGTGCAATCGGTATCGAACCCAGCTTATTGCCGTTATGCATAAGTACACATTTCAGGCTACGTTTAGAGGAGTCAATAAATAAACGCCATTCATTTGGATCATACTTCTGTACTCCCATTGCTTTCAATAAACCAGGAACATCTGAACAAAAAGCAAAGTCGTCATCTTTAGAAAAGAATGACAGCAATTCTGCCTCTCGGTTACGATAGTATGAAATTCTTGTTTCTGGGGTTAAAAGATTTCTTTGCTTTAATCGAGAAGCTAGAATCTCCGATGTCTTTTTAGAAAGACCAAGATCTCTGATTAATGCATTGAGGTCTTCCTGATTAAAGAGCTGGGGCTCAGAAGTAAAATCAGGGTAAGAATCACTTGTCCGACTTTCATCACTTGAAGAATAGTTTTGTTTTTCTATATCATGATCATTTTGTACAGATGAAGAAGCTTGGGGTACTGGTGCATCGCCAGAGAACAAGACTGGTCGAGTAACAGATAACAAGTTTGGATAAGACCATTTCGACCGGTTATTTTTATTAATTCCATTAATATCAATCACACAAAAATAACAATCATCTTGATGATTATTAGGTTCCCGCCAAATCATTGGTGTTTGATACTTAAAATGGGGTCTTTTCTTATTTGCCCATAATCTCAAAGACTCAACACATGTTTTACATACCATATGAGGGATCCAGTACTTGTCACGGATGTCCAAAGCGAATCCAAAGTAATCAAAATATACCTGTGTTATAAACTCTGACACACTTAGCCTACAATTTTTGAATGTATATTCACCACAAATGTTACAGAAATAGTTTGGATCGTTTCTACAGATATTTCTTAACTTGGACATTGTTATTTAACACAAGAGCACAAACTTTTTCACTAAACAACTCAGTTGAATTGAAGTTTGAATGTGACTAGTACAAATATATGTCTATCAGCTGTTTGCCAAAAACAAAAGGTGCTGGAGAAAAACTGAGGCTAGATTTGTAATCACCAACCTCTAATTAGTAAACAACAGGCCTAAAACTCCATGCAACAAAAAATTAATAAAAATTTGTTCCCTTGTGTAATCAACCAAATTCTAATTAGTAAATTGGATAGTAAGATCCCCACAAGGGATGCCATTAATAATGCTATGTTTCTACTCTTTATTTTTGCTATGTTTCTACAAAATATATTTTGAATATATATATTGATATTTGGGATGCCAGAGTCTCATTTAGGATGAGTACTCAAATTATTATTTATACTCCTTAAACTTAATTGGGTTCCTTTCCAAAGGTCTATTCTTGTCTTTACCAATTTACTTATCCATTATACCTTCAATATATTATTTGTAAAAAAATAGTGTATCTGGGATATGTAAGCACCAAAAGAATTACAATAAGGATCGTTTATTTATTTAATTTCAACAAGGTTAATGATTCAGATTTAATATATATATATATATATATAAAAAGGATTGCCATAAAATGCATTACAGGAAATAACTTAAACCTATCTGTGGACAGGGGTAGATTGGGTTACAGGTCGGTCTTCTTCCTTGACATCTCCGCCCGCTTCGTTCGGCCGCTCTTCTCTCTCGGGGTACCCGTCCTTCTTCTCTCCGGCCTCGTCTCCCGAGTACCTTCCTGCTCTGCGTCTCTCTCCAGAGTCCTTTCTTCAGCCTCATTTTTCATGAGTTTTCTTCTCTCCACCTCCCCTTCCTTCTCCACCATCTTGGACCATGAAACCATAAGGGACCCAAAAGGTCTGTTCTTTGTCCCAAACATATTCCCTTTCATGTGTCCCGACATGACACATTTTCCCCGCTCCGCATCCCTTTCATGGTGCCGACAATACATAGCAATATATTAATAACAACAGTTAATAAATAAAATAAATGCATGAACTAGCATCCAATAATTTCGCTACATAATGTATGTCTTGTTTACGAAAAAGAAACAAAAACAAATAAGCAACAAACTCAATAATTCAATACTGATTCATTTATGCAAATTACTGACCTCCTTATGGAGCATATTTTTGTGAGGCCAGGAATATTAAAGAATCCTAAAAATAAAAATACTATGGGGTAGTCTATTAGTTTTGTACATATAAAAAAAACCTGTACCACTACAACCCGTGAACGGTTCTGGGGTTCAGTACATGGTAGAGACTGTACTGTTTCATGAACAACGGTTCTACATGGAGGTGGCTTGTCCTAGGTCACGCTCAACTACCAGATTTTCCTCCTTATGTTGAGTACTCTATTTCTGTAATATTTTACAGAGGCTGGGTAAGCTCATTTCCGGCTGCAAACAGACTAAATAAAAGTACTGCCTAGCAGCAGGATTTGAACCAGGATATCTGGCATGGCAACTCAGTGCTCTACCACTGACCCACTCCGCTCCCAGTAGGTATGAATGAATGTATTAAATAAAATGATCACGGAAAGTTCCAAACATGAAGCCTAGATTTTAAAACCAAAAGAAAACAAAATTAAATTACTAATACTCTTCCAACTAAGATACCATTAGCACATATTAATTTTTTATAGAGATTTTTATTGATGTAGGTATAAATATGAGTTCAGTACAAGATAGAGACTGTACCGTTTCATGGACAACGGTTCTGCAAGGAGGTGACTTGTCCTAGGTCACGCTCATCCACCAGATTTTTCCCCTAATCATGGGTTCCCTATTTTTATAATATTTTATAGAGGCTAGAATCTCCTATCCTCTAGGATTTCCGGGATGGCAACTCAGTGCTCTACCACTCCGCTCCCTAAATAAATCCTACTACTTATGCTTACTCGAAATTTGAAATTTCGACTTTTGCTGTTAACCTGTTTTTGAGTTTTCCAAAAGATCAAACAGCGAAATTAGTTAGAGTGAATGATTTTTGCCTATACTTTTAGCGCTAATAATAATAATAATGAAAGGATTGTGTTATCACAATATAAGGGTTATGCTACGATTTAGATTTTCCAGGTAATGGACGTATGCCGGAGGCGTCGGCGTCGAAGTTTTGGGTACCGTAAACCGTTTATTACTAAAATAATTCTGGTTTAGGATTTCAATCTAAATTATACATTCCGTAGCTTAATTTTCTTATGTCATTTATGAAATTTTAACAAGAAATTCTATTTTAATTATCTTGTTTTTGTTACTGGAGTACATCTTTCTTAGTCAATCATTCAAGTGAGTAAATTAAAACCTTTTTTCAGTCATATATTATTTTTCTTTATTTAAAAACGTTTCAACAATACTATGTCATTCTCAATTTACATTATTTATAAGTCCTTTAACGTTATTTAATTTTAAAAATATTCTCTTAATTTTTTTTATAAATTTGTACATTTTCAACCTAAAAATAAAAAACAAATCAAATAAATACATAATTTTACATACAAACAGTCATATCATGAATAAGATAAAAAGGAGATAGATTTTTAGAAGCATTATACATCAATGACAAAATAGATAAGTTGGTAAATGATAGGAAGGAATCTTACGAAATAAGTAAATTGTAATCATCAGTGATTTGAAAGTTAAAAATGAAACAAAGAAATATAGAAGTCTACACTATTAGACCTAAAAATAAAAAACAAATCAAATAAATACATAATTTTACATACAAACATGTCCCAAAAATACTGAATAAAAAGTATAGATATCTTTTTGGTTGATTGTCATACAATTTAAAATATTTCTTACAAAACTTAGAGTTACAGTGTACTCCATGGTCAATTAACAATTTTTGAAATTTGTACTTTGGACTGTTTTTGATTATTATTATTAAAATAGTATTTTAATTTATTTTCTTCTCCAATATATAGTCATCATGAATGGTCAATTAATATAAATTAGTGGTTTTTGATCTATATTGATCTATTTTATATCTTTTATTTATTTTAAAAAGTTAATTGTATGAATTAAGAAATTGGAAAAATGAAAACAATGTTATGAGGTTCCTGAGAAGGTTATGTTATCTGTGTTATCTAATAAGTGTAGACTTCTATATTTCTTTATTTCATTTTTAACTTTAAAATCACTGATGAGTACAATTTACTTATTTCGTTAGATTCCTTCTTATCATTTACCACCTTATCTATTTTGTCATTGATGTATAATGCTTCTAAAAATCTCCTTTTTATCTTATTCATGATATGACTGTTTGTATGTAAAATTACGTATTTATTTGATTTGTTTTATATTTTTAGGTTGAAAATGTACAAATTTATAAAAAAATTTTAGAGAATATTTTTAAAATTAAATAACGTTAAACGACTTAATAAATAATGTAAATTGAGAATGACATAGTATTGTTGAAACGTTTTTAAATAAAGAAAAATAATATATGACTGGAAAAAGGTTTTAATTTACTCACTTGAATGATTGACCAAGAAATTCTATTAATTAGATAATGAGCTCCGAAGGATATGGAAGCCAACTTGCGATAAAGGTGGGCGATATTTACGCTTTACAAACAGAAGGATTCGATAAAACATTAAGGTTATGAATGGTGATAAGGAACAATTGAAATATTGATCCAGTCTTTCAATATCAGCTGTTGTCTTCAGGGTTGTCATAGTTTTTATACATCTTACTAAATGCAGTATAAATTTGTGCTGAGATAAGTTTCAATACAAAATATAAGAGAGTAATGAATTTAAATCAAAAGGACATAAAGTGCTTGTGTATTAGCAGGTCTGCAGGGTCTGCTATACGCCATTGTTTATAACTCCAACATTGATTAAGATACTGATAACGCCTTTCTTCTTTTTCATATTAATGGAAATTGAAAACTACAAATTGTAATAATAAAATTATAGACTCTTCTACCAACGTTCCTCTTTTTGTATATGTATTACTTACACTTTCGACGAAAAAACCTACATTTCTATTCTTGTTAAAATCCATTTGATGACTTTTTTTTTACTGAATTTAATTTAACTTCTGGAAGTATTTCACAGGTTCTTTTTTTAACAGAAAATCATTTCCAAAGTGTTATTCTGTTCATTTAAAATATACTAAAAGACAAAATTAAATTAATTAAACAATACAGAAATATAAATAATTAACAGCAGAAAATAAAAACTGAAAGAATACAGAAAACAGTGTAATAACACACTAAAATAATTCAATTGAAACTAATAATAAGAAGAGGTTACACAAGATAAGGAGGTAGCTTTCATGGAGACCGGCTAATACACAAGTACCGGGCATAACGTAAACGTACAATTAGTTGATTAGAGATAAAGCTATATAAATAATTATTAACTGTTAACAGTCTCAGATAGACCTTGCGTGATCTACAAACACACCTAGGGCTCAACCAGCCGCTATAAAGTCGGGACTCTAAATTGGCAGTTAAGATTATTCTCGAACAAATCACCTAACTGCATAACTGTAATTTTATAGACAATACATGTACTAAATCCTAGACCCTTTATTGGCTGTAGTGGTAAATCTGGCAAACCACTTCCCTACACAAATATTGTCCTGTAAATAGCTCAGTCTCTACCATATACTGAACCTAACAAAACTTCATGGGTTATAGTAGTAAATCCTGTTAATAACAGGCAAACCACCTCAACTGTTGTCCAAAAAACAGTACATTTTCTACCATGTAGTGAACTCAAGACCCTACATGGGTTTGAGTAGTACAGGCTTTTTTAACAGGTAAACCACCTCCCCACACAACCCTTGTCCAAGAAACGGTTCAGTCACTACCATCTCCTAAATCCAAGACTCTTAATTGATTGCAGTAGTACAACTTAGTTTTATCAGACCAACCACCTCCTTGCACAACCGTTGTCCTGTAAACAGTACAGTCTATACCATGTACTGTACCTAGGACTCTTCATGGCTTGTAGTTGTGCATATTTTTTTATTAGGGAAACAAGCTCCCTGTACAACAGTTATCCTAGAAACAATACAGTCTCTAACATGTAGTGAACCCAAGACCGTTTAAGGGTTGTAGTGGCAATATCTTTTTAGACTGTTGTGTCAAGTTACGACAATACTTTGTTAGAATTAGGTACATAAATGCGCAGAATGGTATTTTTTACGACACATAACTTGAGTAAACAACATATCCTGATCTTGCTGGCAATAAACATGTTTTGTTCAGAACTGCTGCTGCTGCTGGTGGCTCCCTCGTACTATAAATCGCTAACGACGTCGTCAGAAACGGCTTTACAGATAAGATAGGAATAGCTGAGGTTCGTCTGTTGTCGATCGGATAGTCATTTGATTTTCTTTACTCTCGATGTTTAGTTTAATCCATACACGACCAGTGAAATATATCGAGGTATTTGTCTACATCTTTCTTCGCATGTATTGTTTTTTTTCTCTTTCTTGGAAAATAAGAATTATAACAGATAAATAATTGTATTTGTTAACAGCCACGGATGGGATTTGTGGGCTCTTACCTATCCTCTATAAATTGGGCTTTCTTAGTTCAAGCAAAACCATGAGTTTGAGCTATATTTCGGTGAATAAAACCACCTTCCTGCCCAATCATTGTCCTAGAAACAGTACAGTCTCTACCATGTAAGAAACCCAAGACCCTTCATGAGCTGTAAAGGTACAGACTTGTTTATTAATATACACATGTGTAATAATCGAAATGTTGACTAATTAAAAATGCTTTGATGTGCTACGTAAACACAGCTCTAACTACTCAGTATTACAGATCGTCAAAAAAAGGATTGTTCTCTCTTTGATCAATGCCCAAAAGTTCTTACAAATTCATTTAGAAACTATTCCAATAATTATTTTTATCCAGTGTTTAAGTATCTTGAAAAGTATCAACTGTAAAACATATTTAAATATTTTTATTTTGAATAGAAAAGATTTGTCGAGGGCCGGGATTCGAACCCGGGTCTCAGCCGTGGTGCTCTAACCAATTGAGCTAGCTCGGCTCGTACCTCGGTCAGACAAATCCATTCTCTTAAAAATAAAATATTTAAGAATTATAACAATTAATAAAAAAATAAAATAATGTTAAGACCGTGGAAAAATTCTAACTAAAAGCCTTTAAGTCTCCAAACTAAAACAGAAATAGAAATTATCTGTCCAATATTTCGCCCATTCAGGCATCCTCAGGGTAGAAAGAGAATAACAGCAAAACAAAACATGAATAATGCACCCAAGAAACATCCCAGCACCTCCAAGGCTCAAAAGCAACTAATGAATCATAAGGAAGGTTACTCGATCCCAGCTTTTCCACGGTCTTAACATTTATCTAAGCATAAATATATATATATATATATATATATATATATATATATATATATATATATATATATAAATATATAAAGTATTGCACCTTTTTTTTCGAGATGCGATTCACATAACCCCTTTTTGATTTGGTGTCTTGATAATAGGCGAAATGTCGACTGGTAAGAAGGTGTATTTTTTGAAACATAAGGCTTTGCATTGTGGTTTTTCCCAATTGCATTATAATAAAAAATAAATATTTAAATATGAGCCCCCATAGATCTTTATACACAAACTAACTTTTGAAATAATGATTTTAAGTGGCTGCAATTACAAATTGAATTTTAATTGTATACATTACAACTTATAATTGCAATTGATTATTTATCGTTACAAAAAAATATAGAGAAAATCCTGTACCACTATAAACCATGAAGTGTATTGTGTTGGTTCCTTAGCAGGGAGTGTACTACTTCTAAGTCTTGTGCGTGCTAGGAGAGGTTTAATTGAATAAATAACTTATCAACCACAGCATGTTCCAAACTCGGGACAAGAACAAGTTGCCCAGCACACTACGAACTAAGCTCCATCTTCCATGCTTTCTCTTACTAAAGAAATGGAAGTATTCTTCCTTATAAATGTTTTTTTTATTTTCAAATGTGACAGGTACTCTTGCGGTACTTATCTTTCGTCCCATTACACGCCCGTCAATCCTTCTTAAAAAAATGAACTGTAGGATCATTGTGACAAATCAATATTATGTCGAATGAGCTAAGGAACATAAATAACAAATAGGATTGTAAGTTAAAATTAATGGTCGAACAAATTATAATATTATAAATGGATATGCAATTTAATAATTTAATAATTATAATATTATAATTATGCAATTTAATAATTATTAAATTGCATAGAGTAGTATAGAGTAATTGCAATAGAGTAGTATGATAATCCATATGATTAATCCATTACTCTTGCATTATAGTTAATGCATAGAGTAATTGCATAGAGTAGTATAGAGTTGTAATATTATAATTGGAGATTACTAAGTTGTAATATTAAATTGTAATAGTAATCTAGTAGTAAAGTGTAATAGTAATCTCGAATTATAATATTACAACTTATAATATTTTGTAGTGAATATAGAGCTACAACTCTGGTATTCTTTAATAGAGCAGAATTCTATGATTTGTAGGACTTCGAGAGTAATATTCTGAGAATAACATCATGTATCTAAGCGACTTTGGATATTTCTATTTCTTCATCTTCTTCCTGCATGACTCTAAAGCCCATCAATGTGCCTTGGCCTCATCGATACGTTTCCGCCAGTTCTCACTGTCCAGTGTAGCGACCTTCCAGTTCTGAACATTTAATAGACTCCTGGAGTCCACACTGACTTTATCCAGCCATCGCAGCTTGGGTCGCTCTACTCTTCTTCTGCTCTGAATCCTTTTTTCTATTACTCCTCTGGACCCTTCAACACTTGCCATTTTAGCCACATGGCCAGCCCAGCGCAACCTACCAAGCCTTATATTTTGGTACGTCTTCACCATGCTCCCCCCTCTATAACAGGTCCATAAATTCAACGAAAAATCCTCCTTTAAAAATTTATAATTCTTACAAGAGGCTTATTATTATTATTAATTACTTATTTACAGGTTTCACTCTATAAAGATTTAATTTACGAATGAGCTATTGAGGACTACGTTTCTCAAAACTCTGTTGTTTATTTTTATTCCTCCTACACTGTAGGCCGAAACGTCGGCACTTATAATAACCTTATTTACTGTTATTAATTACTGCAGAATTACTCCCAGACTAATTGTATCCTTCATTACGATCTTCCAGTCAACCACCTTCCTCTCTATCACTAATATATACCAAACATTGAAGAGCTAAGACCACTGAGAACCTAAGAAGGTGGCTATTATTACTGCCTGGATGGAATTGTGAGGACCTGATAGCCACAATTTATATCTTTTGGAGACCGGGTCGATAAGACCAACCTGTGGTTTCCCTTAAGCTTCCTCTGATTAGGGCGAACCCAACTGTTCGTAGTTTCCAATGATAACTGCGTAAGCTCTCAATTTCTCAATATATCAGATAGTTTATGTAAAGTAAACTTTTTAAATTATTTTTAAAGGAAATCTTAAGAGATATAAAATATTAATTATATTACAATAAGAAAAATTGAAAAACCAAATACTGAAAAAAAAAAAATACTTACGAATATTTACTAGATGACAGCCTCAAGTGAAAGGAGAAGACACTTTCAGATAAACTGTGTGTTAAAATACTAAAAAAAAACAACTCTAAGCTTACATTAAATAAGACTTTTTACAAGACTATGAATGCGATGCACAATCCAAGCATGGTGCAGAATTGCTGGACCAATAGGACAGAAAAAGTTATATGAGACGATAGAAATGAGCAAACAATTTAAAAAGAAACGTACATTTGTCAGTAAAATACGGTATAAAAATATTAAACTGTCAAAATTTGGCCAATTCAGGCATTAGCAGAACATACACTAAAAGAAAAAAACATATCAAAGATCACTTCCTGATGCTATTGGGCAGTACGGGGACTTATTGGACATTGCTACTGTAGGCGCACTTAATTTAGCCTATCCATAATATAATTAAGGTAGTGAGTACTTGAGTCGGGTCCGTCATTTTACTTTCCCTCCGAAGGACGGAATTAGATCCTTGCCGGGTCCATGTTGACTATATGTTCATAGAACCTCAGTCGTCTTTTCCTGAACGTTATTTTCAGTCCTTCTTACCTTTTGTTTATCCCCTGGTTTATCCATTCGACGTCACGTGTTGCTGCTATGGCTAATCAGACGATCCTATATTAGGAGTACTAAATTTAGCCTATCCAGGAATAATTAGGATATTTGAACGTTTGATATTGGATATTTGAAATAGGATTATAAAATTGAATGTTTGACGATAATTTGGTTTTTAGCCTGGATTTGGTACTCCTTTTAAAAAATTCTAAGGACATCTGCTGGGCTGCGATCTTGGATATAGAGGGTTGATTTGCTAACTAGTACGCCACAGGTGACTCCGATTTTACTTATTATGTAGCTAAAATGCTTATATTCAAATGGAAATGGTTGACTGGATATTAATTCTAAGAATCGTGTCTAGTCACTAAACTATACAAAATAAGTTTAACTTAATTTGTGTAGTTTATAAACGGACCATTTCAAACTATTCTTTGAAATTATAATTTATTTTCTTTTATTTTATTTTTTATGGTATATTTTTTTTAATATTTTTAAATATTTAAAAATATTAAAAAAATTATATCATTACTTCTATATATATACATATATATATATATATATACATACATATATACATACATATATATATACGTATATATAATATACATAATATTTATATAAACATAATATAAATATAACGCGGGCGACCCGGGTTCGAATCCCGGCCAAGACATAATCTTTTCTCTTCAAAATTAAAAAAAAAATAACAAGAAAATAAATTGTAATAATATTTAATGACGTAAGTCAACAAAATTCAAAAATAAAAGTAATGTTTAATTAACATTCTCCCCGTGTATGCATCGCAAATTGCAGAGATATAACTGACCGAGAAGGGAACCAGGATGGCTGAGGTGGCTAAGGCACCACCACAGAGAGGTGGGAGACCCGGGTACGAGTCCCGATCCTGGTCATTTCTTTTCTTTTGATATAAAATATTTAAAAATATTCTTTGAAATATTAAAGCATCGTTTATTCAAACTAAGATCGGCTTTTGAATTCCTAACGTGACCTTTGGTGTCGCTTGGTGTGAATTAAAGGAAATTAGTCAATCAAAGCTTAGCGATTCAAGTTTACTTGGATAAAGTGCTTGGTGAAACTTGTCCAGTCCATCCTGGCGAAGCATCAGGAGCTGAATAGATGGCAGCACTGCAGGCGCCTAACCTTTATCCCTTTAATCATATCCTCCAAGTTTCTCCAATCTATCCGAGACCCGATTCAATTTCAACTTGGGTTTATCAACTAACTCGCTTGTTACTGTTTCCGCCCTTCAGTTCCTTACAGTTTTCAAACTTGAACCAACTCGAGCTAGAAATCATTGACAACCTTTAGAATCGGAAGCATCTAAAGTTTAGTGAATAATTACATCAACTATTTCATTAATCAACCAACATTTCCTGTTGCTACTTATGAGATTTTGTAAAAAAAACCCTTTAAGATACTTTAAAAAAAACGGATTTTAAACTGCGTTTGGAAGCGATTTCTTACATGTGAAAACCACTGGGTAAGCAGAGAATGTAAATATTTTTAAGTCTTTAACGCAACATTTTAATTTGTAGTGTAAAGGAGATAGTTGGGGGGTGCAGTCAATAAGAACACAGAATAAGTGATGAACTTATTATATGTGCCGACGTTTCGACCTACAGTGTAGGTCATCTTCAGGGCGATTTTGGAGAGCGTGGCCGTTGGATTTAACGGCTGGTACGTACTGTAATACAGGTATTGCAGTACTGCGAGTACCTGCCAGCCGTTAAATCCAACGGCCACGCTCTCCAAAATCGCCCTGAAGATGACCTACACTGTAGGTCGAAACGTCGGCACATAATATAAGTTCATCACTTATTCTGTGTTCTTATTGACTGCACCCCCCCCCCAACTATCTCCTTTACATTAGATCATCCAGTCAACTATTTTCATCTCATTCATTTTAATTTGTACTTCAAAATAGTTACACTTTTAGAAATTATATGATATAATATTACATATTCAATACTCGGTTAGAATTTTAGAAAACGCCTGGTCCCACGTGCGTGAGAAGGAATGTATAGAGGGGGCGACGAAAATCGTTTGTTATCAAAACTGGCCAACGGAAAATCTGAGGGGAATTTACAGATAAAAATTGATAAAAGAAAACAATCCAAGAGATACATAATGTGGGAATAAAACGTGTATTATGTCCTTTATCGGTCCGTCTCGCTTTTCAAAGTTACAATAAAATATTACATGACAAAAAAATTTTAGAAATAATAGAGAGATTTAGGATAGAAGAAAAAAAATGCGGTAAAAATAATATGCATTACCTCAAACATAACTGTTATAGTTCTAACTTTTGGTTTTCATTAATCCGCATCATCTACTAGGCAATATATATATAATTTATAATTGCCTAGTTTTCAGCTTCT
Source organism: Arma custos (assembly GCA_037127475.1). NCBI lineage: Eukaryota > Metazoa > Arthropoda > Insecta > Hemiptera > Pentatomidae > Arma > Arma custos. The sequence continues at coordinate 4,131,641 of CM073764.1, forward strand.
CACCGAATCCTTTCATCGAATTCTTTAGTATAGCTCCTCCCATTTAACTAACTGTTGGATATGTTTATAACAATAACGGTTAAAAAGAATAAAAATATTAAAAAATATAGAAATTCGTGGGTTTTTTTCGTATTTTCGTGGGAAATCAAGTATGTTTGTAAAGAATAAGCGTGATCAAATTTTGATATAGAATTTTTTAAAAATTTCAATCTATAAACTGCGCATTTAATCTATGAGTACGCAATTTCTTAGCCGTTCTATTATCCCGTATTCTGTTCAGCTCATTTCTTTCTATCGACAGTCCATCTTTTTTCCTGATTCCTCTTCTTTTCCACAACTAGGACTCATTCCATTTATAAACCAAGACTTGTTTTATCATCTGACATTTTATAGTTCCATCACTTTGTTGAGAACCTCTTTGTTCAACCGGTTTTCCACCTTCTTTTCATGAGCCGAAAATATTTTAACATCACTTTTCTTATTGATCCTTCCATGATTCCTTCTAAATTGGTCAAGCAATTTTGCGTTACCTGACGATTGGCTTTCCTTATTTCTCTAGTTTTTAGTCAGGTTCTGAACCTGAAGTTGTCTTAACTAGCGAAATGTAAAAAAGTTTTTGAAATTTCGAGTTATCCGGAATAATAACAGTCAATATCAATATACATCATAAAAGAAAGTGTACAATGTGCGTGCCGCTAAAACTCAGAAATGAGTCCTAGTACGATCAAGAGAGTTATATGGTGTTGTAGCACTCTATTTCCCATCCATGAAGAAGGTTCCCATTTTTACCTGCAAGCCCTGTTTTGGAAGATATAAGATGAATAGGATGAAAGTTTCACCTTCTAGAACAGTCCAGAACATTCGAGAGTATTCGAGAGCAATCCACAACATTCTGGAACATCACCGATCATTATGGAATATTCCAGAACACTCTCTAATGTTGTGGAATATTCTGGAACTTTGTGGACCATTCTAAGACTTTTGTGTAAGAGTGGAGCTATCTACTAATAGGGGTATAAAAAGCAAGATCCATCTTGGGTTAGAACGTTCTGAAACATTCTGGAATGTTGTGGAATGTTCAGGAATATCCCAGATTATCGTGGAACGCTCTAGAACACTCTCGAATGCTGTGGAATATTCTAGAACATTGTGGACCATTGGAAGAGGTTTTTGTATGAGCGGAGCTACCAACCGATAGGGGTATAAAAAGCAAGATCCGTCGTGAGTTCGAACGTTCCAGAACATTCTGGAATGTTAATAGATCGACAAGATGACAAACGTTGAAGATAGTGTAATCTTCCCTAAAGAATTTTTAAATTCTTTGCAAGTACCTGGAATGCCATTACATTGTTGTCGACTGAAAATTGTTTCTCCGATCAAACTACTCAGAAAACTCAACTCACCAAAAATGTGCAATGGAACAAGGATGATCGTCCACAGCTATCATCGAAGCCGAACTTATGACTGGGAAGGACAAAGGACACACAGTATTTATCCCCAGAATACCACTGATAACTATTGAATGGCCGTTCCAATTTAAAAGACTGCAATTTCCAATCAAATTAGCCAATAAGTTTACAATCAACAAAGCGCAAGTACAAACTTTAAAATATTGCGGCATCAAACTCAATGTCTCCTGCATCAATCTCACGGTCAACTATACGTCGCTTCCTACATTCAACTATATGAAAAAAATATACATATATACTCCCGACAACAAAATGAAAAATGGTGTTAATATACAAATATTGTAAATATAAGTATTATAGTTAAAATATATTTTCAATAAAAAATCTGTATCTCATATATTTTAAAGTTTATTCTTTTATTCCAACTACCACACAATCTCATATCAACTCCCTGAGCGAAGCCAGGCACTCCGGCTAGTAATAATACTAATCCTGCACGCCTCATATGTTGGTAACCTTTGTCAAATATTCGTTTATAAATTAAGTTGAGAAAATAGGTCATCCCAACCCCCTGACTTATTCATTATCCAGTTCCACACATACATATAAGCTACCCCGCCGTCTAAACCGGCAATGGCCTCGAGACCTGACATAATAATGTTATTTGGAGTACTGGCACTGGCCAGATTCTCCACTCACGACCTGTGTGTGTGTGTGTGTGAAGCGCCCTTAACCAGCTTCCATTGGCATTTAATGCCAGTGACGCGGCTGGGAAAGGGGGCTGGGGCCTCCCGGACTCCTGCTTTGCCCTCATTCCTGGGAAAGAAGATTAGTTCGGGGACCCCAGGCAAATTGTACATGGGGTATGAATGTGTAAATTTTTTTTTAGACTTTATTTTATTATCAATTTCGCATTAATTTAATTTTATTACTGCATGTATATATTTTTCCGCATGTATATATTTATTTATACATTTATTTACTTTAATTAGTTTATTATCATTGTTTTGTTATGGAATGATTGTAAGCTACTTAGCACCATTACTTATTGCCCACAAGTGGCAGATTGTAATGTTTCAATAAAGTGTTAAAAAAAAAGAAGAAAAAAAAAAAGAAAATACGAACTTCGCTCATTTACAATGTATTTGAATATCACTGATCTTTATTGCATCAGAATAAAAAAAACAAAAACAAGATGTACTTTAAACGATTATTTAAAAATAGAACTTATATTGGATTATAAATTTGGTATCAAATAAGAGCGATAATGGAAATTTAAATAGCTAATTTCATTGGTATATTGGATTTCAGAATAATTCACCTTTATCATTACTAACGCTGAGATTAATTAATATAATACTGAGGATGCAATATGTAGTTCCCAACATCCATGGATTATCTCAAATAATTAAATTTAATCTCGTATCGAATTGCGAATAACCGCCTGAAATATATTTTTATATGCATTTTTAATTATTTTATCAATCATAAATATTTTTATATTATATAGAAAGTGTCAGTTTGGACAATGTTACACCATTGGTTTTTTCATCCATCGGAAAATAAATAAATCAAAATTGATTCAAATTCTTATCCCTATCGATGCTGAGTAAATCAAACAATGATTAATATTAAAAATAAAAATAATAATTATCGTTCAAACTGGACTATGTTGACAGATCATATTTGAGGGGGAGAGAGAGAGGGGAGAGAGAGAGGGGGAGAGAGAGAGGGGGAGTGAGAGGGGGGGAGAGAGAGAGAGAGAGAGAGAGAGAGAGAGAGAGAGAGAGAGAGAGAGAGAGAGAGAGAGAGAGAGAGAGAGAGAGAGAGAGAGAGAGAGAGAGAGAGAGAGAGAGGGGGAGAGAGAGAGAGAGAGAGAGAGAGAGAGAGAGAGAGAGAGAGAGAGAGAGAGAGAGAGAGAGAGAGAGAGAGAGAGAGAGAGAGAGAGAGAGAGAGAGAGAGAGAGAGAGAGAGAGAGAGAGAGAGAGAGAGAGAGAGAGAGAGAGAGAGAGTAATAATTAAATGTAATACAAACATATTTCAATCTCATATCAGAAATTAATTAACTGATACTTAATTCATATGGTTAGATGAGAATACTAATGATTCATTTTTTTATTTTAATTTTTAATTTTTTTAAAATTAGAGAGATCAGAGCTTAGATTGCTATGATGAACGTCCCAAGTTAGTCTAATCCTAGGCAGATCTGTTGGAACGACAGCAAAACTGACAGTTTTCGTCCTCATGGGATAGGTTTTGAGTGATATTCACGTGTTAGTCTCACCTGCCAATTATTTCGACATTCAGAACTCGTACACCAATTGTTGTTGATTGAAGGTCAGGTATTCATTTGCTATCGTTGAAAACCGAATTTACAATAATTATTTTAGAGCGACCTCAATTGGCGTTGCCTTTATCGAATTATGTGTGAATAATTAAACCAAAGTTAACACGTCCGATTAAACTTAATTAAATTTTCATTTTCACCTGTGTAAAGGTTTCCGGAAATATTTACTTTCCACACAGGAGATATTTTGTTAACAATAGGAATACATTTCTAACAAATATCGGTAACACTTCAACTTGCTAAATTGAGAATAAAATTATAAAAATTAATTATTAAACAATATTTAGCATTTATCCGCTGAGTTTCCCTATATTTATATATATTTTATATTATATTAGACGGTTCATTCTTTTACAAACAAATTTTTAAAAAATAGGCAGTCATGAGGACTATCAACAGTTGTGAAAACTCAAAACGTTGGAATAATTATGTTGTTTTATAGATTTATAAATCAATTATAATCTGAATTATTTAAATTTCAAATTCGTTAATTAAATTTAGTCTGGCTTTCACATTTACTAACACTTCGAATAATTAATATATACATTTTCAAGCAGCTTATTTGTCAAGCAAAATATATGATGGGCTTCTCAAGATCTATTTATATTATATTTGAAATAATTAAACAGTTATATTATTTATATGTTTTATTTGTATTTATATAGATATTTTTTAATATTGTATTTTCATTTTTGCCTTTGTTATGATCGTAAAGTTCAACAATACTTGGATCAATTGTACTTTCAACAAATTCATAAAGCAATACATTAAACCATTAAAAATAAAATCTTGTAAGAGACAAGAAATGTTTTGCTAATTATTGATGTTTTAGTTTTTATTAATATCAATTGCATAACTATTCAACGACTTCATTAAATTAAATATCATGATTCTCATATAAATGGAATTCGAATGCACAGGTATCGCCATTCTGGAGCTTATGTTATGGCTTTTTATATTGGGGCAGCGGCCAGGTACAAAAAAAAGGGCTGTAGGTCGCCAAAAATTGAAGAGAGCTGCATTTTTTATATGTTGTAAGGCCATGTCTGAGTAGTGTAAATCCAAGTTTGTAACCGAAAGAACGGATGGGAAAAGTTTTGATAACCGAAAAACCTCGAAATTTTCGTATTTAATTCAGTTTTAGGCCTTTACCTCCTAATCGGTGCGTTTTTAATAGATAACCTTGAGTGACCAGTTTTAATGTAGATTAAATTTGTTACAATGTGAATCCAACCACGGCTCTGTATCTCTAATAGATGCTGATCCCTTGGAAAATTGGTAATTTTTTCAAAAAATACTTGGCCGTTGGCCTATATTTGTAACTCTATCAATTATTAGAATCTATTAGACCTACATTCTTCATAGGATCACTCCTTAGACCGGTGTTCCTCAAGAAAGCCGACCAAAACTTAAAATTTGGACCTTTTGGAAAAAACGACCAATTTTCAACGGGGAGTAACTCAGAATCTATTAGAGCTACAGAGCTGCGGTTGGATTGAAATTGTAGCAAATTTAATCTACATTAAAAATGGCCACCCGTGTACTTTATCAAACCACTCCAAACTAAATTTACTCCGAAAATTTCGAGGTTATTCGGCCACCAAGAGTTTTCACTTTTATTTTTTCGGTTGCAAACTTGGATTTGCACTACTAAGACATGCCTTTACAACGTATAAAAAATGCAGCTCGATTCAGTTTTTTGAAACCTTCAAAAACCTGGCCGCTGGCCTAGGTTGCTAACGCGACACATTAGTTTTCGATCTACCGAAAATCATTCAACGCAGCTGAAGAAGTTTTCAGTTTAAAAAAAAAAAAAAAAAGGCATCGAAATTTAGTTGTATGAAGAAGCAACTTTTATGTAGGATAAAACAATGAAACTATACTCATCGTTAGTTTTACAAGTAAACTAATAACACTGAACAACAATGAATTTGTTTCGGGCTTAAAAATATCCAGTTCTTATGTATTTTCACCCCCTGAGTTCAAAAATCACCTCGAAAATGACCAATTAGCTCTTGTTTTCAAGATACAGTAACATGTCATTTTTTAATGCTCAGCTTTCACTTTGTCGAGAAATTTAGTTTTTGGACGTTGGTACGCCTGTTAACTGACAAAACCAACAGTTGTACAGCTATTTTGAGGTTATATACGTCATTTCAGTTCTTCAGATAGTGCTTGATGGCCTGCAAGAAATCTTGGCCCTAGTAAAAAAAAATGTTGTTGCCCTGCCTCTCGTCGACCCGAAAGATATATTTCTTCCACCACTACATATAAAACTCGGTTTGATGAAAAACTTTGTCAAAGGCATGAACAAAGAAGGAGAGGCCTTTAGATATTTGAGGGAAAAATTTGCTTTCCTAAGTGATGCAAAAGTTAAGGAAGGTGTTTTTGTTGGGCCACAAATTCGGGAGCTTCTGAAGGATCCTGCGTTTGACAGAGTTTTGGAGGGGAAAGAAATGGAAGCTTGGAATGCGTTCAAGGGAGTTGTTAAAGGTTTTTTGGGGAACGAAAGAGAAGATGACTATGTTCAGTTGGTGAGGATACTTCTACAAAAATATCATAAACTTGGATGCAACATGTCTCTCAAAATTCATTTCCTCCACTCTCATCTAGACTTTTTCCCTCCTATCTGTGGTGCGGTCAGTGATGAACACGGTGAGAGATTCCATCAGGATATTTCTGTAATAGAACAAAGATATAAGGGCCGTTGGAATGAATCAATGCTTGCAGATTACTGTTGGTGCGTGTGTAGGGATGCTCCAGAACTCACCTACAAAAGAAAAATGAAATCCACATGATGGTAATAATATCCAACCTGCCAAGTATTCTGCCATTAATTTTCAACTCCAAATTAATTTATAATGTTGATAAACTTATGGTTTAAAATTTACTGATTTGCCTCAATTTGTTAACGTTATATATTTTGACCCATGGTGTATCACAGAAACTAGAGCTAATAAAATTTTTTCATTGTCATTTTCGTTTTTTTCAACCCAAAATTAGTAAGATTTGACTCATGAAGTGAAGGAAACATTACAAAAATATTTTTTTGTTGGACAGTGTAATTACAATGAATTAAAACTGTTCTAATAGTTAAAAAATCTATCAATGGAGTTGGCCTTTATTGATTGCTACCGAAAAAGCAGGGAATGAGAAAAAATAAACGAGACAGAACACTGATTTCTAAAAGTGAATCGCTACTAGTGCGCTACCACAATACTGTTTACGATTTAGTTTTATTATGCCAGTGACTTGAGAGGTTTAAGGCTTTCTGGAAAGGTTAGGCGCCTACTTTAATAAAACCGAGTGTTTCCATTGGCCACGGTTGGTCTTTACGACGCCATTTTGTTTTCCTGCTACTATGTTTGGCTCTAGACATTTTTATGGGTTCTTTCGTTTGTAAAAAACATCAAAGTTGTTCACCTGTTTCCTTCTCAATGTTTACCTTTTCCTTTTCAAGATTAAAATTTCTTTTTGGTTATTTTTACTATATTTTATCCGTCATAAGGTGACCAAAATACCATGGATTCGGTTTGTGTTCAATTTCATTTATGAAACTGCAAGCCTTTATTTCTGGTTTTCTGATTTATGGAACTCGGTTTTAGAACTCTGAGCTACTTCAGTTTTATTAATGCATCTGAGAATATAGGGCGCACCACAAGTCAGTGCTTTAAGCCCTATTCCCTTAACACCTCTGATATTCTGGAGCACCCACTACATCTGTACCTTCATTGACCTAGGCCTAACCTATTAGATAATATGCAATGGCGAAGTTGATTTGACCTATATTACATATATGAGATGACATTTTTAAAGCATTTTTATAAGTATTTTTACACCCTCAATAGAGAACGGAGTACCTCTCAGCATAGAAGGCATTGTGATTCTAATCTGTTATCATAGTTTGATGCCAGGTTTAATTAGATAAATTACTTTATTCATGACCCTGTATGAACTGGATATCCTTCTAAAGCTGACCTCTATAAAGGAGTTATATATATTTAATTCTGAGTAATCATGACCAAATAGCTTCCCTGAACAATAAGTAACTCTAAACAAAGGTTTCCTGATATGAATAATTGTCTTAATATTAAATAAGGCAGAAAATGTTTTTTAATATTCGACTCATTCTTGATTGTTTTATCTTTGATATTATATTTGATAAATTAAGCTTTTAAAAACATTTTTTTATATATAAATTTATTTATTGATATTTACAACTGTATTACAATAATACAACAAGTAAATAGGATAAGTGCTACATAATGACATGATAATGACAAGTAGAGAAACTACTCACTGGTAGTACTCAAATCAAAGTTCAACTAAGAAGGTCACGTGGCCATCTTCTTTTCAGACGCCTCGGAGGATTTTCGGGAATGGAAGAGCAAGCTAGGTTTGAAACTAGAGGGTTTGAGTGGTAATGAAGTTTGTTATGAAAGGATAGATGCCGGGTTCGGGCCAAATCAGCAACAAAAGGGACATTAAGGTCGTTATGGATGAGTTTATTCTTAACAAAATAAGGAGCATTGAGGATTTTACGAAGGATTTTGGACTGTAAGGATTGGATACGAGTGGAATTCGAAGGCTAGTGGAGCCCCAAAGCTCTACTCCGTAAGTCCAAATAGGTCGTATGATGGTCATGTAGATGAGTCTTTTGTTGCTCATTGGGAGCTTAGAGCGTTTGTCTAGTAAGTGTTGAAGTAACCTGAAACGTCGAGCGGTTTCTTGTCTTTTCAGACTTGTATGAGGATTCCAGGTCAATCGTTTGTCAAGATGCAATCCTAAGTATCGGATCTGTTCTACAGACACCAGTGGAATATTATTAAAGGATACTGAAGGGCAGGAAGTCATTGGTTTACGACGTAAGGTAAAAGTGATTTGATGCGATTTTTGAGAATTTATTTTAATCCTCCAGTTTTGACACCATTCTTCAAGATCAGTGATATGGGATTGGAGGCTTTGGAATGCAATAACTGGATTGGTGTTGACCGATAATACACATGTATCATCAGCATACGTGGTAAGGATAGTATTAGGATGAGTCAGGATGTCAGCTGTATAAACGATTGGACCAAGGATACTACCTTGAGTTAAAAACATTTAAAATAATAAAATGAACGTGAGCGATTATACAAGGGTATGTAAATGCGACATTAGTAAATGGATTTTCGTGTATCTTTTTTTCGTTTATTTATAAAAAAAAAAATCTGTACTACTACAACCCGTGAACGGGTCTGGGGTTCAGTACTTGGTAGAGACTGTACTGTTTCATAGACAACGGTTCTGCAAGGAGGTGACTTGTCCTAGGTTACTCTCAACCGCCAGATTTTCCCCCTTATTTTGGGTGCTCTATTTTTATAACCTCTGAGCCAATCGTAAATTTATAATGGCACTTATTAAATAATTTTTAAAAATAATTGACGTATTTGAATATATGTTAAATCAAATATAAATAACGAAGAAAAAAAAAAGATCTTAAAGGTTTAAAACGGAACAACACCAATATAAGTAGTAACCCTCTTCAATGAAAAGCAGCCATCACTTTAATTTGATTGGAGAGGCTGCTCCATCAATTTGTATGATTGGTCCATTTGTTTTATAGCCAATATTTATTGCTTATATTTCAGCTTTTATATCAAGTAACACGTTCAACAGGTTATTTGAAATATCAACAGAATTTTTTGTTACGTTTATTTTAATTGTAGTTTTGTTTTACTGTATTCATATAGAGCTCCTTCAAAAGACTAACGATATAACTTCGTGTTTTTGAGTTAAGCCTTCAGTAGCAATTGTACTACTTCATGATTTTAATTTATGAACGACTTAATTAAAAATTCCGCTTCCAACATTTTTTTTCTCGCAGTATTGTTAATAATTAAATTACACAAGGAGCTACCTCGATCTCAGAAACTTTCTTAAATAAATTATATTCGGTCTGTAACTCGAAACGTACTGTAACGTTTTAACCCTGATTAGGGCTTTCTTTGTTAACTCAATGCCATTATAATGAATATTATTATCATTTTATTTTACAATTGCACCTGCGAGCATTCGCATCCAGAAAATTTGATCTCAGTGTTTCTTTTTTCCCAAAATTTGCAGGAATATTAAGTTCTTCAAGTGATCAATAGTTCTGGAGCAGATCGCTAGTCCATTTTCTTTTTATTTTCTCTAATCTAGTCCATAATCTTTAAATCTAGCAACAGATAATAGGGGATAGTAAAGAGAAATGACATTTGAGTTTTGGTGAATCTGATTTGATGATTCCACTCTGTGTATTTGCTGTGAATATATGATTTTACAGTGGGAATGTTCATTTTGTTGTGTGTGGTGTGATTTAAAATAAACCAAGGAGCATTAACAAATTTTTTTAGAATTTTGGACTATGTTGTTTGTATCTTGTGTATATGGGACGTGTTTTGCGTTATAAATACATTATACTATTTTGAAAAATAGATAACTCGAAATTGTAAATTATTGAAATGGTTTTGGATGGAAATCAAAAGTAGAATCTTGGTTTAGTTAAATTATAACGTTGTAAGAATAATTTAAAATCAAACTGAACTTATCCTTTGTTTTATTACTAAAAACATTTTCCATTCATTTATCAACAATGGTTTACAGAGTTGTATAATGTTTGAACTTGAAGTTTATGGAAGTAATGACATAAGTTAAAATTGAAAAAAATTTCAAGCACAAAAAATTTTCTAAGGGTTAATAAAATAATTTTAATGCCATCATTACAATAGGAATGCTTTGCTTTAGCAATACCCAAATTTCATAAAGTTTTTAAATACCTCTATTAAAAAAATAGGTTTTTGAATTATTATTCTTTTGAAGGAGCGATATTTTTATTTTTATGAATGTGATATCTACCTGTTTAGCTTTTTATGTTTTTTTATTTTGTTATGTTACATGCTGCTATCTGAAGTACAAGCCATAAGGGCTTCATAATGAAAATAAACAGGCAATAAATAAGCAAAATTTAGAGCTCCCAATGTAGCATCTGATTAGCCATAGCAGCTTAAAGTGACGTTAAATGAATAAACAACAATAAAACGCAAAATGCACTTTATTTCTTGAGTGCACCTTATTACACAACAGAGTAGGAAGATAAATTTAATTTATGTACGCATATAAACTAGGCATACAGGTAATACTACATTTACCTAAATTATTAATAGTAATTTCTCAATTCATGTATTACTAGCTTATGCGCGCGGCTTCGCTCGCGTGGAATTTGATCTACCACAAAAAGTTTCGTCAAAGATTATTTAAAATAAATAATTTAATCATTTTTTTAAAATATAAGTTGCTCGTACATCCAAAATTTCAGATGTCTAAATTCAAAACGGACGGATTCTATACAACCTTTGAACCCCTATTATATTAAAGGGGAAACCCTTAGGATGGCATTATCCCAATTTTTTTCTTAAACTATACAAAGAACCTATCTACAAAATTCAAGTTCTTGATTTGCTATTAAATTATGTACTATAAGGGGGGGGGGCACATGCCCCCGTGCCCCCACATAAATCTGCCCTTGCTGTAGCCTATGAGGTATAACCTATTTTACTCAATAATTTTTCATCCAAATCCTTCCACTAGTTTTTGCATGAAAGAGAGACAAACATAAAAACATTCACATTTTAAATATTAGTAAGATTAGTAGGACATCAAAACAAATAGGTTCACTCATGTTCTTTTAAAAACTATGATCATGTGATTTGCCTTTAATTATGTACTATAATGGATTCTCCACAATACCTAAATAACAGTCGAGGGGAGCACATGCCCCTGTGCGCCCCCCCTCTAAATCCGCGTTTGCTATGGCCTATATGTTATTCTGAAGTATAACCTACTAGCTTTTGCCCGCGGCTTCGCTCGCAATGAATGAGGTCTGCCAAATAAAGTTTCGGAAAAAATCATTTAAAATAAATAGTTTACTTATATATTTAAAATATAAGTTACTCAAACATCCAAAATTTCAGATATCTAACTTCAAAACTGACGGATTCTATACAACCTTTGAAGCCCTATTATATTTAAGGGGATACCCTTGGGGTGGAATTATCCAAATTTCTTTCATAAACTATACAAAGAACCTATCTACAAATTTATAGATAGTAAGTTCCTGATTTGCCTTTAATTATGTACTATTATAATATATTCTCCACAGTTCCTAAAATACTGTCAGGGGGGCAAGTGCCCTCCTGCGCCCCCCCCCCTAAATCCGCGCTTGCAATAGCCTATGTGTTATTCTGATGTATAACCTATATTACTGTCAAGTTTCATCCAAATCCGTCTAGTAGTTTTTGCGTGAAAGAGAGACAAACATACAAACATTCATATTTATAATATTAGTAAGAATAGTAGGATATCAAAACAAATAGTTTCACTCATCTTCTTTCTGTTACTTTAACATCTATTATCATGTGATTTGCCTTTATTTATGTCCTATTATGGATTCTCCACAGTTCCTAAATAACAGTCGAGGGGAGCACATGCCCCTCTGCGCCCCCCCCCCTAAATCCGCGCTTGCTATAGCCTATGTGTTATTCTGATGTATAACCTGTATTACTGTAAAGTTTCATCCCAATCCGTTCAGTAGTTTTTGGGTGATAAAGATACAAACATATAAGCTTTCACATTTATAATATTAGTAAGATTAGTAAAGTAACTCTATACAGGACAGTGATCAGACCAACGATGGCCTATGGCAGTATGACATGGACACTCACACATCAAGCAGAGAGTGAGATCACCAGATGGGAAAGAAAGATATTTGGTATGATACGAGAATTGACAACGGCGGAAAGGAAAAATATAGAAATCCAGAACATTTATCAGGAAATCCCAGGCTGGGATGGTTTGGGCGTGTGGAGAGGATTGAGCCAAGCAGACTCCCCTAGAAAATTACCAGGAGGAAAGCGGAAAAGAGGACAGCAGATAAAGGAAGAACTCAGGAGGTCAGGAAAAACAGACGAAGACTTCCCGGACAGAAACCAATCTAGGGAATGAATTTCTAGTATAAAGGTTCTCGTGGAACAAGAGAGACAGCGCTGGGAGGGAGCACTTACAGAATTGAGGATATTTGAAGGAAGAAGGAGCGACCAAAAGGAAGTGAACTTCGCCTTGCCTTTTTTTTCGGTTCTCGGTGCTATAAATAATAGAATATAGTTTAAATTAAATTATTATTATTATTTTATTTTTCTCACAGATTTCTCTGGCACCGAATTCACATCCCGGAATTTAAAATTCAAGGGAATTGTAAATGTTTTACTGATTAAAGAATTAATCAGGTGCAGGAGTTCAACAGAACTGCCTTTTGTGCCAATTTTAATTTTTCTAAATGGAGGCCAAGGTCTTCTGTATTCTCCCTTGTGCATTTCAATATCAGGCCATTCGAGGAAATGACTATTGGCGTTATGAGCACTTTTTCCAAACGATTAAGTGATTTCAACTCAATAGACAGTTCTTGGTAATTCCTATTTTTCCTGATCTGGTGTTAACTACGTTTGATCCACATGGGACTGCTATTTCTATGATTCTACCAATTTTATTCGCTTTATGGATCAACGAAATATCCGGACGTTTATGTATTACTCTGTGGTCCGTGATTATTTGTTCATCCCAGTAAATTTTTATTTCATTATTTTCTAAAAGTTTTTCCGGCTGATATCGATAGAAAGGCATCTCATCTCCGCCCAACAGTCCTAATTTTTATTATTATTAATTCAGCGCATGAACACGTGGACGCCTCCAGGCCTCCTCAATCATTAATCGGCAGTAGTCCTTGTTGAGTGCTGCTGCCATCTAGTTCTGGGCTCTTAAGTTCCTCGTTACTTCTAATTAAATAAAATAATGAATTAAATAACCAGAAGGATACATAATAAAAAGCGTAAAATCATAAAGCGTAACAGAAAACAAAAAAAAATGATAAAAATTAGGAATCCCGACAAGATCTTAAGCAATTAAAGATAATCTTACCGGAAAGAAATCCTGCTTTGAGAGCATCTTTTCGGGAAGCTGGGAGATGTTCCTATATTTAAGGAAATATATAGATTATATATAAAATCTTACTAATATTATAAATGTGAATGTTTGTATGTTTGTCTCTCTTTAACGCAAAAACAACTGAAGGGATTTGGATGAAACTTTACAGTAATATCGGTTATACATCAGAATAACACATAGGCTATAGCAAGCGCGGAATTAGGGGGGGGGGGCGCACAGGGGCACATGCCCCCCCGACAGTTTCTTAGGTAATGTGGAGAACCCATTATAGTACATAATTACAGGCAAATCACATGATCATAGTTGTTAAAATAACAGAAAGAACATGAGTGAAACTATTTGTTTTGATATCCTACTAATATTATAAATGCGAAAGTTTGTATGTTTGTCTCTCTTTCAAACAAGAACTACTGAACGGATTTGGATGAAACTTTACGGTAATATAGGTTATACATCAGAATAACACATATGCTACAGCAAGAGTGGATGTTTGGGGGGGCACGTTTCCCCGTGCCCCCTACAGTCTTTTAGATACTGTGGAGAATCCGTTATAGTTCATAATTAAAGGCAAATCACATGATCATAGTTGTTAAAATAACAGAAAGTGAAACTGTTGTTTTGATATCCTAATAACATTATAAATGCGAATGTTTGTATTCTTGTTTGTTAATCATTCCCACAAAACTACTGAACGGATTTGGATGAAACTTTTTGAGTAAAATAGGTTATACATCATAGGCTACTGTAAGGGCAGATTTATGTGTGGGCACGGGGGTATGTGCCCCCCCCCCTTTGTGGTACGTAATTAAACGCAAATCAGGAACTTAGCATCTTGAAATTTGTAGATAGGTTCTTCGTACAGTTTAAGAAAGAAATTTGGATAATTCCACCCCAAGGATTTCTCCTTTAATATAATAGGGGTTCAAAGTTTTTATAGAATCCGTCAGTTTTGAAGTTAACATCTGAAATGTTGGATGTACGAGTAACTTATATTTTAAAAAAAATAATTAAATTATTTAATTAAAATGATCTTTCACGAAACTTTATGTGGCAGACCAAATTCCACGTGAGCGAAGCCGCGGGCATAAGCTAGTATATATATATATATATATATATATATATATAAATTATTGATCATTTTATTTATTTTTTCTCCTTTATAAATATTAATTTATAAATACCATATTCAGTCCTTTATGAGGACATTTATCTTATCAGTCAACTTACCACTTTACGAATCACCCAAACAATACCATAATAGAACTACTAATAAGGTAACAATGAATGCATGTTATATAAGAATGGTACTAGCGACCCGCACCGGATTCGCACGGAAAGTTGAGCATAATATCGTTCATGTTTTGTTTGTCGCAGGGTCGTATCAGTTTGATGTGTCGAATGTGTGGATTAGATTAAATTGTAACCTAATGTCTACAGTATTTATGACAAAGTAAAAACAAAATAAAATATTTCTTTATATACGAATTAATTCTTAAGATAATTAAAGTACCTATTTAAGTTGATAGGGATTAATATTGTATTCGTCTTAACCTCTTAACTTGCACGCTCGAGTTAATTCGACTGCGCTAAACAGGCCAAACTGTGCACACTCGAGATAATTCGAGCGGCGTTGTATTTGATGCTGCTATAATTTTTCACACTCGAATATATTCGAGAATTGAAAATAATAATGTGAAAGCTAAGGAAAAGAATCGTGTTATTGATATTTATCATTTACATAGGATCGTAAGCTATGATACCTTCATAATACCTTGCATTCTTGCATTTCTGTACTCGTGACGACTGACTGCGATCCGTCGTAGTATTTTCGTGAATTTATATAAAGGCCATTGTATCTTTTATTTTACTATTTAGACGTGAAATATCAAACACTTGTTTCTGTTGTTTTATAGTTTAGTTCAATAGTTACCTAAGTGTTGTAAACTTGCAAAGATAAGTGTATCTTTATAGACAGTCACTTATTTTGTGATTACAGAAAATAAAATTGGGTATATTGGATATTTATACAATTGGTATGTTTTTTTCATTTTCAAATTATTATTGTTATTATTATTATTATTATTATTATTATATTTTATTTTATATTATACTTTAGTGAAATATATATTGAAAAATGAGCGATTCAGAATCTGAATATGAATACGCAAATTTGTCGGAAAGCGGCTCAGAAGAAAGTGATGAAAATTTTGATTAATTTTGAATTTTTTTTATTTTTTGCCAAAACAATGTTCTAAAGTTTGTTTTTTTACATTAAAAAAAATTGATTTTTTTTGGCCGGTTTTTTTCAAAAAAACTGTGCGTTAAGGGGCTAATAGCTTTCCGATTACCGCCTTGTACGTTATCAATTTTTTAGAAGATAAAATAGGTATAGTAAGCTATCCTTAAAAGATAGATGTATGTTATCGTGGAATTTTTTGTAGATCTATAAAAGCGGAATACTCTACTTTGCATTGTTTCGTTATAACTCTGAGGGATTAGGCAGCGTCTTCGATGAAAGATAGAAGGCGGCTATACGTTTTCCAACAATTATCGTACTATCCCAAAAAATTTACCCAAAGCCTTTACAAATGATATACCTAAATCTTCCTCACGAATCACTCTATCCATTGGTGAAAACCGCATGAAAATCCGTGCAGTAGTTTTTGAGATTATGGCGAACAGACAGACAGAAAAAAGTAAAGGACTTAGTTTTATAATACACATAGATATACACAATTCAATCCTTAAAACAAATATAACTTATGTATCTTGTTTTTAACACTACTAACACATTACTATCTGCTGGGCTCAACAGTCCTTGCAGAGCCTACACTTCCCTGACGAGCTTCCTCCTCCAAACCTCTCCGTCCGTCGTCTTCTCTCTCCCATGTTCTTCAGATCTTGCTCCACATCGTCGATCCACCATAGACGTGTTCTTCCTCGTTTACGCTTTTCTCCTGATCATTAATACTTTCCTAAACCAGAACAGGAATTACCATATCCCATAAAGAGAGATGGTTCCAATTTGAACAAACGCTAAAAATGATTTATGATCCTAGAGTGATATAAGGAAACTACTGGCTAAGATCAAAGTATATACGGAAGGGTAAATTAATAAGGTAAATAATTAAATAAATAAAATATATAAACTGTAGTAATCAGGCGCTGTTAAATACTTCCATAACACATCAGTATTGCGGGTTTTGCCTATTCAACGCTACCAGGCGCTTGGCGACTCGTGGGATACGATCAACTCGTATGAGGAAATTGTATTATATATTATGCAGAATATATATATCAGTGAAGCTTTTTTGTAAAGTGAATTTCGTTTTGGTAGGGGAAAAACTTATGGGTTTACGTCATCGACATACTCGTAACGTGTTGTGAGAGAATTGCGAAGCATAATGGCCTGTATATAAGTTATACGATTTCTTATAATCAACTATAGTTTAAAGATTAGAATTCCATTGATTTAATTAATTATATTTATGTTAAAAATAGTTAAATGTCTTGTTTTATGAAATTATTGAAGGTACGAATGCTCTAAGTATTGTTGAACCTAACGATGATAATAAAGCTAAAAATTAAAATAAAACATATGTAAATACAAATACAGGTTATACATAGGTTTTATTTAAATTTTTAGCATTACTATTACCTTTAAGTTCGACAATACTTAGATCATTCGCATCTTACTGACTGCAATTAATTATTGATTGATTAATTATTAATTATGAATAATTTATTAAAAATTATTTCTATTAAATTATTATTATGCAGCCCATAATATGTTTTGATTAATAAATAAACTGATTGAAAATGTAGTGTCAATATTTGCGAAAACCAGAATAATATAAAAATTTAAATTTGAATAATTCAGGCTATAATTGATTTAGAAATAAATGAAAAACACAGTTATTCCATTTAATGAGTTTTAACTTCTGTCGAAAGAAACACGAAGTAAATACATTAAATGCTGTTTTTTGTTGTTTTTTTTTTTCAGGTGAGGGAATGTTTAATTGAAAATTATTGTAATTATTTAAAACATGTAAATATGTATTAAAAATAAATCTTTGCTTTTTTCAGATAAACAATTTCGTCTGTTTTTCATTATCTAAAGGCATAAAAACATTAAAAAAATATAAAATATCATTATATATATATATATATATATATATATATATATATATATATATATGTACGTATACGTTTATTAAATTCTTTTTTCATCATATAACCAGAGAAATCTGGGCCAGGTTGAGAAACATCCTAATATCTTGACAGACAAAACGACTATGCTGTCAGATATCACGGAGATAGGAGAATATGATGTAGGAAGCATTCCCTTCTGAACTAACGATTAAAATCATCTTTTTCTGAAAACCTTCTGTATCTATTTTCCTCTAAGTAATTAACTTGATAAAGTACTACAACAATGAATAGTAATACAAATAATATAAATCTAATAATATAATGATAATAATAAATAATAATATAAAGCTTATAGTATAACTGTCATATTATTATTATTACACTGCGCAAAATGAATAGGGATATTGCTAATTTTGTAGTATATAGTTTACCGATCATTTACATTATTATATACTTAATAACTATATTAATATTTAATTTAGTATAATTTTTAATTAATTTAATTAAATGTTTAATTAATTAATTTAATATTAATGTTTTTTATATTAAAAATAATATTAAAATTCAAGGCAAAGTATACACTACAAAATCAGGAATATACCTATTCATTTTCACGCTACTTATTTCGCATGAACAAATAACAATGAATATGTCCTAGGATATGGCAATTTCGCATCTCAACATTTATACAGGGAGCAGAGTGGCTCAGTTGTAGAGCACTGAGTTGCCATGCCGGAAATCCTGGTTAAAATCTCGCTGCAGGTAAGACTTTTATTCAGTCTGTTTGCAGCCGGAGATGGATCATATAGGATTTAGGACGCTCCTAGGACCCAGCCTCTATAAAATATTACAAAAATAGGGTAACCAAATAAGGGGGAAAATCTGGCGGTTGAGCGTGCTCTAGGACAAGTCACCTCCTGGCAGAACCGTTGTCCATGAAACAGTACAGTCTATACCATGTACTGAACCCGTACCCGTGCACGGGTTGTAGTGGTACAGGTTTTATTTTTTAGGTTGAAACATTTATAGTGGAAATTAGTGAATTAAATGTCTAATTCAAGGGACAGTTATAAGTGAATTTTAAAATTAATTCAATTTCAGATTTACGATAGGTAATTTTGGAATATGATCCTCTTTTTAAAAAAAATATGATTATAATAACGAATAAAGGAGCAAATTAAAACACTTAAATATTTTTTTGGCATTATGAATTCAAAGCAATAAATAAAAAAAAAATAATAAAACATGCTAAATATGTTTTAGTCCAGTAAATATGTTAAATTTTGGTCTAGTGTTACCCCCTACCCATCAACTGTCAACTAGCCCTGAAGAAGAACTGCAATGTGGGTCAAAACGTTGCCTTACCTATAAAAAGTTCTCCCTATTTAAGAGAATTTTCTTGATCTCTACTCGTAACATTTTCTTCCTCATAAATATGTTTTAATTAACTTTAATGTCCAATTAAATTAAATTTCATATGTTCCAACTTAATAAATATTATTCCAAGAAATGAATGAGGAAATAAAAACAAAAAAAACATGGATATACTTTCACCTAAAATATAAACAATAAATTTTGCTTATGTTAGAATATACAATATATATATATATATATATATATATATATATATATATATATATATATATATTTTTTTTTCTGTTGGCTCTACAGACCTTGTAGATCTTTGACCGCCTTTACCAGCCTTCTCCACCTCTGTCTATCCTGGGCCGCTGATTTCCACATGCCACATGTAGCTCCTCAGCATCTTTGTTGACCCTATCTATCCATCTGGTCTTTGGCCTCCCACGTGGTCTCTTGCCAACTATTGTGGCATTCATTGTTGCGTAGAGGCGTCCTGACGGATTGCTTCGAGCAACATGCCCCGCCCATCTTAACCTTCTTGATTTCATATCCTGAGATATCGCCTGACCAGTTTCTGTGAGCAATTCCTTATTGGTCCTTCTCCTCCAAGAGTGTAGACTCTCATCCCAGACCGCTCCGGTTATTGTGCGAAGGATTTTCCTTTCGCATCTCTCTATTCTGCTTTCCAGGGTGCCAGTGAGAGCCCACGTCTCACAGCCATATATCAGAATCGGCTTTATTACCGCATTATAAACCCTTAGTTTTAATTTTCTAGAGATGCTTCGGAATTTCAATACTCTTGAAAGAGCGAAGAATGCTCTGTTTGTGCTTGTTATACGCTGGTCTATCTCAGTTAATTGTTCATTGGTTGAGGTTATTGTGGAGCCAAGATAATTAAAGTTACCCACTGTCGGGAACGATTTGCGATCCACGCGGATGCTTTTTCTGGGATGGACTTTACGGCTCACTGTCATATATTTGTTTTTTTCCTCATTTACCTGTAAGCCGATTTGGTCTGCTTCTCTCATCAGCGTCTTGGCGAGTCTCTCAATATCCTTTTCATTTTTTCCGAGGATTGCTATATCATCGGCGTAAGCAAGAATTTTATGCTCCACCCCGACGTGCACCCCGCCCTTCACTCTTGATGTTGTTCTTATTACCTTTTCGAGGACTATGTTGAACAGTAAAGGCGAGAGCCCGTCTCCCTGCCTTAGGCCGGTCCCAACTTCAAAAGCCTCAGACACATCTCCCTGTACCAGGACTCTGCATCTAGGGTCGCCTGCACACGCCTTAGTCAATCTCACTAGTTTACCGGGAATACCCAGCTCAGTCATGATCTTCCATAGACAGTTTCGGTCGACGGAATCATATGCAGCTTTGAAATCGACAAATAATGCATGTACATCTCGGTCTACTTCCCATCGTTTTTCGAGTACCTGTTTCAGTATGAATATCTGGTCTAGCGTACTCCTCCCCTTTCTGAATCCTGCTTGCTGGTCACCTGCTATTTTTTCGTAATACGGGTATATCCGATTATGTAATATGTTGGTCATTATCTTATAGGCGGTGGGAAGGAGCGCTATGCCTCTGTAATTCCCACACTCGTACATGGACCCCTTCTTTAGAATAGGGCATATTAGACCTGTTTTCCAAGCTTCGGGTATCTTCTCTTTATCCCATATCTTCTGGATTAGTTCTAATAATTTGACTCTTACCGTTTCTCCCCCATCTTTGAACAACTCTGATGGTAGGTTGTCCAACCCAGGGGCCTTTCTTATTTTAAGCCTGTCTATAGCTATTTCTAAATCCAGAATATCAGGTTTTTCAACCTCTTGTGGGTCAAGGTCCTCCTCGTTGTCCATATCCTCTTCGTCCGTGTGGTTCCCTTGGTTTAGCAGATTCTGGAAATATTCTTTCCAGATGTTTAATACTTCTACCTTGGATGCCGTCAGTTTTCCATCTTTTCCTCGAATTTGAGTACTTCTCGCTCTAAATCCAGTCCTTTCCTTCCTTATATCTGCATATAGTTCGCTTATATTTCCAGCCTGCCAATTATCCTCAATGTTTCTAAGTCTTTCCTTGAGAAATTCCCTTTTTGATGTTCTTATTATTTTATTTGCTTTTGACCTGGCGGCTGAGTATTTTTCCAATATAGATGGATCAGCTTTGACTGTGTAAAGGGCCTTCAATTTTCTTCTTTCCTCTACTGCTTTTTCGCATTCCTCCGTGAACCATTTTTTGGGTTTCCTTTTTTCCTGAGTTCCTATTATTTCCTTAGCTGTTTCTTTTAACTCGGACTCTATTGTCTCCCAATGTTGATCAATTGTGAGATTCTCTAAGTCTAAGAGCTCAAATGTATTTTTCAGCTCGATTTGGAATTTGTCTTTTACCTTAGGATTTTTCAAGTTTTGGACTTCAAACTTTACCCTTTTTATTTGGTCCCCTATTTTATGGATTTGCTTCAGTCTCTGGCATATTTCGATCCTGACCAGATAATGGTCCGAATCACAGTCTGCTCCACGATAGCTTCTTACGTCTTGGATATATATATATATATATATATATATATATATATATATATATATATATATCTCTATATATATATAATATGAAAAACCACAATCACCTTCCTGCACAACAGTTTTCTTGGGAATAGTAAACTCTCTACTATATACTGAATCCGAGACCCGTCATTGGTAGCTTTTGTGACTTAACTTTTGTACAATTTTAGTTATATATAACTAAATTACCAAATTATATGTGAATTTAAATTAAATTATAACATTGAGAATTAACATTTCTTTGATAAAAAAAAAAGGTTTTCTGACTACAATATTGATATGTATAAGTATATACACATATATCTGATTTTTATGGCTGTTATTATGAATAGTATTGCTTACTGAAACAGTGATACAGTAAACTGTTTAATGCGCAAACTAAACCAAAGATGTAATATTAACTATTCATGGAAACTGAGAAAGAATATTTACCTGCCTCATCTACCCAAATAATATATGACATATTTAGAAACATCGTGACGTTATGCTTCGATGAGACGTACGTATCTTGTACAGACTTTAAAGCTGATCCCAATCCCCCTACTTTAAGCATGATGTAAAGCTTTTCTGCATTTTTCTTCCCCTATTTACTGGATATCAAATGCTTCCTGAATACTGTTGAAAATAGCTAAGTTTTCCATGATGAATTACTGTCTACATTCGACAGCTTTAAGAAATGTATTAATGAGTGAGTTTACTTAATATATAAATATAGATGTGTGAAAAGTATGTAAATAGGGGAGTGGTATTTTAGTATAGCGTTAAAGCGTTGAGTTTCTGTGCTTAGGATGTAAGGTTCAAATTCGACAGATAAATTATTTCATTAGTTCACAAAAACGTATGGATCCTGCGGATCTGCAAACCCTTCAGGTGTCCTTAATTGGGGATTAAGACCTGTGGTTAAGTGTCATATCCCTGCTTAATCCGCTGGCTTATAAACAGTACAGTCTCTACCATGTACTTTACGCTTAGGATACTGATGATAATACTGATTACATCTGTAGTCCCGGATTTTTAACAATGTTTTTTCATCGATTTTTCGAGACTAATGAAACACGTTTTTAAAATCAATTTTCGTGTATTTATTTATTTCTTTTCCAGTAGAAATTTTATTATATTCCAATCATCAGAGATATTTGTGCCACTCGTGGTCTTGTGGTAACAAACTACTAGGCCCACGATCGCGGGTTCCTAACCCGGCAGGTGGTCCTAAGATTTTGAAGAGAATAAAAAATCCATAATTACGCCCTCCTTCGCAAGAGACGGGGGTCCCCAGTCTGTGTGATGTCAGGTACTCGTAAAAATCCCTATTCTAATTAAACCTGGCTTGGCAAAATTTAGAGCTCCCAATGTAGCATCGTCCGATTAGCCACAGGAGCAGTGACGTTTAATGAATAAACAACAATCATCAGAGATCATCGTTCTAATCGTAATCCCTCATAAATTTATTGAATTTAGTTATCTTTAATGTTTTTTTGTTGTTTGATTCGTATTTAATCAAGTTCTAATTTTTAAAATTTTATTTTGCATTTCTTTACTTCTGAGGTTTTTCTCTTCCTAAAGCCTCTCTCTCCGTTTCTTCCTACCAATTATCCTTATCTTCGTCAGTTTATGTTGGATTATGTTTCCCTCTACTTACTTTTTCCACGTAGTCAAGAAACAATATTCTTTCTTCAGAAACCTCCAAGATGTTTGCTGTCAAATTCATTTTTATTTCTTTATTCCTTATATGCTCCATCCTAGAAACAAAACTAGAACTGTTCCGGAAACTCGTCTCCAATGTCGATTGTCATATTTTTTGTTATTAGTCGAGATTCTATTGTTATTTTCCTTATATTATTCTAAAAAAAAGAAGTTAGTCTTCTTCAAATGAGGCAACTTCAGATTTAATTTTTACAACGCAATGAATAAGTTTAAGACAATCACAGAGAAAATTTGCATTTTTGATTTCTTTAAATAACTGAATTAGCACACGAACGTTTATATATAAATTTGTTTTTTACCTTTTTTGGGGGATTTATTTATTGGTATTTAGAACAGTAATAACATTACAAGTTAATCTGCTAATGTGAAGAAATGACATGGAAAAAAAACTTGTGGAGAAACTACCCATCGGTAGAACTCCAATAAAGTTCTATAGCAGAAGTTCTCGAGACCATCTTCTTTTCAGACGCCTCGGAGGGTTATCAGGAATAGTATGGGAAGCAAGTTGAGAGACTAGCGGATTCAAGTGTGTATGGAGCTTGTCATGGAAAAGGATAGGTGGTATCTAGTTTGGGCCAAATCATATGGGATATTAAGATCATGATGGATGAGTTTTGTCACATAATAAGGAGCATTGAGGATTTTACGAAGGATTTTGGATTGTTAGGATTGGATACGAGATGAATTGGATGGCTTAGTAGAGCCCCAAAGCTCAACTCCGTTTGTCCAAATAGGTCTGATAACTGTCATGTAAATGAGTCTTTTGTAATTAATTAGGAGCTTTAAGCGTTTGTCCAGTAAATGTTGAAGTAGGCGAAAACGACGAGCAGATGGAGTCCTGAAATTTAATTAAATTTATTTTGAACTCTCAATATAAAGGAAATTATTATAGTTTTAGTAATAAATAACAGTTCAAGTGATCTTTATGGAATTAATATCTAAATTGAATTTTTAATTGGATAGAGTGTTCAAATTGTTTATTTTAATTATGGTAAGATGCCAAACAGTAATCCTCAGAATTATTTAGAATTAATTAGAGAACCTGGAACAGTTTCCATTATATAATAATATAATTAATTATAGAGAAGATTAAAAACCAAATTCTGTGTTCTATTTATTTTGTCATATGTATTGATTTAGAATTTCAAACGATTTCATGGCCTACTACATCAAAATAGAACTTATGTCATTTTAAGATTATTATTTTTTTAGAGATAATAACGATTCCGAAAACCAAAAGCCTCTCTTTTTTATTGAATGAATAAATATAAAAGATTTAAATTTTTTTAATCAAAGGCTACAAATCACTTCTTAATGGGCTTTAAAATGTAAAAATCTATTTATACATTAACAATATTTTTATATTTAGGGCTAAGTACCTTAAAAAAAACCTTTATCACAACAAACCATGAAGGTTCTTGCGTTTACTACATGGTAGAGAATGTACTGTTTCAAGGAAAACGGCTATGGAGCTGATTTGACCTATATGCTCAACCGACATTTGTTTTTTTCGCTATTCATAGTACCTACTTTATAGAGGGCAGGTGAGCCCAATATGATTTAAATAATTTACCTGTCACAGCCGGTTTCGAACACACAACTTCCATCATAGCAACTGAACTCTTTGCACACTCTGCGTTACTCCGCGTCCGAAAAAAACCCTGAAAGTTAGATATTTGTTAAATATGGATACGCTCAATAATGATCCACTGATTTGAAATTTAACAATTATTTAAGTCGATTCGAATTGAAAATACAAAATTAGAATCTTGCTTCAGTTATTGTATAATGTTGTAAGAATCATTTATACACTTTAAACATAACTTTTCTTATTGCTCATCCATCTTTTTTATTAATAGCTTTTTCTATAGAAATATAATGTATCAACAATGGGTTTATATTCAGACCTATGTATCTTGAATAAAAAATATTCCATCTATAACTCGAAACGTGCTATAACTACCCTAAAAATTGAATTTTGCTGCTTCAAGAGAAAACCGTCATAACTCAAGGATTGACATTTTTAGTTAACCCTTTAATTGTGTTTGTTGAAGCATATTAATTCATTGAATGACATATCTGATATTCCATTTACAACGTATTTTTTTCTTAAAGTCATATTTCGAGTTGTATTATGTTTTTGAACAAAAACTTGAAACTTTTTGAAAAAAAACTATTTCAAGGAGTAAAAAAAAATTGTCTAATTGTTAATAAAAGAATTTAAATACAATCATATTACTCATGCTTTGCTTAATTCTTTTGAAATCTTATCGAAATTTCAAATATCTCCATTGAAAAATTAGGCCTTTTGAGTTTTGGCATTGTTCTTTTGTAATGCAGTATTTTAATAAGAAGAAAATAGATTAAACTGCTTTGATAACTAAGTGATACAACCCTAGGTGATTTTTCATTCCAATTGTAAATTTTTTTTTTTTTAAATTTATTTATTGATATTTACAACTGTATTACAATTATACAACAAGTAAATAGAATGCGTGTTACATAATGACATGAGAATGACAAGTAGAGAAACTACCCACTGGTAGTACTCAAATCAAAGTTCAACTAAGAAGGTCACGTGGCCATCTTCTTTTCAGACGCCTCGGAGGATTATCGGGAATTGAAGAGGAAGCTAGGTTTGAAACTAGAGGGTTTGAGTGGTAATGAAGTTTGTTATGAAAGGATAGATACCGGGTTCGGGCCAAATCAGCAACAAAAGGGACATTAAGGTCGTTATGGATGACTTTATTCTTAACAAAATAAGGAGCATTGAGGATATTACGAAGGATTTTGGACTGTAAGGATTGGATACGAGAGGAATTCGATGGCTTAGTGGAGCCCCAAAGCTCTACTCCGTAAGTCCAAATAGGTCTTATGATGGTCATGTAGATGAGTCTTTTGTAGTTAATTGGGAGCTTAGAGCGTTTGTCTAGTAAGTGTTGAAGTAGCCTGATTGACATTGTTTCTTGCCTTTTCAGTCTTCTATGAGGATTCCAGGTTAATCGTTTGTCGAGGTGCAACCCTAAGTATCGGATCTGTTCTACAGGCACCAGTGGGATATTATTAAAGGATACTGTAGGGCAGGAAGTCATTGGTTTACGACGTAAGGTAAAAGTGATTTGATGCGATTTTTTAGAATTTATTTTAATTCTCCAGTTTTGAAACCATTCTTCAAGATCAGTGATATGGGATTGGAGTCTTTGGGATGCAACAACTGGATTGGTGTTCACTGATAATACACATGTATCATCAGCATACGGTAAAAAATTACAATAATTTAATTTGATTCGGATGGAAAATACAAAAGCTTCAATTATGTAGATGTTGTAAGAATCTTTCTAAACAGAACTTAATGATTTTATTAATTACTCTTTCTATATAAACAGGCTCGGATATATATTTGTATTTACTTATAAAACATTATTGGATACAAATACAAATACAAAATATTTACCGAGGATACCGGAGGTAAATATACCAGTAGAAGGTGAGGTGAGGTGTTTCAAGATCACGATATTAGGACAATATTGATTGGGCGAAGGCTCTGTCTGACCCAGCAGCCACATTCAACAGGCTGTCTTCAAGAAGCGCTTTCTCTGCTTTCATATTAGACTTGCTAACTGATATGTAAATCTCTGGGCGGCTGGCGTTCGTATTCGATATGCTACATTTGTATCCGAAACGCTGTCTAAATAGTTTCGGGAGCTTTCATTTCATTATGATAATTATTATTATTATTTAATTTTCATTTGTACTTGCGCAATTGCGCATCCAGCAAATTTTATTGAAGTGTCTTTCTCTTCGCTTTTCTACATGATCATCCAGTTATATTGGAAAAAAAAAGAAATATGTCAATTGTTGAGTAGGTCTCTTGGCCGATGTCTTTTTAATATTTTTTATCAAGTCCAGGTAACAGGGAGTAGGAAAGCGGAAGAACGAGTGGATTTGGGTGATATTGTGTCAATGAGTGGAATGTATTGGTTATGAATATGTATATGATTTTATAGTGGGAATGTTCATACCTTGATGTGTGATTCGAAGTATACCATGGTGCATTAACAATTTTTCTGAGGATTTTGGACTGTGTTGTTTGTATCTTGTGTATGTGGAATTGTTTTGCTGAACCCCAAAGTTCTGCTCCATATGTCCAAATAGGTTTTAGTATACTGTTATAGATAAGTCGTTTGTTCCTCAAGTCAAGTGAAGATCTGTAGTCCAGAAGATGTGATAGTTGTTTGTACCGTCTAGTCAGTTCTTGTCTTTAATCATTTTGTATGTACGTTCCATTCAAGTCTTTTGTCCTAGATTACATACATAATTTTTGGAAGGTACTTGGTCGTTGTCAATTTTGACTGCTGGGCACGAAGCTTTGCGTAGAGAGAAGCTTACATGGCTTGATTTTGAGGCGTTTATTCTGATTTGCCATTTGTAGAACCACTTTTCTAAATAAAATAAATGGTTTTGAAGAGCTATAGATGCTAGGTTTGGGTCTCCGTGAGAGGAGATAATGGCTGTATCGTCTCCGAAGTTATATGATAATTATAGAGATAGAAGAATGTGATTTATTTATGAGAAATATTAGATTTTACGGAAAATAATGCAGGATTTTATGTATCCTTTAAAAATAATGAAATTTACAACTGTATGATAATAATATATCAATTAAATAGAATAAAAGATGTATAATGGCTTGAGATAAGGGCAAGTGGGGGAACTATCCAGTAATCGAATAACAAGTTCAACTTAAAAGGTCACGTGGCCATCTTCTTTTCAGGCGCTTCGGAGCATTATCAGGAATTGTAGAAGTTGCTAGGTTAGAGTAGGAATAAAGATTTTTAAGAAAATATTGATATCATATTCTGGAAAAATCAGTAAATAATGGAACATTTAGGTCATTATGGATGACTTTGTTCGCAATAAAATAAGGAACATTAACGGTTTTACAAAGGAATTTGGATTGGATACGAGAGGAATTTCATGGTTTAGTGGAGCCCCGAAGCTCTACTCCGTAAGTCCAAATAGGTCGTATGATGGTCATGTAGATGAGTCTTTTGTAATTAATTGGAAGCTTAGGGCGTTTGTCCAGTAAATGTTGAAGTAGGCGAAAACATCGAGTAGTTTCTTGTCTTTTCAGTCTTGTATGAGATCTGAACATCAATTATAATTAATGAGGTCTGACGATCAAGTAATCGTGAAAAAAAAATCTCCCTCACTTTTCCGACAACGCATCTTTCTGTTGTTTCATAATATGCAATAATTTTATAATTTTTTGCAATAAGAAATAACTTAAAATTATAATTCTGTGCGAAATTTTTTCGGACTGTTTAAATGAGAAGCGTGAAATGACTAGCTGTTTCTTGCTGTTTCAGTCCTGTAAGACGATCTCGGCCTAAGCGTTTGTCAAGCTGTAGTCTTAAGTACCGGGCATGTTCTACAGGAATAAACGTGATGTTATTAAACGATATGGGAGGACAGGAAGTCGTTGGTTTAGGACGGAAGGTAAAGGTGATGAACGAAGGGATCCTTCAAATTTTATAAGGTTTGTGTGTTGGGCTTTTGACTTCGATGAAGGAAATATTTAATAATCCTTTTTTTAAATAAAATATTTGTTTACGCCTGTAACATTTTGCTTCTTAGAAATAACGTTAGTCTTAGTCTTTACTGAGAATTGATGACGATGTTCTCGGTACCTATTGGTTTAATAAATATATATATATATACCCCAAAACGACTGTTCGAGAATTGTAAGGAAAATCAAAACCAGTAAATGAACGGTCGATGACCACCTGAACGCGATGGGAAGATGAAAAAGAACTTCTTGGCAGAACTGCTTCCAAGGCCTTCTTTGTCTTCAAGGCTCAAGACTCCCTCTCGATATCTCTGGAACCACTGCCTTCACCTCAGACTTCGTTGACATTTTAGGCCGTTTGGGCCCCGTATCACGGAATACGAAATACAAAAATCAAGCTTCGAAATCTAAGTAAAGCTTGAATTATTTTCAAATATCAAAATTTTACAAAGGTAAACAATCATTTTTTTTTTTGACAGTGGATATTTTAATGTTTTTTTTTTCTTAAGTAAAGTCCTTAAAGACTACGCGAATATCATAACTCTAATGCTTTTCTTCATCTGTTTCCTCTTTTCCCATATGTCCTTCATGAGCTTTGCGTGCCGAAGTTTTTTCTCCTCAGACCACGCAAGATCCTTTTTGGAGCGCTTTTTTCCCACAAGAACCTTTATTCCCTAGAGCGTCCATCTGTATTCATCTCTGTCAAAACATTCTTGGTCTGTTAGCCCCACTTAGTCCTTATCATACTTAAGTTGTTTGAAATATCATGTTCAATTTTTGTGACAGTGGATTCGGTGAAAAATTTATAGTTCAGTCTCTCTGGTTTCATCCACATCATGTTTCCATAGAAAATGTATAAATTTAGTGCTTACATTTATAAAAGTCAAAATTCCAAGAAAATATAAACAGTTAACAATTTGGAGATATATTTTAAAGAAAACATAAGATATATTTTAAGAAACATGGTTGTCTAAAATTGCCTGTTTATCTGAAAAGAAAATTTCTTTTCACAGATTCAAACGATTAAAAAAAAAAACCTTCATATAGACATTGGAATATAATGTATCTTATAGAAGTGTCTTGCCTTTACTTGGGAGATTTAAGAAAATACAAGCCGAGAACGAATGCCCCTACCCATCTTCATTAATAAAGAGCTTGTGAGAAACTTGAGAAGATAAAAGATTGCGCCACAGACACCAGATACTTGGACGGTTAAAAGCGACGATCTCCTCTTTTTTAAAACTAAAAAAAAACTTGTACTACTGCATTCCACGAAGGGAGCTGATTTGGCCTAGATCATGGCATTAATGGTAATACAATTATTATGGTCGGGCAATAAAATAATCTGAACCATTCTTATTTATGAGTGGAAAACAGTTGACTGGTTAATTCTAATGATGAGTTGAATTGGTCGGGGGGGGGGAGGGGGAGCGCGGTCAAAGATAACACGAAAATAGGCAGAACTTATTTTTTAATTATACCAAAGGCCATACGGTGTAGGCCATCTTCAGGGCAAATAGCGGGTGCCTCGGTTGTGGTGACTTGTCAATCTAACACTTTGCAACCGTTAGTTTTGCAGTTAAAAATTAGTGAAGGAAGAAATGGGTTTATTTAATGAGTGGGTGTGGTGTATAACATCTCGTATTTTTAAATTGAGCAGGGACATTTCGAATTTGAATAATTAATTACATAATGTGAGTTTAGGGATTTTGATGTGGTTACATGATTTTGGGAATTGGCTATGAAATTTTGAAAAAGGGAATTAGATCGATATTTAAAGAGGAAAATGCGTTGTTCTAAGTGATGGGCTAAATGTATGTGCAGGGAGCATAGAAGATTTATGTGGGATTTTTGGTTTGGAAATTATTGACTGCATCGCCTGACCAAATCAATCCATCTTTCTTTTTTTTCGAATCATCCCCAGAAATGGACGTTAAGCAAGTAACTCGATCAGTTTTTCTTTGGCTTCTTCTAGTTCTTCCAACAGCCTTTCATTCTTTCCGAAATGCTTGTTTACGCTCTTTCGACCACTTTGGTCAGTTCTGTTTTGTTTTGGTCCCTCTGATACAACTTCCAATTTGTCTACTTTGTGTCTGAAGGTGTATCTTTCTAAAATGTCGGCTGATCTTACGCTTGCATTTTAGAGGTCCTTTCGATTTTCATCCAGCTGAATTCTTAAGTGAAGTTACATAATCTATTATTCTTTTCGTCAGTCGATTTTCTGGTATTCGTCTGAGGTGACCAAAGCATTTCATTCGCCTTTTCCTAATATTAATACGTTTGAAAACTTTTGTGTTGTTTTAATGTTTTGTAGCCTAAAACAGTCTTTGTTTGTCTTCCTCCTAGAATTTTCCTTATTATCTTTCTCTCAAGTTGTTTCCTGTTAAGGGTTAGTATTTCTGTTGCATAGAGGATTATTGGTTTACTTACTTGCAGTGTCGAATTGTTGCTCCTCTTGGCATTGATTTTTGGTAAATCATCATTTGATAAGGATTATAAATCCATCATTCTTATTTATATCTTAATCATTTTTACTTTTTATAGTTATGTGGCAAAGTGCACGTTCTATATTTTATGTTATGTATTAACATGAGGATTTAATCAGCCTGATAGTAATATCTTTAGTAAAAACTACATATTTATCGAAAATTTATCATTACTACATGTAGAATATGTATTAACACCTTTATTACTAAGTATAATAAAATTAAATTTATAATAATATATAATATATAATTTATAATATAAATAAAATTTAATGATTAATCATCGTCATAATCTCATGAGCTCTATATTGGTCATGCAGCTTAAGGTTAATAAAATTATTAAATTAAGTATACTTTGTAAATTTGAACGTTTCTTAAGAAACACTTCTATTTTCTCTACTTTGCACGTTGGATTCATAGGTCCGTATTTTTAGTAGACATAAAGTGCAGATGTATTTAAAAGCATTGTAAGATTAATAACTGGATTGATATTATAACCTAAAAACTAGATGAAATAAAAATTGGATTTATTTTAATTAATAGTTTAATTATTATTTAAGTCGAGCAACGAATAAATCACAGCAGTTCTATCTTACGAGTAGGAATGGGATCCACTACTTAAATATTATATAATAAATTTGATGTACCTATTAAATGTATTTATTAATTTATGTACCTATTCAGTACTATTAAATGAACAGTTGTAGATTTTGTAATAAAGAAAATATAAATGGTAGATTGAATTGGTGAGGGGGTGCAATCAATGATTACACAAAAATTAAGCAATACTTAATTTTTATTGATTGTGCCAACGTTTCGTCCTAGGTCACAAGTCAACGCAGTCACTATTTACCCTGAAGATGTCCTACAACGTAGGCCGAAACATTGGCACGATTAATAAAAATAAAGTTATGGTTAATTTTTGTGTTATCATTGACTCCACCCCCTCACCAATTCAATCGATCATTTGAATTATGCAGTCAACTATTTTGCAATCAAATAAGAAAATATAATTTGATCTGGCTCAGCCAGTATCGATACCCGAAAAAGTAACCTATGGCTTGTCTATCCTTCATTTTATAACACACTTTAAGTTGCAGCATGTTTTGTTAATGTTGCTAAGGATTCTAGAGTAAGAATTCGTATTCTCGATCCAATCACATTATCTTTATTATTATCCTAAGCTATCATTGCGATCTCCGATAAAATAAGGGAAAAGGATCCTCTTGGCAACTAACTTAAAAGGTTGTGAGTGTGGATTTCAATTAAATTAATTGAATAAGAATTCAGGGAATGGCGTATCACTGCCCGCCACAGAATGTGTTCTGACCAGCTTTTCTTATGGCGTCCATTAGCTTGATTGGGATAAGACTTTCCATGTAAAGTGGGTCAATAGAATTGTAGGATGCATATTTAATCTCTATATATTCTAATTCTAATTATATATATATATATATATATATATATATATATATATATATATATATATATATAAAAGATTTAAGTGATGTAACATTTTATCGGCGTTACCTAGCAACGGATTGAGGATTTCTACTTGTTTACAGTTTTTCGGCGCGCTTTATCAGTTTTTTAAAAAATGTAATTATTGAAATTTACAACTGTATACTGAATACATCAAGTAAATATAATGAAAGATAAATCATGTCCCGAGATAACGGCAAGTGGAGAAACTACCCAGTGGTAGTACTCAAATAAAAAGTTCAACTTAAAAGGTCACGAGGCCTCGGAGGATTATCAAGGAATTGAAGAGGTTGCGAGGTTTGAAACTGGAAATGAAGTTTATCATGAAAAGATTGATATCGGATTCGGGCCAAATCAGCAATATCAGGTCATTATGGTCATTATGGATTACTTTGTTCGTGACAAAGTAAAGAGAAATGAGGTTTTTACGAAAGATTTTGGATTGTAAGGATTGAATACGAGAGGAATTCGATGGCTTAGTGGAGCCCCTGAGATCTGCTCCTTAAATCCAGATGGGTCTAATGATTGTCATGTATATGAGCCTTTTGTAATTAATTGGGAGCTTAGAGCGTTTGTTTAGCAAGTGGAGAAGTAGCCTGAAACGGCGAGCTGTTTCTTGTCGTTTCACTAGAGTATGGCTCTATCGGAAAAAATCGGCGGATCAGAAAACCACTGGTTTTAACTGCTTTAAGCCGTTACACAGTTGTAAAATATAGTTATGTCTTTAATTGAAATGGATAATCAATTTTTAAAAAACTACATCTTATTGCAATCTTTCGATTTTAGGTATGTTCTTTATACAAATGACTATACTTATCTCGGAACAATTATTAGCAAGTCGAGAAGGATAGACCAAGAAATATCCAACAGAATAATAAAAGCTAACCAGGTCTATTATCAGATTTGAAAAACTATTGTGAGCAAACGAGAGGTAAGTATAAAAGTAAAACTCCATTCTCCCTAGCTTGATGTACGCATTTGAGAGCTAGGTCGTAACGGAGAAGCTTATAAACCGAATTACCGCAGTGGAAGGTGTTCGAAGCTAGACCTACAGGCACAAGACCGCGAGGAATACCACGGACTTCGTATAGAGAGTATGTTGGCAAGTTGGGAGAGGAGAGAGGTAAAACTGTAGGGCAGATTTGGCACAGGACCGACTGGATTGGCACAGTTGGGTAGAGGCTCCTCCACACTGAAAAGTGTACAGAAGAAGGGAATGAAGAAGAAGAAGGTATGAGGTTTATGGAGAAAACTTTAGAAACATTACTTTTTAATAACAAAACAAACCGAAAATAAAAAATAAGCATTTAATTTGTACAAAAACAATACCAAGGTTTGTATTATACTAAAAAAACCTGTACCATTACAACCCATGAACGGGTCTGGAGTGCAGTAAATGGTAGAGACTGTACTGTTTCATGGACAGCGGTTATGCAAGGAGGTGACTTGTCCTAGATCACGCTCAACCGCCAGATTCCCCCCCCTTATTTTGGGTACCCTATTTTATATTTTATAGAGGTTGGGTGAGCCCCAGGAGGGTTCTAGATCCTATATGATCCATCTCCGGCTGCAAACAGAGCCACTCCGCCCCCAATTGTGTTACATTAAGAGTAGTATATCTCAAAACAATATTAAGTCGGTTTTCATACTTCAATAGCCTAACTTGAAGGTTTTATACTTATATATACTAGTACTAAACTGAATTACTATTTCTAGAATAATTTAGGAGTAACTTTAATAAAACGTTAACCATTGGTTAGTCGCGGCCGATCTGACAGATCAGATACTTTTCTCCGATCTTCGCTTTGTGTCGGCAACAATTTTTTCATGCTCTCACTAGCTGTTTAGTGGATGACCCAGGTGAGATTAGTGCCTCCCTGACCAGTGTGCAACTTCTGGATGGCTCATATGAAGCAAGCGATCGTTGCCTGTTTTTTGTATACGCATTGTTATATTGGTAGAACTGACGTTTACCATCTCTCAGAAATCTTCCTGTGGTATAAGGTGTTTGATGAGCATATGCTGACTATGACTAAGGATTATACCAGTAAATGTATTTTAAATGCTCAAAACACATTCTCTAGGCCAAGGGATGAGAGGATCACAGATATAGTAGAACTGAAAGCTTTTATTAAAAAGTTTTTATGTGGCTGTGTCTATTTTCATGGTTAAATAACATAGTCTTCGTTATGTTATTATTAGAGTTCATTATAAGAATAAATATTGATCAATGAAAACAAAAAATAGAGCTTACCAAGACGAAACCAAATTCATGGTTCCTGTAATTTTTTCGATTGAATCCTAAATATACTCAATGCAAATTCTATTTCGTCTTAACATCTTACGCCCTAAACCCCTTAAGAACTTAGGCTGAGTATATAACCTCAAATTTGAACAAAATTTCTAGTTTTCCTGAAAGTGACCTGATAGGAAGGCAGGATTTATCACTCTAGTTAATGCAAATATTATATAAAAATATGTCTTTCAACTCACTTTTTTAACACTTTTTAATTTTTTTCAGGTATGGGCAACTTAAGCTTTCACATAGTAGAATATTTCTGATGCTTGCTGGTAAGTACTATTAATATATAATATAATTCATCGAAATGAATAGATTTTGAAAATACATATTAATACGTCAAATGTTATAAAGTATATCTTGTTTATTTATCAAGTAGTAGAGAAAAAAATATGGAATATTTCCATAAAACTTTAACGCCAATGTATCAATTATTAATACTCTCTTAAAATCTACCCTTTGATCTGGTTTTCTCTTAATCAACTAATTTTTAATTATTAAAATTTTTTTATTGTTGTTATTTACTTATATGTGACTACAAATTATTTTATTATTTCTATTTATTAAAATATTTAAATCTACAAGACATTGTTTTTATTACGGCTGTTTTATTTGACTTTGGTTTTCCGTAGATTTTATTTTTTTATTATTACAATCCTTTCAACTGGTTATCTCTAAACTTTATTATTTTTATTTTAAAAATATTTTTGCCATTATTTTTTAATCATAAATGACTACAATTTATTTTATTACTTTTACGTATAAAATTTACTCAAACGTACAAGACATTGATTTTATTACGGCTGTTTTATTTGACTTTGGGTTTCCGTAGATTTTTTTTTTTTACATATTTATAGTATTGTAATTATTATATTTATAATGTATTATTAAATTATTTCAATGAAGGAGGTTTAGAAAAATAAAAGGTGTCTAACTATTACTAATTTAAAATTGTTAAGGTTAGCAAGTCATTTTGATATGGGAGAAGTAATATTCTTCAAAAGTGCCTACCCTCGCTGGATGTTGGCGATTATGAAGGCAATTCTATTTTGCAAACCTCTACACGAAATAAGATTATCGAAAAAATAGGTGTCAGCACACCAGCCTGTCGCTTCGAGTTATCTCATGACGAGTTTTAATTTTTCATTCTTTTCTTTTTTTAGTATCCTCGAAAATAAAATTAATCGTGAAAAAGAGTGTAATTATGGGAAATGTGTATATTTTAGTAATCGAACCCGGGTCTCCCGTGGTGTTGCCTTAACCACCTCAGCCATCCTGGTTCGCTTCTCGCTCAGTCATATCCCTCCTTTTTTTTCCTATGACTTAAGGCAACAATCCAAAAATGAAAGTAATGCTCAAGGAACATTCTTCTCCTTGTATACAACGCAAAAATTGCGAGAACACGGGGATATAGGATCGGTGAAGAGAATGGATTTGTCTGGCTTGTATACGAGCCTGGTAGCTTAGTTGGTAGGGTACAGCGCTAGGATTGCGGATGACCCGGGTTCGAATCTTTTCTCTTCAATATAAAAATATTTAAATTATCACAATAAAATAAATAACTGTGTATACTGGTTGTTCCCTGAACTTATTTTATTTTATTCCGAAAAACAAGAAAAATAAAAAAAACTATCAAGTCTAGCAAGTTTAGTTTTAAAGTTATATCGGGAAAACTTTTATTTACAGCACTAAACTTTACAGCACGAGAATTGGTAAAGTTTATTTGAATATCAAAAGGGTGATATTTGTATAACTATTTATACTAAGAAAACTGAAAAGTTCCTTTGATTTATTTTTATATTAACTTTTTTTATAATGGTATTTTGTTCGTGCTTATATCATACTAAATGGATCCTTTAACAGATTGATTTGTTAATCCTTAGATTGTACATAGCACTAGTTTATTGTTTAAAGTTTTCTATCTCAAAAAGAAAAGAAGGGATATGACTGACCGAGAAGCGAACCAGGATGGCTGAGATGGTTGAGGCACCACCACGGGTAGGTGAAGGTCCCGGGTTCGAGTCCCGGTCCTGGTCATATCTTTTCTTTTCAAATAAAATATTTAAAAAATGATATCATATAACAATTAAATAAAGTATGATAAGTTAAAACATTTCGTAGCATAACTCGAAGCGACAACCTGCGAATACCGACATCTACCTAAGAAACATACTTCGTAATGAATTTCGAAAAGTGATGTGCGAAAACTGGAGAATAGTGGTTGTATGTTTGAAAATTGTTATATTCAGGCGATCAAGGAATTACTTCATAGCTAAATATATCAATAATAATTTGTTATTTTAATTCTCTTGTTTATGTTACTGGAGTACATCTTTTTGAGTCATTCATTCAAGTAAGTAAAAAAAAAACTTTTCCAGTCAAACATTTTTTCTTTATTTAAATACGTTTCAACATTCTTCAGTCATTTTCAATTTATATCTCTTATAAGTCCCTTTTTTTAATTTAATTTAAATATATTTTTAAATACATTTTATTGCCTTTTCAAGCAATTCATAAATATTAATAATGACCATGGAGTACGTTGTAAACTCTAAGTATTATAAGAAATTTTTTAAATTATTTGACAATCTACTAAAAGGTTAAAAATGTGCAACTTTATAAGTATTTAAAAAATATATTTCAATTAAATTTAAAAAAAGGGACTTATAAGAGATATAAATTGAAAATGACTGAAGAATGTTGAAACGTATTTAAATAAAGAAAAAATGTTTGACTGGAAAAGGTTTTTTTTTTTTATTTACTTGAATGAATGACTCAAAAATAATAATTTGTTTTATATAAATAAATGATAAAGAAGTAGTAACAATAATAAATGAGATAAGTAATAAAAATAATAATAATAATTTGCGCCGGAGAAATCTGTTGCAAAAATGTAATAAAAAATTAGTAATAAGGCATCTTTAGCGACTGGTGGAAGTAAAATTATTCCCAATGCTAGATTCTAGATCCAGCAATGGTCTAATTCCGTTTATTAATTAAATGTATGATGACGCTTGAAATAAGTTGGGGACTTCAAGAATTCGTCAGAAAATTCTTCAACATTCCAAATTAATTATAAAATGAACCATACCCCTGAACATGGTTTGGGTTGCTGTATTTATCCGGCATAAAGCAACTCCAATATAAAAATAGGAATAATATAACAAAATTCTTGACAACCTCCGGTTATTTCTGTATTCCTTCTAGAAAAGAACCTTATTAAAATATCTCAGAAGCTTAGTTCTGTTTCCTGCATGCAAGCTTATTCCGAAGAACGTCATGGCTAACATTGCCATATAGAGAAGTCACCTCCGTTCAAAGGACTTCTTTCTTATAGAGGGTAAGCGGCTTTGAGGATCTGAAAGGAAAACTCCTGTAACTGAACATGCTAGCTTTAGCTTGTTCTCGAATATTCTCAACATTTCTAGGCACTTCGTTACATAATGATTGTAACCTCGATAAACAACTATTTTAGTAAAATTATTTATCTCTTGAAATTCAATGAAGTACAGTGCCTGGCCATATTAATGTGACCACTGGATAGATTCGTTCTTGTTACATGTTTGCATTACCTTTTTTGTATGCGTAATGATGTAAATCGAGTTTAAATATTAGTTTTATGGGTAAGTTAGTTATCTGATAATAATATGAAATTGAAAAAAATAGTTTCGAAAATACATCTTTATTTTTTATTTTTTTTTT
The DNA here is from genome assembly GCA_037127475.1 of Arma custos. Lineage (NCBI taxonomy): Eukaryota > Metazoa > Arthropoda > Insecta > Hemiptera > Pentatomidae > Arma > Arma custos. Next base: position 4,170,734 of record CM073764.1, read on the forward strand.
GTGGTTTCACCCTATTTACACCATATTTTACATATTGATGAAAAAAACCCATCAAAATAGTTAAAATATATGATACAAATAATAAACTAATAATAAACTTACCGAATCCGACTTGTATTTAATGAAAAAGAAACAATAAATCCACAAAAATTTCAAACACAAATTATGCACGCCGTCACTCGTAAAGCGAAATGGCTTTATTTAATGGAAAACCAATGCTGCCATTACTAAAAAAAAAAAGACTTTAAAAAACTTATAACAGTGTTGCCATTACTTAAAACAGCAATTTATTAAGACACGCGAAAGTATATACAAAAAATTAGGAAAAAACAAAAAGAAAATAATCTTTCTTGGTGGTCACATTAATATGGCCAAGGACTGTATGTTTAAATAATATTGGAACCGAATAAAATATTAAAAATGTTGATATGTTTCGTTAAATGCCACCCCATTCGTTACAAACTAGACTAAAAAGTAGAAAAGAATCCGTAGAAAACTAGTAAAAAAGATAACTTAATTTGCTTAAGTTCAGTTGTTTTGGTTATCTATACATATGAAATGCTCTGTAATGAATGACTGAGGGATCAACACACAGCCTAAACCGCTGATCATGAGACATGAAACTTGGAGGGTGTGTTCTTTGAACGACATAGGCATCCGATAAGAAAGGATTTTCGGAAATTCTAGAATGAAAAAAAGGGGGGCAAAGTTTGTATGCATGCTCACGTGTTTCTTATTCGCAAAATCTACATGTTTTCGTTGAACAAAACAAATAAAGTATTTAAAATTAAAAGTTTATAAAAGTAATATAGTTCACTTCTCGCTATAAATTCAATAAATTAATTTTACAAATAAAATATATTTAGTAGAGGCATCCCGTATATTATTCTAGAAAACAATGTTCCGTTTAAATAATTATTTTGTACCTTTAAATAAAAATAAAAATATGAGTATACATTTAATATTGTTTTGAAAAATTGAGTATTTTGCAATACACAGAATAATAAAATGTTCTTATTGCTGGTTTGTTTTATAGTAAAAATTATTTAGATTAATTATAAAAATGTCTTCATGTTATTTCACTGTATTCTCAATATTGAAACAAAAATCCTAAAATCGAAATATTGTAATGTTGGGTGTAGTGTAGTAGAGTGTAAAATCTTAACCATTGAGGGTGAACTCAATAAATTGCACAAAATAAGTTTATTTGCGCTTACGTTTCGGCCTAAATTTTCGACCTCTATCAGGACTGAAAATAATAGCTCGTACGATAAAAAATATATTGTTTTTTTGTTTTTTAATTTGCAGGATCTGTTGCTGTGCAACGTCGATATGATAATACTAAAAGCTTTTGAATATTATAGAGATATTGTTATCATATTGTATATCATGTACGTTACCTAGCAAACATTTTTATATATATATATATATATATATATATATATATATATATATATATATATATATATATATATATATAAAACTAAAATAGAGCCAAAAACTCAAAAAGAAACACTATTATTTATTATAATGCAATTGGGAAAAACCACAATGCAAAGCCTTATGTTTCAAAAATACACCTACTTACCAGTCGACGTTTCGCCTATTCAGGCATTATCAAGACACCAAAATCAAAAAGGGGGTTATGTGAATCGCATCTCGAAGAAAAAGATGCAATACATCCAAAAGGTTGTATGTTGAACGTCTTGGTGGTGGGGTGCTGTCTCATGTTTGGAGCCTGTTTGGGCTGTTGATCGTAGGGATGTATTGCACTTTTTTCTTCGAGATGCGATTCACATAACCCCCTTTTTGATTTTGGTGTCTTGATAATGCCTGAATAGGTGAAACGTCGACTGGTAAGTAGGTGTATGTTTGAAACATCTCCCAATTGCATTATTATAAATAATATATATATATATATATATATATATATATATATATATATATATATATATATATTTTTTTTTTTTTTTTTTTGAGCCAGATGTAACTCTTCTGTAAATAATCGAAATGATGTTGTACTTGCAGATTAAATATAATCAGGAAGAGGAGTAAATTAATTTGGAACACATTGTCGAAGCCTTTAGGACAACTACTGCTAAACCAAATGCAATTTCGTATTAATTGGAGACCTGTTGCCGAGAGAGTTGAGAATACAGCTTCAAAACAATTGTGTGATCATACCCAATTCATTACATCTCGATTAATCATCTCTTAATTTATACAGTTTCTAAAAGTGATATTTTCTATTTATTTTTATTTATTAGAAGACATCACATATAAAACAATAAGAGTGTGATTTCATCTGTTTTAATCAGAGCTGAAGATCTTTAGAATTAAAAAAGTAATGGATTCTGCGAGTGAATGAAAGAGAAGATTTAAAGTTGAAAAATTTAAAGCATATCTTAATTCTGAAGGTTTAATTAAACTTGCTTTTAATTTTATAATATCCGAACTAAAATCGTATATACGTTCTACCTGCGTTTATCATTTAAAATCATATGTAATATAATATTATATAATATTGGAAAAATAATTATGCTGTTTGCCATCTTCAGGGCAGTGAGGTCAAAATTCAAAATCTGTACCAGAGGTAGAGTAGTTGTGTAGTGTGGGTATACCAGTGTCTACGGTGAAACTGATTTACAACGGGACAGACAGCTTTTTTTCGAACACTTCGAGCTTTTATGTCAAGCGTCAGATAAACAATGCTCAAATATTTAAAAAGAATTTTTTTTCAACCATACACACATAAAAAAAAAACTTCAACTCATCCTGCAAAGGGCTGGAATAGGCAATTCCATAATGGGTGATTTTTGTGACGTTGAGCGATTTTCGTTTAATTTTCTCTAATAATTTCGTATTAGAATCCACACATTTTGAGAAGTCAGGAGTGATTTTCAAGTTTTTAAAAATATTTATAATTTAATTGATCGAGCTACATTACTACATTATAAATCGATCAATGAAATCATTATTTTTTTAAAAAAATTTCAAATCTCTAAATCCCTGTTTCTGACTCCTTTAAGCTGTCAAACAAAATATATCATGCATACATTTTTAATTCAAATGGAAAAATATAATACATCGATTTAAAAAATATTACAAGCTACGTTTTTTTGTTGTTGTTTTTTTTAGAGCGTTTCAATTTCTGGACTAAAGAAGAACTCAATGTTGTTTTTCAATTTTAATTTTTCTCTTTTCCGAAAATTCAAAAAGTGATACACCTAATATTTTGCAAATAAAGAACATAAAAAAAAACATTTCGATCTTTTAAGTGTAGATTTTATGTCTAAATATTTAAAAAAAGTGCACATTTACATTGTATTTTGGGATTGTTTATTAAGCCCTTTTATTGACACAAGAGTCTGAAAAAAAATATTTTATTTATACTAATATTTTAAAATCTTTTTTTTTCACAAATGGATACATAAAACTTCCATCTCAACGTGCAAAGGACTGGAATAGATACATTTTTGTGACGTTGGTGGCATTTCGTTCCATTTTCTCTAATTATTTCGTATCAGAACCAGCACTTTGTGTGGAACATCCAGACATACAGTGTGTTGTAATTTACAATTATATATGAGCTTGAAAAAGTGGTGACTTCACTCTAGTTCCAGCTCTCCAGTAAACTCGCCACTATTTATGGACGGTACCTGCATTACATTTTGCCTGCTACACATTTCGGGCTAACTATTGTAATAACTCTTGGCTCCAGTGGTGGTGCATTATCTTAATGGGTTGTAAATTCCCTCGACATAGTTCGTTGTAATATAACAAAATATTGTAGCTCCTAAAATGCTATCTTTTCTAGTTTAATAAAAACTCTTAACAATTTTTTTTTTTTATAATTTATTTATTGATATTTACAACTGTATTACAATAATACAACAAGTAAATAGAATGCATGTTACATAATGACATGAGAATGACAAGTAGAGAAACTACCCACTGGTAGTACTCAAATCACAAGGTCACTTGGGCATCTTATTTTCAGACGCCTCGGAGGATTATCGGGAATTAAAGAGGAAGCTAGGTTTGAAACTAGAGGGTTTGAGTGGGAATGAATTTTTTTATCAGCAATAAATGGGATATTAAGGTCGTTATGGATGACTTTATTCTTAGCAAAATAAGGAGCATTGAGGATTTTTCGAAGGATTTTGGACTGTAAGGATTGGATACGAGAGGAATTCGATGGCTTAGTGGAGCCCCAAAGCTCTACTCCGTATTTCCAAATATGTCGTATGATGTTCATGTAGATGAATCTTTTGTAGTTAATTGGGAGCTTAGAGCGTTTGTCTAGTAAGTATTGAAGTAGGCGAAAACGTCGAGCGGTTTCTTGTCTTTTCAGTCTTCTATAAGGATTCCAGGTTAATCATTTGTCAAGGTGCAACCCTAAGTATCGGATCTGTTCTACAGGCACCAGTGGGATATTATTAAAGGATACTGAAGGGCAGGAAGTCATTGGTTTACAACGTAAGGTAAAAGTGATTTATGCGATTTTTGAGAATTTATTTTAATTCTCCTGTTTTGACACCATTCTTCAAGATCAGTGATATGGGATTGGATGCTTTGGAATGCAATAATAATGAGTTGGGATGTCAGCTGTATAAACTGTATAAAGGATTGGACCAAGGGTACTACCTTGAGGAACACCAGCCTGAACTAAGTTAAACATAAAATTTTAGTTGTCATGCTGATGGTTACGTGATCAAATCCGGATGTGCAAAATACATAATTTAGTATGTTAACCCATTCGTTTTAAATTAAAATGAAACATGTTTACTATGGAAATCACCCATTTCGCAAGTGAATTCACATAAATAAGACCATTGCAGACCGGGTGGGCAGCTCTATCATTGGAAAATTTTTATTGCTCCACCACTCCCTACAAATATTTTTGTCTGATCATTTGTCGTGTTCGATTATTTAAGTTATAAAATCACAATTGTTCACTGTTTTTGACTTTTTTAAGCCGTTGCACAAAATACAGCACTGTTTTTTAATATAAATGAAAAAAAATGGATTAAATAAATTAAATCATTTAGTAAAATAAGAGTTAGATATGTTTTTATTTATAACTATGAATTTTTTTTTATAAATAAAACAAACTTAAAGGAAAAAAATCAATATGTTATTTAATGCAAAATACTTGTTAAGGCAACGCATAAAAAAATGTTAATTTTTTATATTTTTGATTAATAATTTAATATTTAATCAAGTATTGAGCATTTCTTTTTGTAAACATGTGTTTAATAACAGATGAATGAATGTCGTCTGTTATTCAGTGTAAGTAGCGATATTAAATGTTTGATGTGTACGAAACGGAATGCTAACCCAGTGTTTTTGTCTAAAAAGAGTAACTAAGTACTTTTAAAAGTCTAAAACACAACACATCGTCTCACGAGCTCATCACCAGTGAATAGCCCTCAGCCTACCATTGCAACTCGATCACGGGCACACGCCAAGTCTACATTAGTAAGACCTTTGTTCTTCGAGCTTCGCAGTCAATTGACGTCAAAGAGACCAAACGAAAAAACTAGAAGAATCTCTTCTCATGGACCAGTCATTGCTCATATCAGTAATTAGCTTTAATCAATTTTTTTTTTAAATAAACAATTTTATATATTTTGACAATCTATCATATTTTATCACAATTCCTTTTTCATCTTAAAAATTCTTTAAATCAGTCTTTTTTTGTATTATGTATTATTATTTCTTTATCTAGAAGAAATTCTTATATTTTCTTTATAAAATAAATAAAAAACTTGTAACCACTACGACCCGTGAACGAGTCCAGGGTTCAGTAAATGGTAGAGACTGTACTGTTTCATGCACAACGGTTCTGCAAGGAGGTGACTTGTCCTAGGTCACGCTCAACCGCCAGGTTTTTCCCCCTTATTTTGGGTAGCCTATTTTTATAATATTTTATAGAGGCAGGGTGAGCCCCAGGAGGGTCCTAGATCATATATGATCCATCTCCCGCCGCAAACAGACTAAATAAAAGTCTTGCCTGCAGCGGGATTTGAACCAGGATTTCCCGCGTGGCAACTCAGTGCTCTATCACTGAGCCACTCTGCTCCCTTATACAGAGTGTCCCGAATTTAAATGGCTTCAGGAACTTATAGGGGACCGAAAAACTAAGACAAAAAATCCTTTAGAGATTTCCTCGTTTTTGCTTAGTTTTAGAGAAAATCGCAAAAAAAGAAACAAAACAAGTTTTCATTTTTATACTTATTTATTTGCATTTATATTTATGTTATGTAAATATTACTCAAAATGTTGTCCTCTTGCATCAATGCAAGCATTACAGCTAGCACTCACTTGATAAATTGCAGCTAAACATTGTTCTGATGATATTTGGTCCACTGCATCTATGATTCGGTCTCTTAATTGCTCTCTTGAGTTGATTGACACCGAACTTCGGGATTCTAAACTGAACTTCAAATCCTGGAATAAAATCATGGTTCTAATAACACGTTAAGTTGTAGAACAATTAAATAAATAGTCGTATAAAATGTAAAATGATGTCGGTCCGCTGTTAGGTGAATAGGGGTTGCTTTAACTTTAAGTTTTGTATATAAATGCATATCAGGGATCATCATCATATCCTATAAAGCTTATAAAATAAACTCTGAACTTGGCTTTAAACATTCTTTTTGATCAAATACTAATCCTAAATGGCCTGTTAAGCGATTTACAAATGAATACGAGCAGAAAACACGAAACTCTTTCAGGTAATTTATTTTCTTCCATCAGATCTCTCAGGACGGCCGGTAGCTCGTGATGAATCGACCGTTAAGAGGCAATAAAATTCACCTTAAGATAAGTGATCGATCTAGGGAACTTTTTATTTAATACTATAAATTTTCTTAACTTCGTTTTATTGCATTATTATATTACATTCAATAGGGTATAAAAAGCGTTATCAGATAATTTTAAATTTACGATAGAATGGCCTAGTCATTACGACCAGGTCAAAGAAAAATAAAATCCTAAATTACCACATCAAGGATATTTAAATAAATAAATTTCTTATATAGTATTTTGATAAATATGTATATATGATAAGTATGTATATACATATGATTCTGTTTGAATAATGAGCGAGGTAACTTATTCTGTGGAAGGCTGAGTTGCATAGCTGAAGGATATTCAGCTACGGCAGAAGAACGGTATCATCTGTCCGCTGCCACGAACTCTCCTGTATGACCCAGTTCCTGGGCTTCATACATCCTCTATTATGCGGGGGAGAAAAACCGAACGTGATCTCGGCCAAATCACTTCCCAGCTCAACCATTGTTCTAGAAAAGATTCAGTCTCTATCATGTACCGAACCCAGGACCTTACTTGGATTACAGCAATACAGATTTTTATTTTATTTTTTTTATATATAAGTGACATAATCAGAAGATGCGCGGATTCCTAAAATCTCAAAAATAAAGTTAATAATTTCAAACTGCTTAACTAATTAGAAACGTTTCTCTTGATGTATTCGCCACGCCGTACTGCCTCTAATAACGATTAAAAAAATTAAAAAACTGATAAAATGAGGGAATGAAGGATACTAGGGAATGAATATACAATAGGCCTAGGGGGGATTAAAGAGGGACTAAGGAAGTAAAAACTAAAAATAAAATGTGAAGGAGAGACTGTGTAAAAATTGTTGTATTAACATGTTATTGGGGAAATTAACATTTTTTTCATTATAAAAAATAGTATTTTTAGTAGTAAGGGATTTTCAATTCAGGGATAAAAATGCATTTCCCTTCCATAAAACAAACAACAGTTTCGAGGAAATCATATTTTCTGTTTCCGTATTTTATTTCCTGTAATATTGAAGAATATAAAATGTTGATGTCTGGGTGGTAATGGCAGTGCAGTATTGTAAAAGCCGATTTACGACAGTATTAGTTTAATCCAACCTCATATTTATTCTACACATTTCATGAAGCGGAATGTTTGCTATTTTAGTTGTTTCATAAATTTAATTAAAATTTATTTAATCCTCAAACAAACATTGTTTACGAATAATATTAAGTTTTGGTAAATTTAGTCTGAACTCTGTCCTTAATAATAGAGTTCTGACTCTTTAAATAATATTTGTTTAATCTCTTTAAATTAATAGTAAACATACATATATTTATATTTAAAAAAAAACATGTAGTGCTAGAAACCATGAAGGGTCTTGTGTTCAGTATGTTGTAGAGACTATGCTGTTTCATGGACAACGATTTGTCACTAGATCACGCTCAACCGCCAGATTTTCACCCAATTTTGTTTCTTAATTTGTTCATTTAACGTCACTTTATGCTTCTATGGCTGATCGGAGGATGCTAAGTTGGGAGCTCTAAAATTCGCATATCCAGGTTTGATTAGGATAGGGATTTATAACGAGTAGCGGATACCGTACAGGCTCAGGACCTCCGTTTAACGTCCCTTCCGAATAACGGCATAACCAAGGATGTTTTACTCCATTTACAAATCCTAGGGCCACCCGTAGGGCTATGAACCCGCGATCTTGGACTAAGTAGTTTGTTTCGCTAGCCAGCATGTCGCTTCACCCAATTTCTGTACCCACTTAATGGAGGCTGGGTGAGCCTCAGGAGGGTTCAAGGGCCCAAAGAATCCATAGTAAGTTTGACTTACTAGTGGAGTTGTATGCAAATTGAATATATTTTCTTTATTATTCATTTGATGGAGATTATTTTTAAATATTTTCGATGGTTATTCTAGAATACATTTACATATACCAATCGGAATAAATTTATTTAATTCTATTTGGTTTATTCGATGTTTATTGAATATTTTTCCATATTTATTGGTCCTTAATCTGCTCAGAATTCGAGTTAAATTCATCTAAAATTGAAGAAATACCAGCGGTAAGGTGACTAGCGCAATATTGTGATATAGCAATGGTACTATAAAAGGAACTCACTTTTCTCCGCAGTTGCCGTTCTAAGGAGCGAATTAAAGGTAATAGGGTGGCCACAAAACGCCCCAATTGCCTCAATAGGTAACGGTTCTCGTCTCGCCCACAAAGCTATTTCTTTTCCAACACTGTGCTGAACTACTCAAGTAATTATCACAATACCACTAATGTAGGAAAGCTGTGGGGTAAGTTTATTTATTAGTTGTTAAACTATTTTTTTAAAGGATAATGAATAACAATAAGGACAATAAGCCACACTTAACACTTCAGTAGTCGCGCCTTTAAATGTAACATAAGTACTCGCATGTCATCTGTGAGATGCCTTTTCTATTTTGCCCGATTATACCCACAATATTACTTTAACATTATAGAAAATTGGTAAAATGATTGAAATAATTAAATCTCTAGTCATAGATGTTTATTAAAAAAAATGTGAAGAAATATAAAAAATAAAACAATAAGGAAAAATTTTAAAATATAAAATAATAAACAGAGAGGTTTACAAAATATTTCATATGCAATATGAAAATAAATTTAAAGTATATACACAAAATAAAAAATTAATTACCAATAATACTTTTTTATCTGAAAAAAATAAAAAAATGTATCAGTCTTTTTTGCGACTACAACCATCAGCACATATAAAGGAAGAATGTGCACCTAAACATAAATACTGCCCAAAATCTTTACATCTGTACTGGGTGTACCTTATTTCTGTCTTTTTGACAAGGTGAACACCGTTTACGAGAAGTAGCTTCTGCTGCATCTTCATTTGTTTCAACAGTAGTAGCAGTTTCATCTGGTGAGATCTCCTGCAATCTGCTTAACATTGCGGTGGGAGGAGTAAGATTTTTCTGAAGCTGCTCTTGTAGTAATTCTATCCCGAGACATGTTTTTCCACATGTCCTAACAAATATTTTATATCTCTCTTAATTTTTTGCGCTTCTACATTCAATTTCAACTTGAAAGTAACATAAAGTGTTCATCACTAACTTTATCTTGCATATTAAAAGAAGAATATAAATTAATTCGTTAAATTATAAAATGTTAAAAAATTTAAAATTACTCTATTTTCGTTCTTTCTATTACTAATTTTGTACCTAAATTTTGAAAAATAATATTCAAAGGAAACTAACATGAATTTATTATTTCTTTATGATTTTTAAAATCTTCCCAGCTGATTGTACATTGCATAAATGTTCTCTCATTTTCGATGCCAGTAATAAATTTTGGTATATTTGGTATTAAATAATCGAAATTTTAAAAGAAATGTGAGAATGTAAATGCAAAAAAAATTACGATTTATTAATTTATATTTTAGTGCAAAATCTGTACACATTATAAAACAAAGTCCTCCGTCGCATCTGTCTGTCTGTTCGCGATAAACTCAAAAACTACTGCAAGGATTTTCATGCGGTTTTCACCAATAGATAGAGTGATTCATGAGAAACTTTTAGGTGCATAATTTGTAATGGTTTTGTGTAATTATATCGATGATTGTTGGAAGTGTTGGAATAAGTATGGCCTTCTGGGAGGTTTCATCGAAGACGCTGCCTAATCCCATAATAATATATATATGTATATATATATTTTTGTTTTGAAGAGAAAAGATTTGCCCAGGCCGGGATTCGAACCCGGGTCGTCTGCATCTCTAGTGCAGTGCTCTAAACCACTGAACTACCAGGGGTCGTATCCAAGTCAGACAAATCCATTCTCATCAAAACAAAAATATTTAAAAATAATTATCATAAAAATAACAATTAATATATATACAAATATATACATTTATCATTTAACAATAGCTTACTATATCTATTATATCTTCCAAAAAAATTGGAAAGCTATTTAGACAGACACAATATTAATCCTTATCAACTTGAGTACTTTAATTACCTTAAGCATTCCATGCACATTATTTTAATATTTTACATCATACAATTGAAATGAGTACCTTAGGAGTTCGTACTGATGCGATCCTAAGACAGACAAAACATGCCGGCATAATTCTCTTCATTCCGTGCGAAGCCGAGACGCTAGTTTATTTATAAAAATACTCTAGAAAGGAATCTTGCTTATTCAGATTCTCAAGTAACTTGATATTAACCAAAAGTTAAGCGATACTAGCTGGTTTGGTTCGATTGCGTTGAAAGAAATTGGTTCGATTTCAATGCTCTTCTTTGTTATCTTTGTTAGATTAATGCAGCTAAGTCTCCCTCTATTGAGTGAAGAAATCTCTGTTAGCCATCCAAATATCTTTTTATGAGAAATGATTTAATAAGATTTAATTTTTTTTACATTACTTAATGCAGTATGGGCAGCTGGAGTTATTAGATGAGACTGTTGATAATAAGTTTGAAATTGATAAAGTTTCTTAATTTTCTAAAAACCATTTCTCAGATTAAAAGTTTAGATGTTGTTGTTATTATTTTTTAAGTGCCTCAGTGTTTAGTAAATGATTAGTTTTGCTAAATTATCATTGTTGTCTACCTCCCTTCACTCAAAATGAAAATCGCTAATTATTAAAAATGATGGAGGTTTTTTTAAATAAGTTAGGTAATAAATTAGTCTTGCCTTATTTATAATAAGAAATTATCGTTATAATGAAAATACATTTTTTATTTTATTTGAAGGGATAAGGATGACTGGATAAATCTAAAAGTGGTGTAAAATGGCCAGAGGTTGAGCGGAACCACATGAGATGCCGGCACTTCTCTCCCAGCCGTGACCCAGGATTTGAGAAACGTGGGCCTGGATAAGCATTATCTTTATTTTTATAATTTAGCTAAAGTAGCTTGGAGGACTCGGCAATGAGTGTACTGTCATCTAAAAACAATTAAAACTATAAAAAGAATCTAAGTTCGGCTGGCACATGTATAATATTTCTATTCCGTCTTCTATTAAGTCGATTTTCTTGACTTTAGAAGCTTTACAGGAATTTTGTTTTACTTCAAAGATTCATAATTTCGAGGCAACGGCTGCCTTGAGGCTCGAAAATGGCATATATTCTGATCACGACTCTAGAATTTAAGTAAAAATTTTATCTTGAATTTTTCTGTTGGTCCTTAAAGTGTTTTCAACTTCCTACAGGCCAGAAATCACAAGATGTACGGGTTTAAAATGGAAATATAATACACTTTGTAGAGCTCAGAAGATGGACAAACAAGTGTAATTGGTGCAATCACTTTGAATTATTTTTTTGTCGATGAGAATTATTGCATTTTAATCCCATTTCTTTGTTTTCAATTTCTCTGAAAAAGGCTTTTAGGGTGAGTTAGGTTTGGGACCTAACTCTGGCCCGTCACGTCATGCCGAAATTCTGAGGCTGTGTTATCTCAGTATTTAGCTTTTCCTGTTTTAATCTCTGCAATACCCTTTTATACATCCACCTACAATCGGAAAATCGGATTCCTTAGTTGTTGTTATTTTTTTTTTTTTTGTAATAACAAAACATTCGTTATCGGTAAGTGCTTGAACTAAAAAGTTTACTTATTTTTCGCTGTCAACGCTTCTAGCGCGCTCAAGCGGATGGATCTGGAAGCAGAGTTCTGAGCTGACACGCTGAAGGTCCTCGGTTTAAATCCGGGTATGACAGAGAAAATTCTATGATTCATTAATAGCCATGGATGGATTCTGTTAGAGTCTACCGATCTTCCAGGGGCTCACACAACCTCTATGAAATGGCTATTCTGGATTGGAGGAAACGCCTGAATGTTGAGCGTAGTTTTCGACAAATAACTCTACAGGTCTCTTTTTTTAGTTATTTAAAAGTCTAGAATAATTTGTGTTTAAAACTCATTCTTAAATCTAGACGTATTTATAACTATTCATTGATCATTAGAACATTTTTCAGAAACATTTTAACATTTATCCGGCCCGGAGGACCATGTTTAAGTTATAAAAGGGTGTATTCTCTAGACGGGATATGGTATCTCTGATATGTAGACTGTATAAAGATGAAATGAAATACATATATTTTTATATACATGAATACTAGAAAATAACTTTATATTACTGTTTATGCATAATCTGTGAATGGCTATTTTTTGGGTGGTTGCTTGTTCCTCCTCATCCTGATGGTCATCTGAGTGGTCTACTCCATGCTTATGGTGCTCATCCTGTTCCTAGCTGTTCCATGTCCGCTACTGTCCTTGCTGGTGTACCACTGTCCTGCTCTGTACTGTTGTGACCGTTTTGTCCCTCTAGTTGTTGGCCAATTAATCTATAAAGGGCACTGCCTCTTGTACAAGGAGGTAGCGGCTAGTTTAGATTGAACAAGAGTTTTTTTTTTACAGTTCTTCTACATTACGACAGATGAATGAGCCACCGCTTCAGCAATGTAACATTGTGAGATTGTAACGAAGATGAAGCTAAAGAAATAATGAAACCATCTCAGCTGTGGAAGGGAAGATGGATCATAACAAATAATCGAGCGTACTCTTTTTGCGTATCTACATTTTAATCATAACATTCAGCAACATGACTAAATACAGATGAATGATACGGCTTTGGATGTCATGATAACAAGAGATGAGGAGAGAAAAGATGGATGAGAAATATAATTTTCTTTATTAAACGGCTAAATCAAGAATTGGAACATTCTCTCTTAACATAACAACAGTCTATCTACAACATAACAAGCTTATTTCCTTCTGACTGGGATGTTTAAATAAAGATTTAAAAGTAATCACCATCAAAAGAACAATAAATAAAAAATAAATTATAAAGATATGAAATTGACATAAGTCAACGAGATCTTAATTAAAGTAATGTTCAATGAACATTCTCCCCTGTGTATACATCGCAAAAATTACGAGAAGACGGGGATATAGGATCGGTGAAGAGAATGGATTTGTCTACTTTGGTAGCTAAGTGGTTAGAGCACCACGCTAGAGATGCGGGCGACTCTGGTTGAATCCCGGCCATGAAAAATGTTTTCTCTTCAAAATAAATATATTTGAAGATAATCACCATCAAAGGAACAATAAACAAAAAATAACATAAATGTTAACATAAATGAAATAAAGAACATAAATGTTAATAATGACCATGGAGTACATTATAAACTCTAAGTATTATAACAAAATTTTTAAATTATTTGACAATTTACTAAAAGGTTAAAAATGTGCAAATTTATAAGTATTTTAAAAATATATTTAAATTAAATAAAAAAAAAAAGGAACTTATAAGAGATATAAATTGAAAATGACTGAAGAATTTTGAAACGTATTTAAATAAAGAAAAAATGTTTGACTGGAAAAGGTTTTTTTTACTCACTTGAATGAATGACTCAAAAAGATGTACTCCAGTAACATAAACAAGAGAATTAAAACAAAAAATAAATTATAAACTTTGTTTCATTGTATTTCACACGTTTCTTTTATATTATCTGTGTCTATAGATAGTGTAATAACTTCTATTATGCTTTTAATATGATCAATTTATTTTGTATGTTTTTTTTTTACGCTCAGCCCTGACAAAAAATAATATAATCAAAATAAAATTAGTTACAACTATTGGTGTACAGTTTATTAACGTACACAAATAAGTTTCTAAGTAACAGATAAGTTACCTCTTCGACAAGTTTCAGTATTTTTCAAGCTACATACAGACGACCATTTCCTCATTAACCAGAAACAGAAATTATAATTTATTTTATTTTATTTTTTATTAATTGCTATAATATTTAAACCAAAAACAAAAATGTTTTCGACAGTATTAGATGAATGAATTGTTTTCACTAAAATAAGTCAGCTAACTAGAAGTTTTATGACTCTACGATGACCAGCAGAGAGACAGATGGTAAAAGCTTAGAGGTGAAAATAATTGAACCGTAGAGGGAAAGGAAGTTTACTGCCACGTACCTGGAACTGGAATTGAGAGGAATATATGACCGCCGGTTGGGGGAGAAATTTATGTTCAGAGTTTGAATTCTGGCCGCCTCTTCCTCCAGGAATGTTACCCGAATTACCTCCCAGAACGGATATTACGAACAGCTGAAGTGTCTAATTATCAATCCCAGAACAAACCTAAATGAAAAGTTTAATAATTTGTAGAAATGTTGAAAATAGTAGGGGGTGCTGCCAATAAATTTTATTCAAAATAAAGGTAATTATTCCGCAGGTTGTCACTTCGAGTTGAGTTACTGCAAGTTTTAATATTTCATTAGTTTCCCTTTTAATATTCTTAATATTTAATCTTCCTTAATCGCATAAAACCTATCCTCGAAAATAGCGGAGTGATACCTAACCACCAATTTGGCTTTCGTTCTTACCACTCTACTGTACAACAGTGTCATCGTATCGTGGATGCAATATCTATCGCTTTTGAGAAAAAAGAATATTTCTCTGCGATTTTTCTTGACATTGAAAAAGCATTTGATAGTGTCTGGCACAAGGGTCTTCTCTGGAAAATAAAACCTCACTTACCTCCTACATACTTTTTAATTCTTCAATCTTATTTACAAGACAGATTCCTCTGTACTTCCGTTGACTCTTCGATTTCCTCCTTCATCCCTCAATACAGGGGTGTACCGCAAGGCAGTGTTTTAAGCCCCATTCTCTATTACGTATACACCTCTGACATTCCCGACCACTCTTGCACCAACATCTATACCTTCGCAGACGATACAGCCATTATTTCTTCTCACGGAGTCCCACGTCAACCTTTGGAGAACAGAGGGATATAGAATTACCATATCTCAAATATAACGATCTACTCAGGTACACCTCCGTAATTTTAAGAATGAGTCAGTCAGTATTGAAATTTAGTAGCGTCTTTGGGTTATTCGTTTTGTCAGTAGAGAAGAAAAAACTCTAAGAGTCTGTTTGTAAAATTGTTGATATTTGTCATAAGTTGTTGGGGCGTGACGCTGGTATTTAAAATATATTTAAGACTATAAGATATAGAAAAAACATTTACGAGTCAAGATATTTAATTACATAAATCTTTCATGTTCTCTTGAGGCGAGGGAAGGTAAAATTAATTAAACCATATTTTTGCTGATCTTTTTTTCCTCGTTGAATGCCAGTCCACTTACAAACGCGTAAATGCTCTTGGAATATAAAGAGAGCTTTTGAGTCCTGGCCGCTTAGCCGCTTCAAAAGATGGTCGCGAAGAATGAACGCGAAGAGGAAGTTTTGGACGCCCGGGCCCGAAGCAATTACTTGGCCTTTAATTAAAAGTTAATGAGGTGTGGGCTAAGAAGCCACTTGTGGATTCCGAGCTAATGAGTTCCCGGCCATCGCGAGTTTAATAATAACAAAACATTTAGTTCACTTAGGCACCTCGCGCCACTTTTTCTTGATCGAGATGGAAAAAAAAGTTTGCCAGGTAAGAAAGTGTACATTTTTTCAGCATTTAAATTGAATAACTAAGGTAGATCGTAAGTAAGCAACTTTAAAATAAAGTATTATCTTTTGTAAGAAAAAAATTAATATCTTAATAACTTATTTAAGCATCTCTCACTCTCTCATTGCTGTATTGTCCTCACTTTCCCAAACAATTATCTCAATGAAAGTTATGATCCTTTTATCAGTTTTATATATTAATGGCATGCAACCCTGAGATCATTACGACTGAGATACAGTAATATAATTCAGTCTAGTGTCAACCCCCGCCGAACAAACTAACCCTGAAGAAGACCTACAATGTGGGTCGAAACGTTCTCCCGAAATAAGAGAATTTTCCTGACCTCGACCCGGACCATTTTCTTCCTATTAGTAATGATATTATATTATAATTGATTAAAAAACATATCTCTCCCTTTTCCATAGATGGGCGCGTTTATTTCATTTACGCGGTAATTTTTTAATAAATAAAGTTCATTTTACTTCACAAAAATTAACTTCACTTAACATGCCCCTTTAGGTTACATGTGAGTACTTACCTCTAGCAATCCCTTCATGAGGTTCCCGCCATCTTGTCTCGCTCCTATCTGTCCTACAACAGTCATTTGTCCTTTTACAGGTAATGACCCTGTGAGGCTTTTGAGTAAACTCGCCTGAAGACACATAGTAACGCTTAGCAGGTGGTATATTTGAAACATCCTAGTATTCAAAACAATTTTACAATTGTCACATTATGTAACATATACATATTTACAGTCGTAGCAGACATGGCCCTAATCCGAGTACTTGCATCGGGAATCACGTTGTGGTTTTCAAGGATGCCAAATAACCGCTTGGTGGTTTGTTCTAGAGACGGTCTGGTTCGGAGATAGAAATATAGGTCCTCGTGCGTCAGCAAACCCCACCTGCCATTTAGTACAGTACAAGTTAATTAAAACCAAAAAATTTATATGATACAAAATATTATATAAGTTGTAATATCATGGATTCTGGTAGTATTATGTATGTTTACGTTTGTTTTTGTGTATAGGTTTCCTGGTATTATAATATAATAAATAATATACACAACAGTCTCTGGTATTTCACATTAAAATAGCTAAAATGATAGATAATCCAAAACTTTCTTTGTTTGAAACCAAGCGGGTGTTGAGGGACAAAACCTGTTTTTAGGGTCAGTAGACCTACAAGAAAGGCTAAGCTGTAGCAAGGCTCGGAGTGTGGCAGGCAGCGAATTTATTTACGGTGCTAGTGAATAGTTAATGCAACTACTCTACTCTGTGTTATATCGTGGAGTTAAAGTAACTCATTGAGTATCGAATGAAACCAATCTAAAGATATACTAGCGTATGGATTATGGATGTAATTAATGAACAATTCTTTTATCTCTTAGTAGTTCAAAAAGGTGAGAAAATATGGCTGTTTTCTATTCTTTGTTTGGTCGGATGAATCCAAATAAGTTTTTATCAACATCTTATTACAAAATGACTAATTAATCATATAATATATTTTTTGGTAATAAATAAAAGTAAATCTCTTTTTATATAGAAAAAAATTAAGGGATGTAATATTTTATTGGGATTTCCTAGAAACGGATTCTAATTCTAATTTTGTTTAGTCATTTTTCATGTTCGATCGGTTAAATTAATAATATTTTTGATGTGGCAATGGTTGACGATGTATCTACAGCCCCGATTAATAAGTGATTAAGTCGGATTTTGTCCAGAGAGATAACCGGAATCTTATCATTCTGTTAGTTTTCGGCTTTAAATGGAGTTGTAATATAGTATAATGTCTTTTGTATATATGTTAGAATTATCAAATTGTGGTAAATGTTTGTGTATAAAAATAATTTTAAGTTTACTACGGAGGACCAATGTTTGTGTATAAAAATAAGGAGGACAGAAAAGAAAATCCACTCAACTAACCAACATAAAAAAAACCATCCTTTTTATTATTACTTGTTTAAATTCATTCACTTACATGAAAATACGTCTAAAAAGTTCACTTAATATTAAACTAGGCGTGACCTGCTCCTATCCATAGGATCTGTTTAATGTTTAATGGTTACGCAAAAGCCGGCCGGCGTATATCACACTCGTCTTCACAGCTTGACTTCCTCTGGTCGACTCGCGTGAATCACAAGGCGCATGCGCGCAGTGTAGACACTCGTTTAATGTTTCTTATATAACAGAACTGAGGTATTACACTATGTACATTTCTCACTTACTTCAGTGAGTCAAAATAAAAAATAAATAAAATTAAAATATACTTTAATATGCTTTTACTATCCTAGTGTCGCCAACATCCCGCCCACCTAAAATCGCACGATTTTACAGGGGAAATATGTTTAAGATTACATTTTCCAGGAAGAAGTATTGGTGATTTTACTTCCGCTGATAGCTCAGAATTTTGCAGGCGACCTCCTACTCTTAAAATACCTTTCTCGTCTAAAACGGCCGCCAGGATAAGGAGACGCTTCGAAGAAGGTAAGTTTTCCTCCCATAGGAATTCTGTACTGAATTCGTGACGTTGCGATGCGATTATTAGTACCTCAAGTGAGTTGTCAAGTTCCCTTAACTTCAACGGACCACTTAATTTGGTATTATGCCTCTTACTATTGTGAACAAATTTCAACACATATGCGAATGATCTGACCACTTTATCATACGAGGAGTTTCATCCAGGTAATAATCATGGGTAAGCGAGTCGCATCACATATCAGTGTGGACTGTAAGTATTGTTCCAGGCTTTACTTCAGGTGCTTGATGCTTGTAAATTCCAGGTTGCTGAGGAAATATGAGAGGATGTGTACGCAACCAGAGTGGGCCCGCCCACCATAGTGTCTCATCCTTAAAACTGCGGCGCTATCCCTCGAGATGCTACGTCTGCAGGATTGTCTTCGGAAGGTACATGCAGCCATTCATTTTAATGAATAATTGTTTCACAACACGATTTGCTTGAAATGGAGCTGAAGCTGTGCCGTAGGTGACTGTGTTTAACTCGTATTTTTGAATAGCCTCTTCAGTTGTCCCTCGCCATAATATGTGTTGGAACCGTCTATGCTCCGGAATTACAAGAATCTGCCTGTACATTTTAACTAAATCAGCAGTTACAGCGATCTTGTATCGTCTAAAATTTAAGATGATGTCGGCGATGTCCCTTTGGACTTTTGGACCAACATAGAGCTTACTGTTTAGAGATCCTTTTGCCGTTGAAGCTGAAGCATCGAATTCAACCCGAATTTTGGCTTGTGGGTCATCATGACGAAACTTTGGATGATGTGGAATTACGTAGGCTGATGGTAAATTGTTTTGGTCATGTGGCCTAGCTGCTCATACTCCTTCATAAAGTCTGTATATTTACTATGCAAGATATGGTTTCGTTTAAATCTGGTTTCGATTCCTCTAAACCGAGAAAGAGCAAAAGTTTCAGCTTCTGGTATTTCTTCTGGCGGTTCTTTGAATGCTAGGGCCACAATATATCTTCCAGTCGCATCTCGATCGTGGGTTTTCAAAAAATGTTGTTCGCAAGGATCGTTTTTGCTGTCATCAATCGAAGCCTCCACTTCTTCTATCGACCAGAATTTAGAATGCATCTCTTCATTGATAGGCGATTCTAGTAGGCAATGACAGTGCAGGGTCGAAACTGAGTCTAAATTAGCACCTCCCATCACAACAAGTGCAAAGAAGGTTGGAAGGGCTCGAAAATTGTTGTTCAAAGTGACCGGGCTGCCCGTTATAATTTGCATGAAACAGTCGCTACCAAGAAGCATGTCGATCTCTCGAGGTTCCCAAAATAAGGGGTCAGCAAACGGCTGTGCATCGGATCCATATATTGGTTGAAGTTGCGTTGTAGGTAAATCTCCAGTTAAATGGCCAACAATCAAAGGTTCGACGTCCAAATATTGATCTCGGTTGAATCTAGAGTGAATGCGACATTTTAGCCTTCCTTTAACTCTAGGTACTGGGACACCCCCTGCTCCAAGAGGTGTATGAGAGGTTGTACGCCAGGTAAGTCCTAATCTTTTAGCACATTTAGACGTCATAAGAGAAAATTGAGATCCACAATCGACCAAACAACGAACAGGCTGAAGATTATTATCTGAATCGTGAATGAGTCCAATAGCGGTACCTAAGAGTACTTGTGCGGGTCCTAGAACGCTACCGACCAGGGCGGATGAGGAAGGCTCAGAATTTTGTTTCTCAGTTGGAGAAGATTCGATTCGAGTTGGTGAAGATTCCGTGTTGAAGGTAGGTTTCGAGTTTGATTCCTTCTCAAAATGGACCCAGGTATGGTGTTTATTTCTACAAACTCGGCAGCGACCTGGTGAAAGGCATGCCGCTACCCTATGGCCTGCCCTTAGACAATTAAAACAGACATTCTTTTTCCTCAGAAATGCTATCCTTTCTGTAGGAGTTTTGGTTCTAAAAATCGGGCATTCCACTAGAGGGTGAACTTGTTGACAAGAACAGATTTGTGGTTTTACTGCGGGTGATGTTGTGGACGTAGTTGCGAGAATGTTAGCCTTGGGCCTTGGCTTGGAAAGATTAACGTTCTTGGGAGTTGTGAGCTGCATTACTCGACTTCTACCTTGAACAAAATCTACTAATTGTTTAAAGGTCGGCCATTCAGTTGTGACTACTTCCACTTCAAAGTCATGTCTAGTTTGTGGATCAAGTTTCTTGAGCGCCAAGGTCAACCATAAAAAATCTGCTTGATCGGGTATATCGATTGATCGGAAAGCCGCTATGTTTTCTGCCACTGCTCTAATAAAGTCTTGTAAAGATTGAAGGGTAGAGCTACCTTTATGAGGAGAAAATTCCAAAATCCGATCGACGTATGACGATGCAAGTAAACGTTTATTGTCATACCTTTCTATTAACGCGTCCCATGCCTTCTGATAATTCGTCTCATCCAAGCTAAATGGGGCTATCAGGGCCAAAGGTTCCCCTTGGAGAGATGTGGTTAAATAATGAAACCTCTCTATTACTGGGACCTCATTATTTGTGTGTATCATGCTTAAGAACAGCTGCTTGAACTTTGGCCATTCCTGAATTTTTCCAGTAAATTTAGGCAACTCCATGCGAGCTAGCCTGCGGTGAGTTGAATGGCCGAACGAACAAGAGTTAGAATTTCTCGATAATTGTGAAGTTTCATTCTGTTGAGCTTGTTTCTCTTGTTGCATCTCAACGATTTTATAATACATAGCGTTTATTTCACCCCTCTCCTTGATGTCCTCATCAGTAGGAAACAATGCGTCTTTTTCGTTGGTAATTGCTAATGCCTGACCCTCCTTAAACTCACTCATGTAACTAGCCTTCAATGTATCCGCAGTTGAACACATAGCCTTGAATGCAGAATCCATGTTTGCTATACCTACATTATAAATCTGTGCTATATCCTTACGCAAAAGTTTAAGAGATGCGCGAATGCCTTTAATTTGTAATTCGGGGGAAGCCATGGTGACGACACTTTACAAATATTTATAGGAAAATCAAATTTTAAGTTTATATGGTTTATAGCAAATCGAATTTATAGAATTTATGATTCTTAAAAAAAATATTATACTTATAGAAAAAGGAAAGTAACAAGAAAATATCGTAAACAAACTAATAAATGTCACCTTTTCTATCTAAGGAAATTAATACCTTGTTTCAAGATACACTAATCAAGTTCAAGTTTAACTTAATATTAAATAAATCATAAGGGCGGTAATCAAAAACAACGAATTACCTTAATCAACAAACTCGTTACTTAACTTATAAAATAAGATAATTACTAATCACAAAAAAAACAAAATAAAATAATTTCAATAACTCAGATTAAACAATAAACAATATTGTAAAAAAAAATATTACCTTATATGCACCTATAAATCATATATTTTACTAAAAAATTATAGAATCATATACGCCTTTTCATTAAATACGTCTAGCAAGTAAGAATGTAATCACTAAACTAACCAACTCAGTATAGTATCCCAAAACAGAGTTACTATGACTAAAAAATGCTGTATTAAATATTAATAATAAATGAATTACCTCATAAATTCAAAATTAAATTATAAATCGTATTCTTAAATAATCAAATTCTGATCAATAAATCTTTATCTTAAATTGTTAGTAGATCGTACATTCTTACCAATATTATTGTTTTCAATTCAACTACCCACATAGACAAATCAAAGTAGATAAACCTGTATGGACTGTTCTACAGTATTAGGCTACGAACTCATTATATAATGTTTTGATTTTGTTTATATATTACTAAAAGTTTAATTGAATTACACGTTTAACCATTATTTTCAATTAAATGATTCCAAAGTTACATTTAATATATATGGTTGCTATTAAATTATATTCCAACTTATTTGGTTAGTAATTAATAGACTTAGTTAAGGTAAATTTTGAGTAAATTTTCTTTCCTTATATCCGGCCCGGAGATTGACCAATGTTTGTGTATAAAAATAATTTTAAGTTTACTACGGAGGACCAATGTTTGTGTATAAAAATAAGGAGGACAGAAAAGAAAATCCACTCAACTATACAACATAAAAAAAACCATCCTTTTTATTATTATTTGTTTAAAGGTCACTCACTCACATGAAAATAAGTCTAAACAGTTCACTCAATATCAAACTAGGCGTGACCTGCTCCTCTCCATAGGATCCGTTTAATGTTTAATGGTTACGCAAAAGCCGGCCGGCGTATATCACACTCGTCTTCACAGCTTGACTTCCTCTGGTCGACTCGCGTGAATCACAAGGCGCATGCGCGCAGTGTAGACACTCGTTTAATGTTTCTTATATAACAGAACTGAGGTATTACACTATGTACATTTCTCACTTACTTCAGTGAGTCAAAATAAAAAATAAATAAAATTAAAATATACTTTAATATGCTTTTACTATCCTAGTGTCGCCAACAGTAAATCCTTATTGTAAAAAATGAATTTAAAAGGAGCATAGAATAATAATGTATGGAATGCGCCAATAAATAATCGATCCTTTCAAAGGGTTACTTTGAAAGAAAAAAAAATAATATAAGCAATAACTAAGTAAATAGGATACGTGATACATAATGACATGAGAATGAGAAGTAGAGAAACTACCCACTGGTTGGATTATTATCTAAAATTGTAAAATCATTGATTCTGGCTGCACTAGTCTATTGTACAGAAAATATCACTGTTTATGAATTTAAATGAATGCACCGATTTAAAAAAAAAATAACAAGTTACATCTTATTCCAGTATATCGATTTTATGAATGTTATTTCAATTACAGTACAATTTTATTCAAATTTAACTCAATGCAATACAGAGTGGGTACAAATGGGGCTACCTGTGATTGTATCATAATTGAACTTAAAGTTCTATGGAAATAGTTACAATATGTATGATAAGTTAAAATAAAATAAAAAAAAGTTAAACTTAATTAAAGCTTTTAAAACCATCATTACGATAGGACCTGTGGTCTTGTGGTTAGCATAAATACTTACTGCTATGTTTGATAGTCTTAAATATATTTTAAATATTCTAATTCATTTTGGGATGCCGGAATAATCATTTAAGATGATTACTAAAATTATTATTTATACATTATTCTAAAAAAAAAAAAGAAGGATATAAAGGGTATTAAAAAAAGGATATAAAATTTTTTTTTATTCTTAATTGGATTCTTGGTCTGCAGTGTGTTTACCAATTTACTAATTATTTAAGCCCTCAAAATAGTTTATTAATGTGATAAAATCCAGTGGCATCAACGTTAAAAAAAAAAAATATATTGAACAAGTGGAACAGAGGTACTTCTAGACTTCTTCTTGGTGAGGTGTGTCTTCTCCTGGTATGTCTTCGGATTCCCTCCGCCCGCATTGTTCGCTTCTTCCTCGCAATCTGTTCAGAGAGTGTCTTTTCAAAGATGGTGCTTTAGACCCCCCCCCCTTTGGTATTTTCTCACCAACCTTGGCCATGTGGGCAAACCATTCTATCTGAGCGACTCATTTCTCTTTGTGCAAAACACATTTGTTTCTATAATGCCGCCCGGTATTGACTTCAGTAAAGCTTTTGATACAGTCAAGCACTCATTTCTTATCAACAGTCTAAAACGCCAAGGCATTAATAAACAGATTTTGGATATTCTTCAATGTTGGTATACCAACAGCCAAGCGAGAGTAATTCTGGACTTAATTGGAGTGGATTTTCCAATCGAAAGAGGAATCACCTGATCTATTCAACGCGGTCTTGGAAGATGTTTTCAGAAACCTTCACTGGGAGAATTTTGGGATAGACATTAATGGTAACAAACTGTCAAATCTGAGATTCGCCGATGATGTACTTCTCATTTCACACTCACCATCCGAACTGAAGAAAATGCTAGAAGAGCTAGTCCTAGTAGGAAATGAGGCTGGGCTGGAGATAAATTTTAAAAAATCAGTCTTGATGACAAATGCCGAAGAAGAAGAAATATTTCTCGGTACCAGCAAACTCCAATGGGTTAAAGAAACAATCTATCTAGGGCAACTCATATCATTTGCAGATAAATCCAAGAAAGAGGTGAATAGAAGGATTAAAATAGGATGGTCCAAATTTTGGTCACACAAAAATATTTTTAAAAGCAACTTGGCCATACATCACAAGAGAAAAGTTTTTGATGCTTGCATCATTCCCCCTTTAACTTATGGATGCCAAACTTGGAGCCTAAATAATGATATATCTAAACCCCTAGCAATCACTCAGCGTGCAATGGAGCGAAGGTATGTTAAGGAAAAGTAGAAGGGAGAAAATAAAGAAGACAGAACTACGGATGCTGACTGGTATGCGGGATATTCTCAAGACAGTACCTGATCTTAAATGGCAGTGGGCTGGACACATTGCAAGAACGGCATCAACACATTGGGCTAAGGCAACAACGGACTGGTATCCAATACACCGCACTAGGAGAAGAGGGAGACCAGCTACGAGATGGCGGGACGACATACAAAACTTCATAGGAGTATTATGGCACCGTTCTGTTTGGAACAGACGTAGCTGGGGTAAATTGGGAGAGGCTTATGCCCAAAGAAGGGCCTTTTTTTTCTTTTTAAAAAACCTTGTAAATATAAAAACCATGTAAAAATTGTAGATAGAAGAAAGAGGAAAAAATAAAGCTTATTATTATTATTAATGCCGCCCGGTACGTTACATAACATTACTAAGGCCTAGATCGAGGGTTCATTGCCCGGTAAGTTTTCCTAGGATTTTTTAAAGGGAGTAAAAGATTCTTGGTTGGACGTTAAAATGCAGTCTCCAGCCTCTACTCGTTAATAATCTCTGTCATAATTAAACCTAGATTGGCAAAATTTAGGGCTCTCACTGAAACATCGTCCGATTAGCCAAAGAAGCATGGAGCAGCGTTATATAAAAAAGCAGTTGGTTTCCCTTATTTTAATAAGGTCAGTAGCGGAGGGGGGGGGGGGGGTACTAATTGAGTACTAAACTGAACTTTAGAGTCAATTTTAGAGTAATATTGAGGTGAATTTACTAAAACGTCAAGTGCCTACTATACTACAATTAAATTAACAGTTATATAATTTTTATAATACTTTATATTGTATTGTACAATAATTTTATATTTATTCATTACCTATAATTAGTCAAAGTTATGCTCATTTAAAAAGCTTTCTTCTCCCTTTTTTCTAAGCTTTTGCATTATTTATTTACGTTTCTCGAGCAATCTTTTAATTTACAAGTGAAAGCTTTACTTTTCTCTCTTATGGACAGGATTGGAGTCCTTAACTTGCAAAACTAATTAGAAACTCGGGATGAGTTGGGAACTTAGATGTACGATAATTGAATAATTTGAACTTTCTACACTAATCATATTAGAGGGAATTGTCGGGGTAACCTAATATTATATGCCTGATAACATACTTAGCATAACCGTTGGATAACTAAGGCATTGTAAACATTGGGGCAACTTCCCTGTAACCATAATCATCGCTTTGACAACTCCAAACTGCACAAGTTTCAATCTGTCATAAGAAATTTTTATTTCAAAATCAATAGCTTGTAGTTGCAATATGATATAGCAATTATTTTTTTATTACTTTTATTTTTTTGCTAGTTGTTATCATTTTTAAATATTTTCATTTGAAAAGAATAGACAAGACTAGGACCGGGACCCGAACCCGGGTCTCCCACCTCTCCGTCGTGGTGCTTTACCAACTAAGCCATCCTGGTTCGCTTCTCGGCCACACTTCTCCTTTCTTTTCACTGATCCTATATCTCCGTGTTCTCGCTATTTGCGATGTATACACGGGGAGAATAATCATTAAACATTACTTTAATTTGGATCTTGTTGAGTTACGTCATTATATATATTATTATAATTCATTTATTTTATTTTTATTTGGTCATGTATTTTCTTTCGAAATAAAAATATTTAAAAATGACAACAACTAACAAAAAAGTTCAACTCCGTAGATTTCCCCCTCCTACATACTTTCTCATTATCCAAACCTATCTCTCTAACAGGTCATTCGCAGTAAATCATAATAATGTCTCTCCCTCTCATAATAAACTCATCCCTCTCTCCTCAATCTGCTGGTGTTCCTCAAGGCAGTATCCTCAGCTCAATTCTCTACACAGTTTATACAGCTGACATCCCAACTCATCCTAATACTATCCTTACCACGTATGCGGTTGACACATGTCTATTACCAGTCAAAACCATTTTTAGCATCCCATACTCTTCAATCCAATATCACTGACCTTGAATAATGGTGTCAAAACTGGAGGATTCAAATAAATTCCCACAAATCTCATCAAATCACCTTTACCCTCCGTCGTAAAACAAACGAATTCCAGTCCTGTATCATTTAATAGCATTCCACTGATTCCTGTAGAACAGGTCCGGTACTTAGGACTACACCTTGACCTTCGGATCTTCTGCGCCCTGCATCGTTGGCCGGCTTCCATCTTCCGGATCTGTTCAGAGAGTCCTTTCTAAAAGTGGGGTATCCGCCCCCCTCCTTTGGTTATTTTTTCACCCACCCTGACCATGTGGACAAACCCTTCTTATCTGCTCGACCAACTTCTTGAAATGACCATTTGCTCTTAGTGCAAAAACATATTATTTTTATGATGCCGCACGTTACGACACATAGCAGTGTTATAAATCGATCCATACTAGTTTACGCTAGCTTGTTTAATGGATAAACTGTTAATGTGAAATACCTAAAATTGTTCTGAGTTTATTTGCAGAGCATCGGCATAGATTATTGTTGAAGAAGTTGTGAATAATATATCACACTTTCTTACATCATATGTCAATACCATAATGATCAATATACAACACTCTATTAAATATTTATTAATGGTATAAATATTCCATGTAGGGGTGTGTATCGATTCATTGGAATCTCGTCCGTGACTGTTCTACAGGTATACCACAAGGTCATCTACTACATTTTATTAATATATATATATATATATATATATATATATATATATATATATATATATATTTGTATTTATATAATATTAGCAACGTACTTTTAAAGATTTTTTTATATCATAACATATCGGCAGACACGGATGCTGAACTTTCAACCCAGCTGTCATCCAGGAATTTGAGAAAGAAGTACTTGTGACCGATTCAATACTTTCATAAAGTTGGAGTCACCCGTCGTAACAACTTTTTATGCCCAAGTCCGTAGGATTTGACAAAAAAGGATTAAAAATTCCTGTTTAAACGGACGTAAAATGGAACCCCAATCCTGTACGATATCAGGTACTCGTTAAAGATCCTGATCCTAATAATACTTGGCAACGCAAAAGTTAGGACCCTTTAGCGCCAGATTTCCCCCTTTATTTTGGGTACCTACTTTACAGAGGCTGGGTGAGCCCCAGGAGTGTCCTAGATTGTATATGACCCAATCTTCGGCTGCTAACTAAATAAAGCCTTGCCTACAGAAGGATTTTCGGCATGGCAACTCAGTGCTCTAACTCGGAGCTACTCCTTTCCCTTAAAAGAAATTTTTAAAAACGAAAAAAAAATAATAATACGAACCCCTAAAATGATACGTTAATCGATAAAACGAAAGGTGTAGCTGGTTTTAACAATGGGTTTAATTAAATTGGTAAACGCCGGAACGTTTTGTCGACAGTTTGTAATCTAAAATCTCGCAGTTGAAAAACTTATTATCCGATTAAAAAAAAACGAATATCCTTTTGATTTTTGTATTACTTGTTTTGTTTTTTTATCTAATAACTTTGCTGCGTTAATATTTTATTTGTTGTAAATAGGGTTTGAATGTGTACATTATTTTATTTATTTTTATTATTTTTATCTAGACTTATTTTATTTTGTTTATACCAGTTTTTTTGTTTTGTTATGGAATGGTTGTAGCTTCATAGCACCATTACTTATTGCCCACAAGTGGCAGATTGTAATGTCTGAATAAAGTGTTTATAAAAAAAAAATATTTTATTTGTGAATTGATTTTCATTAAAATTTTTTTTCTAATGTATTTATATTTATAAGTATACATTTATTTTTAATTCATGTTCCAAAGATATATTACTTATGAGATCACAGACAGTCCGGGGTGGGGGGGCGGGAGGGGGAGCACCTAACCTCATATTGTTATGAGCCATGGTTTTCTTGGTTTCTTGGTTACTTGTTCCCTTGGCGCGGGGACAAGTAGTGCATCCCTCCATAACCAATCACTTTCGGACTAATTCATCAGAGCAAAAAATTACTGTAGATCCAAGGGCGATGGCTGTTCAGGGTCAGACTATTTGACATTCTGGATAACTACAACGCGATTCCGGATTGAATTACACGGGATAATGTCATCACTCCTATGTTCGGTCGTTGTAAGTTGCCTCCAGTAGTCCGACGAAGTACACAATAACGATAGGAATCCCGAGAGAAGCATGTGAGTGTGAAGGCCATGCGGGGATTTGCTGATGGATAATGGATTCTTTGAAAGAAAAAGAAACTTATATAACTGGCAAACTCTTAATTTCAGCAATTTTTCTCCTTTCCGAGCTCATATCTCCAACAATATATGTGAATTGAAATTATTTTATATTTGATGTTACTAATTTTCAATCCGAAAACGTATGCTAATTAATTAATTATTTTGCCAATGTTTCGACCCCCATTGCAGGTAAGGGCTTCAATAGATAACTACGTTACTAACTAGGTTAACTATGTAACTACTCGACTACCGCTAGGTAGTTAACAATCAAGTCTTGGCTCCGTGAAAAACCCTGAAGAAGACCTGCAATGTGGTTCGAAACGTTGGCATGAAAATAAATATTTCTGTTTATTTTGGAGATTTTTTTTAGCTCCACTGTTTTTTTTTTTGTTTTTGTATGGCATTTGCGAATATATCTAGAGCCCCGGAGAATAAGTGGTTAAGTCGATTTGGGTCCAGAGTGAGCTACACCCCCCTCTATTTAGGGAGGTGTAACTATCTCATTCTCCTAGTTTTGGGCTTGAAATGGAATTGTAAAATAAGCAAAAACTCCTTTTCAAGCCAATGCCTTACTTAGCCCCTTAATAACTACGAAAATAACTCGATTCCGCTTACTTAAGTACAAGAAACTCATTTTTGGAGAAAACTTGACATAACCATTTATTCACCGGGACTGTAGACACAAGCCTCCCTATACCGTAAAACGGGGTGAATAGAAACGAAACTTCATTTTTTATGTATAACTTATTTCCTGCATAACTATGGGTAAATTGTGGCAACTATTATTTTTTTTTAAGTTGCCATACTTTATGCTGAAAGGGGAATAATGGTTTGGTTGATTAGGAGCACAGGCTCCTGTTTGTATGTCTTGTTGAATTTTACCACACGATTTTTGTGGTTTTTTTTATCCACTTTGATTTTTCCAGGTAAGTCACAATACGTAGTGTTCTTCAAAGTAAATAGCTGTACAAAGTATAGTTTAATTATTCATATAAAAGATTAAGGCTTACTTTAAGCTTTAACTTTAACAATATTATTTCAAAAATTATTCGTGTTAACCTATTTAAGTTAGGTTTTCAGAATTTGTGGGGTGAATAGAAACACATAATTTTTAGTGTTTCTATTCACCCCACAAGAAAAATTTAATACTAAATCACATTTATACTATATAAAATAAATATTGTGTGTTTTATATTTATGTTAGACTCTTATTTGACACAGCAGGACCCTGTAAAATGCCAAGAAAATACAAACCGGTGGTTGGAGGGGGCTACAAAAAGCATGATCCAAAAACAATCGAAAATGCACTTTCTGACATACAGAAGGGACTAAGCCTTCGGAAGTCTGCTGAGAAACGTGGTTTGCATTATAGTATTGTATATCGACACTTGAAAAGAGGTCTCAATATGAAGACCCATGGAGGTCAGACAGCTTTATCTCTCGATTCAAAGGCATGATATTTTTCAAAGATGACCTGTCCGATTTCACAATTTATTAATCATAATTTAATCTTGTTAAATACGGCAATTGTCTACCTATTCAATTTCTTTACTTATAGTTATGTAACTTCTTTTGGTTATGTACTGAAATAAATCATTACGTTGTGAAATAAATTTGTATTTATCCATTTACAAATAAAAAATACCATACTTAACTGTTTCCATTCACCCTCGATTCGTTTCAATAGAAAAAAATATGAAATCGAAGTACTGTTTCTATTCACCCCCATTTGCGGGGTGAAAAGAAACACCATGTTTTAATTTTTTTTTCATTAAAATTAAATAAAATTTAAAAAATTTAATACTATAAACAAATAGGTCTAACAGAGACCTGTGTTTGGTCAAAAAATTGTATATCCAGAACAACTACAAATATGGAAAATTTCAAACCAAAGTTGAAAATTGTTTCTATTCACCCCGTTTTACGGTAAAGGTCAGACATAATAAAAACAATAAGTTTATAAGTAATAATAACAAACTTTACCATTTTACGTATGGATATATCATAGTTCGAAGACAATATATTAAGTAGTCTTGTTACTGACGGTGCAACCTACGCTACCTATATTTAGCCTAGGATGACCTACATCGAACAAACAAGTAAGTCTGAATGGCCTCGTAGCAGAATATCTCTAATTAGTTGCAATGCCACAGATTGCAAGTGACACGTTTTAGGTCGTATTTAATCAGCAGGATTGTGGTTAGTTTCTGCATCATGCAACTCTCTGGCGACATTGCTTGCATCAACAAAGACCACAATTATCGCCAATTATGGTGTTAATTCATAGAACGATTATTATACTGAATTAAAGACTTAGCAGTAACCGAACTTATGATCCAATTATCTTTTATTTTGTTAATCTTAGGACTACACCTTGACAAAAGATTAACTTGGAACCCTCATACTAGACTGAAACGACAAGAAACAGAACGCCGTTTCAGGCTAACTCAACATTTACTAGACAAACTCTCTAAGCTCCCAATTAATTACAAAAGACTCATATACATGACAATCATTAAACCCATCTGGACTTACGGAATAGATCTTTGGGGCTCTACTAAGCCATCGAATTCCTCTCGTATTCAATCCGTGCAATCCAAAATCCTCCGTAAAATCCTCAATGCTCCTTACTTTGTTACGAACAAAGTAATCCAAAATGACCTTACTGTCCCAATTGTCTATGATTTGGCCCGAATCCAATATCAATCCTTCCAAGATAAACTTTATTGCCACTCAAACTCAATAGTTTCAAACCTAAAAACCTCTTCAATTCCTGATGATCCTCCGAGGCGCCTGAAAAGAAGATGGCCTCGCGACCTCCTAAGTTGAATTTATTATTATACTACTGCCACTATACTAGTTCCTCTAATTCCCTTTCGTGCTAATATGTAGCAATCATTACATTTAATTGTTGTGTAATTTTAATACGGTTGTAAATTTCAGTAAATAAATTTAAAAAAAAAAAATCATTGGGAGCTTAGGGCGTTTGTCTAGTAAGTGTTGAAGTAACCTAAAACGATGCTTAGATACGAGTATTACATTTAAGTATAAAAAGAGTTATCAATAGAAATGTTTAATAATTCGTTTTTATTTATGGATACCATACATAAATAGTTTTTGTTTCTTATTAGTTTTTGTAAATAGTAATGTTTAAATCTTTAATCCTTGAAACTTGAAACTAGAGAACTCTTTTATGATTGGTTAAGATGGATTATTTAATGGATTATTATGGCCTTACACTTGCGGTGAGAGACGAGGCAGTTGACAAGGCAGGCTCACACTGCAAGGCTAGGGAGCTAAAGAGGTTTTCGCCTAAGTTTAAATTAAGTGTCATACTCCGCATCTTAACTTTACCCCCTCTGGTGGTTGATGCCACAGCCGAATATGTTTCAAGGCTGAGGCCTCGCTTCGTAGGATGAAGTTTGAGGAAAGTACGGGACGTATAAGTATCGTCAGGAGGATTTTGATGTACTTTTAAATTTATTTTATATATTTAATTTATTACACGATGATTTTCTATTTAGATTTTTGGCAAAAACACTGTTTGACCTAGTAGATGTAAGTACATACAATCTTCTGTTCATTAAGTACTTTTTGTATTCATTGTTAAACATTAATAACATCAACATCAAACTATCACATCTTCTGGGCTACAGATCTTCACTTGACTCACCAAACAAACGACGCATCAATAACAGTATACTAAGAACTATTTAGACATATGGAGCAGAGCTTTGGGGTTCAGCAAAACACGTCCATATACACCCAAGATACAAACAACAGTCGAAAATTCTAAGAAAAATTATTGATGGTGTTGGTTTATTTCGAATCATACCATACACAATAACATGCAGATCCCCAATTTAAAATCATATATTCCAAATACACAAAATTCCACTCGTCAACACAAAATCACTAAAATCAACTTTTTATTTGAAAAGAAAAGATATGACCAGTCCCGGTCCTGGTTATATCTTTTCTTTTCAAATAAATATATTTAAAAATTATAACTACTAACAAAAAAATAAAATAAATAAATTATATAATATATAACAATATAATATATAATATATAACAAGATCCAAATTATAGTAATGTTTAATGAACATTTTCCCCGTGTTTACATCGCAAACTGCAAGAACACGGGGATATAGGATCAGTGAAAAGAAAGGATATGTCTGGCCGAGAAGCGAACCAGGATGGCTTAGTTGGTAAAGCACCACGGCGGATACGTGGGAGACCCGGGTTCGAGTCCCGGTCCTGCTCATAACTTTCCTTCTTAAATAAAAATATAAAAAAATTATAACAACTCACAAAAATATAAAGGAAATAAATTATAATATAGTAAAATCTACTGATTCTTTCTCTTTCCTGCTACCATGTCACCTGTTACCTGTAATTAATTGTAAAATATTAAAAAAAACAATGACCAAGATACCTGCTCAATTACTGATCATTTCCGAAACTAGTCTCTGTAGCAAAGCAAACAGAAAAACAAATATTTGGATCAAATTTGCTGAGTGCGTAATAGCGCTCGTGCAAATTAAAAATTAAAGAATAAATGAATAATTATTAAACATATCATTCCTTAAAAAAAAATCCCTGTAACACTATAACCCGTGAACGGGTCTGGGGTTCAGTACATGGTAGAGACTGTACTGTTTCGGTGCTGCAAGGAGGTCCTAGGTCACGCTTAATCTCCCAGATATTCCGACATATTTTGAGTAACCTGTTATGATATTCTATAGAGGCTGGGTGACCCCCAGGAGGGTCCTAGATCCTATATGATCCATCTCCCGCTGCAAACAGACTAAATAAAACTCTTGCCTGCAGCGGGATTTGAACCAGGATTTCCGGCATTGCAACTCAGTGCTCTACCACTGAGCCACTCCGCTCCCTTCCTTCAAAAAGACAATTTCAGACTAAAAAAAAAAAATGAATCTTTCAATAGAGGTATTTGAAAGTTCCATTTCTTGTCAAAATTACAACGATATAAAAAATAGCTAAAAAATTGAAGTTAGGATATTGGTAAAACAAAGCATTCTTATTGCAATGATGTTATTGAAATGCTTTATTAACCATTAGAAAATTATTAGAAACTTGAAATATTTATTATTTTAACTGTACCATTATTTTTAAATAGATTTTAAAAGAATCCATTTCTTATCATCTCTTATAAAGTACATTGAGATAGAAAGCATTTATTTATTTAATTCCATCACTAAATTATTTTCATTTAATGAATTATTACGATTTAGTTTTAAATCAATCAATTTAATTACTATTATTAAAATTAAAAATATATTGTGTTACCGTATATTTGTTTATATAACGGCACTTTATTCTATTAAGGCTGGTCAGATGATGCTACAGCGAGAGTTCTAAATCTTGTCTAGCCTGGTATGATTAGGGCAGAGATCTTAACCTGATATTGCAAGGATTCGAACCGCCATTTTACGTCCACTCCGAAGGATGGCGTAACCAATCATTTATTTTTAGTCCCTTTAAAAAATCCTAAGACCAGCAGATTGATCATCAAGTTATGCAAATGAAATCCAATTCACTTCTGAAGAAAATAAAATCGTTTAGCAAAAACACTTTAGCCTGTCAGTATTAAATCCTTTTTCCATTACTGGTATTGTTGGAAGAGAATGCAAATTGCTGCTCTCATACAAAATTCAAAGATACCTTCAAAGTGTATAGATACATCGAGAACTTAGGACATAAATTGTTCCTTTTATGTCGTGTTCTACCTTGTTTCTCAATTTAATATTTCATGATTTTTTTTTTCTGGTATTTTCTCTCAAAGCACAAAAGTGTTCCATATTTTCATACAATCAAGTTTACTGTACACTCCTCCTTTATCATTTCTTATCGATAGAAAAGTATCTTAACTAAAAATAAAGAACTAAAATAGAGCGAAAAACTCAAAAAGAAACACTATTATTTATTATAATGCAATTGGGAAAAACCACAATGCAAAGCCTTATGTTTCAAAAATACGTTTCGCCTATTCAGGCATTATCAAGACACCAAAATCAAAAAGGGGTTATGTGAATCACATCTGGAAGAAAAAGGTGCAATACATCCCAACGATCATCAGCCCGAACAGGCTCCAAACATGAGACAGCACCCCACCACCAAGACGTTCAACATACAACTGAAAAGAAGGTAATACGCAACCAGCTGGGAAGGTTATAGAATCAGCTGATCCACAAAACATATCAAGTAATACTAACCTATATAAATTTATACAGATTAGCAAAGTTAGCCAATTTTTTTTTTAAATATTCAACGTTTCCAAATAATATTGGTTGAAATTTCTACAATCTGTTTTATAATTAACCGAAATGTCAATCTTTTGCGCAATCAGCATAGTCTCGAACAACTTCCTTTTAGAGCCATCACTCTCTTTGTAAATAACTTTAACATTCTCAAAATCACATTGATGCTTACAGGTTTTGGTATGCTGGGCCAGTGCTGTGATAGGTTCCTTGTCACCAATATTTTTACAATCATATTGATGCTCATACATTCTTTTGTGCAGCAATTGTGATGTTTCGCCAATGTATATTTTAGGGCATTGTAAACAGCTAACCTCATACACTACCTTAGATTGTTGCTGTGTAAGTATTTTATCTTTTAATGGAGTGTAAAATTTGCTCATCTTGTTTGTAATCCTATTTGCAAGCCTAATATCGTAAACATCGTACTCTTTAAATATATCCCTAACACATTCTGACAAGCCCTTAATAAGTGCACGCAAAAAAGACACCATTCATATTATTTCTCTCGGCACCACCACTATCCGACAATGCAAGATCCCCACCACTAGAAGTCCGGTTCATATTATTGTGAATCTTGTTATAGTTCAAATTCCAATATCGTTTAATGAGGAATGAAGGGTACAAGTTAATTTGGAACATATTGCAAATGGTCTCTTTCACGGAGCTTATATATTTTAAATCAGTCAGTTTAATTGCTTTAAATATGCTGTTTTCAAGGTTATTTATATAACTAAATCAATTTGATTTTGAGAATGTTAAAGTTATTTACAAAGAGAGTGATGGCTCTAGAAGGAAGTTGTTCGAGGCCATGCAGATTGCGCAAAAGATTGACATTATTTATATAACTAAATAACCTTAAAAACAGCATATTTAAAGCAATTAAACTGACTGACAATTGCATTATAAAAATAAAGAAGTAACATATTTATCATAACAAATTATAATCTATAATTTATGTATGAAACTTACAAAGTATTATTTTTTTAAAAATATTATCCATTAAACCTTCTCTAAAAATCCCAAAAACGAATTATGTAAACACCTGCTTACCAACCCAAAGGTTGATAGTATTCCTCAAGCATTCCATTGCTCAGGATTGGGAGACCATGATCCTACTGGAGGAAACTTTCAAAGACCGGGGAGAAGACCCATGCTTTTTGACACCTATCGGAAATTGAGTTGTGGTTTTCCTTCTTCTTCTTCTTTCGCATCACTCTTGTTTTTCAGCGTAGGGGAGCGTTTAACCAGGACTGCCACTCTTCCCTGTTCCTAGCTAGGTTCCTCGCCTGGCGGATATTTTTGCCTCTTTTCCTGCACAGACGTTCGACATATTCCAGGACATTCTAGGGCGACCTCGTGGTCTTCTACCTTCAGGGATGTAGTCCATCCTCTTCAATGGGTCCCTGTAGTTCTCCATCCTCAGAACATGCCCAAACCATTTTAATTGGCGGGTCTCGAGCATCTCCTTCATTGCCACGATCCTGAGTTCTTCCCTGATCGTTTCATTGCGGATACGATCTCTTCTTGTTTTTCCTGAGATTCTTCGAAGAAATTTCATTTCTGCTGCCGTGATTCTACTCTCCAGCCTGTCCGCTAGTATCCGACTTTCGGCACTATACAGGAGCACAGGTAGATATACCGACTTGAAGATGTTGAGCTTCTCTTTTCTGCCTACTTCTCGCTTCCCATCAACAGCATTACAGATCTGGTAGTAGACCGAGTTTGCTTTGTTTATCCTGTTTGAGATTTCAAAGTCTAATTTCCCAGTACCGTTCATTACTGCTCCGAGGTAGGTGAAGTCCGTGACTGCTTCCATCTCTCCTCCGTTGCAGTATATATGGATTTTTTTTTTGTACCCTTCCTACTTGCAAGATCTTGCTCTTGCCGGTGCTGATCTGCATGCCTTTCCTACGGAGCTCTTCATCCCATTCATTCACGGCTTGCTGTAACTTTTCTGTGGAGTCTGCAATGAGGATAATATCATCCGCATAAAGCAGAAGCTAAATCGCTACAGGCAGGAGGTTTCTTCGGCCCAGGAACGTCCTTTCAGTTCGTCTTTTGCATATTGCTGCTATTTCATCCATATAAATTATAAATAGCAACGGGCTTAAACTGTCACCCTGCTTTACTCCTTTTGCCATATCAAAGTGCCCAGACTCCTTCCCATTCAGTCTAATGATATCTTTTGGGTTTTGATATAAAGACTTTACAGCATCCACCAGGCTTTTTGGGATGTTCTTAGCTCTGAGTGATTCCCATATTTCGTTTCTTGGGACAGAGTCAAATGCTGCTTTAAGATCGAGGAAGGCGAAGTACATGATCCTGTCTCGTTCCCAGGATTTTTGTGGTTTTCATGGATGTCAAATAGCCACTGCAAGGTTTGGCCCATGGAGTGTCTGCTTTAGGTCCTCGTACGCATGCTGACTCAGAACTGCCATAATCCTTGGATCTAGACCAATTATTCACTGTAATTTAGCAAGTGATTGTTCATCAGTGGGAAGGACACTGGGGAATCGGCCAGAAAGGGGCTTGTCAAGGAATTTTGGGCAGTCTGCCACTGCACTAAGGAAACCATGGTTCGTAGCTGAGGATGGGTGACCCCATCCATG
The DNA here is from genome assembly GCA_037127475.1 of Arma custos. Lineage (NCBI taxonomy): Eukaryota > Metazoa > Arthropoda > Insecta > Hemiptera > Pentatomidae > Arma > Arma custos. The sequence goes on from CM073764.1 coordinate 4,208,876, forward strand.
CAGTCTTTTCACCCGCAAGCAATATACGTCTGATATCGCTCCAAGAATGACCGGCTTGCTTGTTCTGAGAGAGTTTTAATATAATTACTCTTGTAGGCGTGGTGATTGATTACTGTTACCCAGTTTAATGACAGGGATTTTGTTTAAGATATTTTTTTCTCAGTGTTCTTTTTATTAGTAACTTTTCACAATATTAAGGAGCGGAGTGGCTCAGTGGTAGGCCTGAGGTCCTGGGTTCAAATCCCACAGCTGGCAGACTTCCATTTAATCTGTTAGCAGCCGGAATGGATCCTATAAGATCTAAAACTCTCCTAGGCTTCACCCAGCCTCTAAAAAGTGGGACTCCAAAAAATGGGAAAATATCTGGCGGTTGAGCCAATCGTAATCGAGGACAAATCACCTCTCTGCACAACCGTTGTCCATCAACTGTACAGTCTCTACCACGTACTGAACCCAAGCCCTTATATGAGTTGTAGTGGTATAGTTTTTTTTTTAATCATAATATAATATTATTTGAGATTATATTTGCATATTTCAATATTAACTTTCTTGGCCAGAATATGTTCTATGCCCGAATAGCTTTTTGTAATTATTAAGTGATATTGTCCGAAAGATTTCGGATTTATCGGAAATCTTGGTTCAAATCCGTTCCGGGCAAGACTTTTATTTTGCCTGTTCGCTGGCGGAGATGGATCAGGGTCTAGGACCCATTCTCTATAAAATATTATAAAACTAGAATACCCAAAATAAGGGGGGGGGGGAAATCAGGCGGTTGACCTTAGGACAGGTCACCTCCTTGCAGAACTGTTTCATGCTTAGTGGTACAGGATTTTTTTTTTTAGTGTGTTTCTTGTATAATGATATTTTTCTATTCTACTTATGTTCTGAATAAACATTATTTATTATTAATGCTATTTTTTAATAAAAAGCGATTTGACATGTGCATCACACAAAATGTAATTTAAGTTGTTAGAATATAAATTATATATAGTAATAATTTCTGTTTAAGAGTTTTTTTTCACTCTCCATTTCCGTCTATGAAATGATAATATGATAATACTTTTTCTAAATTTATTATTCCAACGGGTTACTATTCATCTGCAGTACAAGACATACTTTTCACAGTTGGAAGATATTTCTCAATTTTATTCTATTGTTAATTCTCAAATTCTTCCATAGTTTGTCTAATTCGACTATTTTTCTGGTATATAACACTGAATATAAATATAAATAAAAATAATATATTTGTAAAATAAAATAGTCTTGACATTTTATACTGTATATTAAAAGATAATAATTTTGTGGCTTAAGCCGTTATAAAAGGCTAAATGTTCCTAAAAAGATCCTTAGGAAATATTTATCGATCTCCCTTCTGAAAAGCGAACCGATATAAAAACCTGAGGAAAAGCTAATACTGACTAGAATGTTATCTCAAGCTAATCGGCCAATTAAACGATAAAAAGACAGCTTTTGCTAAGCACTTTTCTTATTGACTCAGTTTTCAATTATGAAATGCTTCGCTAACAGACTGTATTTCCAAGATGTAGCAAATTTTAACCGGTTTTGTATAACTATTCTAAAAACCGATTAATGATCAATTGAATTATATATTATTAATTTATATTATGAAACGATTCAATAGTTTCCCATGATGTTTAATAAAAAATATCATTAAAACCAGAAAAAAATCGTTTAAGATAGGAATAGAATAAAACAGAAAATAAAATCTGTATTCAAAACAATGTTATTTCTCAGTTCAATGTTCTTGAAGAATTACAAAACAATAACGTTACTAACCGGAAAAATATATACATAATATTACATATTATAACAGAGAAAAGTATATATAGGATTAAAAAAAATGAGATTCAATAATTAATATATTAATGTTAATATAATTGAATATTTAAATTTAAAGCATGAAATAACAAGGAGTATTTCTCTATACCCTATTTTTGGAATATTCACGAAAAAAATAAGCTTAAAATACAGTAACGGATTTTTTTAATTTCATATGTACAAAAATATTGTCTTGATAATTTTTTTCAAAAAGGCCGATGCAATGTAAATTGCTTATCAAATATAAATAATTAAGAAATTATAAATCATTTTTAGTTTTCATGATTCGACGTTTCAGGCTACTTCAATATTTACTAGACAAACGCTCTAAGTTCCAAAAGACTTATATAAATGACAATCATTAGGCCCATCTGCACTAACGCAATATAGCTTTGGGGCTCCACAAAGCCATCGAATTCCTCTCGTATTCAATCCTTACATCCAAAATCCTTCGTAAAATCCTCAATTCTCCTTACTTTGTTACGAATAAATAAATCCATAATGACCTTAATGTCCCGTTTATTGCTGATTTGGCCCGAATCCGATATGAATCTTTTCATAACAAACTTCATTTCCATTCAAACCTCTTCATTCCTATCCACCCTCCGAGGCGTCTGAAAAGAAGATGGCCTCGTGACCTTCTAAGTTGAACTTTTTATTTGAGTACTAGCACTGGTAGTTTCTCTACTTACCTTTATCTCGGCACATTATTTATCTTTCATTATATTTACTTGATGTATTCAGTATACAGTTGTAAATTTCAATAAATACATTAAAAAAAAAAAAAGTTTTCTCATGAAGGGTCCTGGGTTCAGTACATGGTAGAGATTGTACTTTTTATAGAAAACGGTTGTGCAGGGAGGTATTTTTCCCAGATCTCGCTCAGTCACAAGGTCCCCCACTTAATACACTCAGTCCATTTGAAAGAATGCTACTAAAAATCATGAGTTTGTTCTTAATAAGCTCGGCTACTCTGACCATAAATGGACCATTTGAATGTTCTTTCTATGTTACTAGGTTAACAAACAGTTCCTGAAGTTAAAAATGTTGAAAGACAAAGTTTAGTGGATCCTAAAAAAACCTTACTTCCACCATTTCATATCAAATCGGGGTTAATGAAACAGTTTGTGAAAGCATTACCGAAAGAAGGAGAGTGTTTCAAGCATCTTTGTGAACTGGAATATCCAATGCTAAGCTGAAAGAGGGAGTCTTTGCTGGGTCTGACATCAGAAAACTTTTAAAAGATGAAAGCTTTGTCACTAAAATGAAAATGGAAGAAAAAAATTGCCAGGAATTCATTTTAACTTGTTGTAATAGGCTTTCTTGGAAACAAAATAGACCCAAACTACAAAAAACTTTGGTTGCTGAATAGTTACAAAACTACAAAATGTTGGGCTGCAACATGAGTGTCAAAGTTCCTTTTCCTTCACTCACATCTGGACTACTTTCAAGAAAATCTTGGGGCTGTAAGTGAGGAACAAGGAGAATGTTTCCATCAAGATATAAAAGAAATGGAGCGCGGATACCACCGTCGATGGAATGCCAACATGATGGCAGACTACTGTTGGATGTTAAAAAGGGAAAATTCACAAGAACACAGCAGAAAAATCACCAAAAGAAGCTTTGATGGAAAAAGAAAACGTTTTTAAAAAAACTTAGAATAACTTTACAACACATGTACATCACTTTTGCACTCATTTGTACCTAGGTATCGTTGTTTATTTTTTCTTTTACTTCATGTTAAAATAATAATTTTTTTCCATTTTTTGTACTTTTTCCAAAAACTTTCACTTTATTTTTTAGGCAAGCCTTACGTGATAGAAAAAAACAAATGTCAATTTTGAAATCAGCGCAAAAAACTACATAAAGATCAGTTAATAAATCAAAACAATTTTTAAAAAAGTTTTTTTTTTGCAGACCTGTGTAATTTACTTGTATCTGGTATGGACAGATTTGAACCCAGGGCATTCTGTATAGCAACTCAGCATTATAGATATTGAGCTACCACGATCCCTCCATCATTAAACATACCGCATAAAACTTATTAAACAATTAACAAGAATAATATTTTTTTTTTGTTTTACCTCTTTGTTTTACAAACTATACTAATTTCATTTTACCAAAATAAGGTCTATAATTTTAGCTTAGTTCTTTTATTCAATATTTATCGAAATTAATTCAATCTTAAGAACGAATCTCGAAGTTATCTCCGGATATAGGAAAAACTGAATCTTGGTAATCTAACTTGGTAATAAGCAACGACATGTAAAATTTTAATAACACAAAAGGCATGACCGCTCTCGAGAGTGCTCCGTGAGAAAATAACTGGCTTTGGAATAACACGCTCCACTCTTCAAGAATAACATGAATAACCTTTTCTGTTATTCATGAATTACGCTCTTTCGTGGTATTTTGCCATGATGATGAACTTGTGGAGGATGTGGATTAAGAGATTTATCATTTGTTGTGAATTCTATCTCAAATATTTATCTTAATATCTCGATCGGCAAGCTTATAAAATAATCAGATTTACTGAATAACTAAGTGAAATTAAAACTGTTGTAAATTTGTAAACACCAAGAATGATTACAACATTTTTATGGCTAAGGAAAATAGGAAATATTTTGTAATCACGATAGATGAAATTAATTTTAATCTATTTTTTTAAGAATTTAATCTGAATCGTTACTTTTTAGTAATATATGCATAATAGTATACTTACACTACTTTACATATATTATTGTTATTTAATTTTTTTTTATTTGCATCTGCGCAATTGCGCATCTAGCAAATTTGAATGAAGTTTCTTTCTCTTCGATTTTCTCCATGATCATTCAGTTATTTTGGAAATATATATATCAATTTTTCAGTATATATATCAATTTCTCTTGGCCAGTGTCTTTTTAATCTTTTTTTATTAAGTCCAGGTAACAGGGAGTAGGAAAGCGGAAGAACGAGTGGGTTTGGGTGATATTGTGTCGATGAGGGGAATGTTATGTATTTGATATGAATATATGATTTTATAGTGGGAATGTTCATGTCGTTGTGTATAGTGTGATCCGAAACATACCACGGAGCATTAATAATTTTTCTGAGAATTTTGGATTGTGTTATTTGAATCTTGTGTATATGAACTTTTTTTGTTGAACCCCAAAGTTCTGCTCTATATGTCCAAATAGGTTTTAGTATACTGTTATAGATAAGTCGTTTGTTCCTCAAGTCAAGTGAAGATCTGTAGCCCAGAAGATATACTTTACATATAGAATTATTTTCATAATATGTACAACCAGATGCATGGTAATACAGCAAGAGAAAAAAAAACGCCATTACAATCATACACATGTATGATTTCCTACTAATCTCCATTGTTGAATAGAATTTTCCATAATAATCATTAACTTTCTTAAGGTAAAAAAAAAACTATACCTCCTACACTACAGCCTTGGACTTAGTACTTGGTAGAGACTTATCCTAAATCATGCTCAACCTCCAGGTTATTTCTCAATTTTAGTCATTCATCGCCATCTGTTAAACATTTATTATAATCTGCCATGGATGGATATGAACCCCGTGACCTTCTGCATGGCAACTCAGCGCTCTGCCACTGAGCCACTCCGCTCCCTAGGATATATAACACTGCAATTTTTACTAATGGTCATTCATTCTCTCTCAATGATATAACTTTTTTGATAAAATATAGAGAAGAAAATGAGAAATCAGAAGAAAATTCTTCAGGGCTGAGTAGACACGATATCGTAATACTAAAAACTTAAATAATTTGAATAATATATAAGTATAAATAAATATGTAATACATTCTATGAATATATATTCATATATTTATTTATTGTGAATGGACCTTGGAAGATCATGCATTTTTTTTTCTCTCCTCGGTTCAATTTGTTCCTGGTCTCTTTAATGCTTCCTTCTCTGAAACCATTATCAACTTTTCTGGCTTGATTCCGTACTTTTTTTTGTAACTTTGTTCTATTTTCCATTTTTCTTAATCTATTTTACTTGGTTAATCCATGGTGTGGTTGAGTTGAATTTTAATTAATTTTTATTTTTTTAACCATTCTATTGGTATGTCTTGTTTGAAGGAGCCTATTATATTACTCAGTCCACAAAAATTTAATCGTCATTTTCATGCCTGCTGCCAGGTTTAAGATATTTTATGTTTTTTTCTTGACTATGATAGGTATCCTTCTTCAGTTGATTTTTGATCGATCTAACATGTATCTCGTAATTTTTATTTATATAAACAATTGAAAATATTGAAATAATCCAGATAAAAAATATTTGACTACCACAATAGAATCTTCATAGCAGCGTAAAGACAAGCACAAGGCGTGTTTGCAATAAAATGGCTGTAAAATTCGGAACACGCCACTCCGAATAGGTTCACTAAAGCCTTTTTTTTATTTTGTAATATCCTTTTAGGGTTGTCATTGCCGATCAACTACTACTTTTTGATTATTAGAGAATATTATTATTACGTTATATATTATTAGGCTCTCTGAAAGTAAAAAAAATGAGGTGAAAACAAAAGACCTGAGGAACAACAAAAGAGCGGAGAATGCTGTTAAAATATTGAGCCACCTTATGTTTCAGTCATTCTTTGGCTTTGATGATAAAATGAACGATGAAGGATGTTTTGAGGAAGAACAAAAGAAGATAAAAAATGTAGTCATTACTGTTTGATTGAGTGTTAAAGTGTTTTTTAATAGGACATTGGGAAAAAAAAATCACTTCATCATTTTCTTGTTGAAAGTTACGACCGTTGACAAGCCGCAATCAATGTATCGATTGGTCTGTTACAAACTTAATTTCTTTTACATCAAACGGTTTTTAAATTTCCTTCTTTTTCACTCCATTTCTGCGTAAGAAATCATTTATACTGGTTAGTTGTTAGCCATAAATTTTTAGTCAGAGTCCCGTTCAACCCAATTTAAATTTTTATTTTTATATTTGTTGAAATGTCGTAAATGAATATTCTGAATAGAAATAATAATCGAGTGTATTAGATGTTATCTTAATATAGGTTTAGGTTTTATTTTTTTAGCGGAAATTACGAAGTGAATTCACATGAATAATTGGGCTCAACGTGCTTTCTAAGTATTTTTTTTTTAAAATGTATTCATTGAAATTTACAACTGTATACTGAATACATCAAGTAAATATAATGAAAAATAAATCATGTCCAAGAGACAAATGCAAGTAGAGAAACTACCCAGTGGTAGTACTCAAATAAAAAGTTCAACTTAAAAGGTCACGAGGCCATCTTCTTTTCAGACGCCTTGAAGGATGAGGAATTGAAGAGGTTGCGAGGTTTGAAAGTAGTGGGTTTGAGTGGAAATGAAGTTTGTCATGAAAAGATTGATATCGGATTCGGGCCAAATCAGCAACAAACGGGACATTAAGGTCATTATGGACTACTTTGTTTAAGATGAATTCGATGGCTTAGTGGAGCCTCAAAGCTCTATTCCGTAAGTCCAGATGGGTCTAATGATTGTCATGTATATGAATCTTTTGTAATTAATCGGGAGCTTAGAGCGTTTGTGTCGTCAATGTTGTAGTAGTCAGAAACGGCGAGCTGTTCTTTGTCGTTTCAGTCTAGTATGAGGATTCCAAGTTAAACATATGTCAAGGTGTAGTCCTAAGTACCGGACCTGTTCTACAGGAATCAGTGGGATGTTATTAAACGATCCAGGAGGGCAGGAAGTCGTTGGTTTATGACGGAGTTTTTTTAAGTAATGAAAATAATTTTCGTTGATATTTTATACAAAATTTTATGTAAGCTTGTCGCTGTTGATTTTTTCGAATACTTGATGCTGTGGCTAAACGAGCCCGTTATTTTACGCTCCCTCTGAAAGACAGTATAACCAAGAATTCGCATAGAAAGTTGCTCACCATTACGTTTAAATTATGATCACGATCATATGATGAAAAATCATAAATTGCTAGTACATAAAATACTGAAAACGCTACAATAAATTTTCATTGGAAATAACTAATATATATTATTATTATTATTTTCGTACTAACACATATTTACTGAAACAGGGAATTAGAATATTAGTGAAGTGGACGCTTTTTGTTAATGTTTTTTGATTGAAAACGAAATTCGGTGTGGAGTACCTTTCGGCAAAGAATATTAAGTCTTCTTATCAACGGTAAATGAAGGCACTAATTTTCCTAAAGTATTTAGGAGTAATTAGGAGTAATTACAGCGGTTCTACGAGAAACAACAGAATCAGAAGGAACAGTTACCAAGAGATGAACACAACTTTAGAAGTTAGGAAAATAAGAGACTTAGAGATATTGTGGATAGCTTTTAGGAAATCGACGGCGAGAGTCACAAATAATATCAGGAAAAAGAGAACCAATTAGAATTCAACTGGGTACTTTTCCGCTTGCTGGTCGCAAGTGCAAAATCACCAAATAATGCAGAATTCCGCAAAATGTCATAAGAGGAATGTTCGTTTGAGGCCAGGTGCTCTATTCTTCGAATTCATTCGAAACAAAGCAATTTTTTTTTCTTCTGTCTTAAAGTCTTAAATATTCAATTCAGCTAGAACTGAAAAATATGCAGTCTCTTTTTTCAGGTATATTGGCAAAGAATGCAACATGCGACCACAATCATGAAATGAAAATTTCATTTTGTGACGGAGTACGTTAGCGGTGCAATCTTTCAAGAAGAGCATTCGCTATATTTAGTACGTGGTTAGAATCGTCCAGTTTGGGTTTTCTAATATCTTTGAGATTTGTTTACGGCTGGGGAGAAGATATGCCATCAGTCAAATGGTGTAAAACACAACTGGATATGTATCATAATACAGTTGTAGATTGGATTAACTACTTAAGAGAAGTTTGTACACAAGTATTAGTGGAACGTAAGCAAAAAAAAAAATCGGTGGTCCTGAAAAAATAGTTGATATAGACGAGAGATTATTTATAAAAGGAAAGAACAATTCACAATTGGCGACATTTGCGCCTGGGTAACGGAAAAATTATAAAAATAGCAAATATTATAAAAGTAAAGGGAGGAAATCTGGTAGTTGAGTGTGATCAAGGACAAATCACCTCCATGCAGATCCATGAAACACCACTGTCTCTACAATGTACTGAACCACAGACCCGTTCACGGAAAGTACCTTCAACTGATATTAGAATAATAATATGTAACTAAAAGGTTGTATAATATTTGTGGCGTTCGTACTAATAATAACTAAAAAACAATAATAACTAGTTAATCTTTTCCCCCATAAGATTTTATTAGTAATAGTTAAATGTCTTGTTTTATGAAATGACAGAAAGTATTATGGAAAAGCTCAACTCAGTATTATGGAATAAAAACATTAACCCCAAAACAAAAAAAATATATATATAAAATGGTATAAAAAGTATCATGGCATACGGATCAGAAACTTTGATGTTGAAGGGTAACCTCAGGAAAAAACTCCTTTCTACAGAAATGGACAACTGGAGACGAGCGGCGGGAATATCCAGAATGGACAAAATAAGAAATGTGACCATCAGAGAAAAGATGGAGCCTGAAAAAACCATTCTGTAAGATGTGAAAAAAACGCCTGAAATGATTTGGGCATTTGACAAGAATGCCTGAAGGAAGACTACCCAAAGTGGTCTACCAATGGAAAGTTGGGGGAGTGAGAAGACGAGGTAGACCAAGGAGGAACTGGGATAACGAAGTGGAAGAATCCATGATGGGCCATGGTCTACGGGAAGAATGGACCTTAAATAGGACATTATGGAAGGAAGCCGTTGAATCAATAGGTTAAGGAAAACCACTTTTATTCGGGTTATATTATTGTTGAAGTTCACGCTGATAATAATTGCTAAAAATGAAAATGTTTGAGCAACCTCGAAATAGTTAATGGACGTTTCGATGAGAGCCCTGAAGTAAGTGAGGGAAAATAACACTGATTCAAAATACCAGATCGCATTTCATATTAAATGTAACCATTTATTAAAACAAACAACATAAATCACTTTTATAAATTAAGCAACTAATAATTTTGATAATAGAAAATAATCCAAAGAATGGTTAAAACGAGAAAACAATTTCATCGTTTTTATAGTGAGAAAAATGAAGTTACAAATACTAACCATTTATAAACAAGTAATTAATATAAAAAGAAAACAATTATTATTCAATCCTACGATAATAAATTTAAGTCCATTAATTACAAATAAAAAAGATGTGCAAACAAAGTCTATTACAAAATAATAAAGGTTTATCACGTTTTGTAGCTGAAACGATATAAATAAAAAACTCTTATCTGTCTGTCGCAGTAGATGCCCGTAGATAGTAGATTCTCGGCAGGGCGAGTTGGGTGTTTGAGGCGACAGAGGATTTTCATCGCGTGGCAACGAAAAATGTCATTGAATTTTCCTCAGGAGGGCGAGAGAAAATGTCCACAATTCCTTGCTCCAACAGGGTGAACTAGGACCAAAATATTGGGTCGGTTCGAAGTGGTCGAACCGATTGACAGACCAATACTCTTCTGTGCTTGAACTTAAACTGCACTGGGGCAGCGAATTAAACTAGTTGAACTCCACCAAACAATTACACTATTGTTTATATTATCACTCGAGCCAACACTGTTTGGATTACATCGACGTAAACAATAGCCGAACGAATCCACCGTCGGCATGAGTCGTTTTTTTTTCTTAAACTTATAAATAAATTATATTCATTATTTAAACAATAACAAAAACAAATATGAAAATAAATATTTATATTACCATGTTTACAAGATGAAAATTAAAAGGAAATTGTTCTTTTACAAAATATTTATTGTTTTATTTTACGATTAAATAAAAACCACTCCAGCAAAGCAAACAAACCATTTGGCCTTAACAGAAAATAAAGTTCATTAACATTTAAGTAAATACAAAGGCAAAGTCTAAATGACTAACTGTACTTCAATCAGGTTGTAGCTATATTTCGCACAAGCATACAAACTTTCACATTTATAATATTAGTATGATTTGTAGGATACCATAACAAATAGTTTCACTCCTGTCCTTTCTGTTATTTTAACAACTATTATCATGTGATTTGCCTTTAATTATGTACTATAATGGATTCTCCACAGCACCTAAAAAACTGTCGGGGGGCCCGTGCACCTGTGCGCCCCCCCTTATAAATCCACGCTTGCTAGAGCCTATGTGTTATTCTGCTGTATAACCTATATTACTGTAAAGTTTCATCCAAATCCATTCAGTAGTTTTTGCGTGAAAGAGAGACAAACATACAAACTATCACATTTATAATATTAGTAAGATTGAGCTAGTGCAGTAAATAAGGCGTTGCGTGAAATTTAGGAGATTACACAACACGGAACTGCAAAGCATGGACCCGGTTAGTAGTATAGCGTCACGAAGATGGGCCTTTAAAGTTGCCTGGACTTGGTAACGAACGAATTCCTAAAAATTTAACAAGCTCTGTACCGACTGGGAAGTGTCTGAGGGGTAGACCGAGACGTAGGTGGGAGGATTGTGTTAAGAGTGATCTGGCGGATTTTGGTTTGGGTAGTCGTGTGTTGGGCGGAAGGTTATAAGCAGAGATTGGTGTCGGCATCGAGCTTTCGGGTTCGCTAAGCCTATTATTATTATTTTTCTTGAATATGTAAACTAAAAGCCTAAAGAATATTTGAAGAAGAGATAGCTAAGATTTTTTGTAAACGTGAAATAAAAGTCTCAACATTTAAATTGTCCCTTTAACGCCTCTTCTCTTTTGTCACACGTTTCTTCTCTGTCCCTTTTTACGTGCAATTTTCCGGTTCATTGCCGCCTATCAAAGGCTCCATTTCTTTTCTATAGCCCTTCTCAGGATTTTCTTATTCTGTTATTTTCCTCTTTGTGTTTTTAAAAAATGTTTGATCTGATCAGTGATATTTAGTTAGCCAATGTCTTTGTTTATTTTATTTATTAATATAATTATTTTATCCAATTGTCGAAACATAACTGAATAATTCAAAATTAAATCGGGGGAATAGATAAATTATGCTTTAAATCAATGTGAACTTTTTTTTTTTAATTATAAAATACACAAATTGAATAATATTAGTTGACTTTATATATATATATATATATATATATATATATATATATATATATATATATATATATATATATATATATATATATATTGGGAATAAAATTGTCAGGTATACGTTAGAATTAATTATTTGAAAGCAAACGTTTCGACCCACATTGCAGTTCTTCTTCAGGGCTAGGCATACAAGATAAAAAAAAAATTAAATGATTCATACAATTTTTAAATAACAGTAAAAAATCTTTGTTTTAAATCTGCTTACATGATTGCACATTTTGTATTATTACTCATATCCCATTATTCTAGTCCATACATTTTATAAACGGCGCAAAAATGAATAGAGGTACCAATAATTTTGTTTTATTTACTTTTCCTAGAATTTTAATATTATTTTTATTACAAAAAGCATTAATATTTGTTACAAAATTACATTAAATTAAATATTTTAAAGTGTAAAAACTTCCATAGTAATATAAATGTTCGGTAAAGTAGATATGTGCTACAAAATTGGCGATATCCCTATTCACATTTGAGCTGTATATAATACTGTTACGATTCTTTATAATCTTAATCGGTTAAAAAGTATCATACTGTTCTTGAATCTGCTTTCTCCAACCTGAAAAAAAATCGGTAGCACTACAACCCATGGACGGATCTGGGGTACAGTACATGGTAGAGATTGCACTGTTTCACGGAGCACGGTTCTGCAAGGAGGTGACTTGTCCTAGGTCACGCTCAACAGCCAGATTTTTTCCCTTTATTTTGGATACCCTATTTTTATAAAACTTTATAGAGTATGGGTGAGCCCCAGGAGGGTCCTAGATCCCATAAAATCCATCTTCGGCTGCAAAAAGACTAACTAAAAGTCTTGCCCGCAGCGGGATTTGAACCAGGAATTCCGGCATGGCAACTCAGTGCTCTACCACTGAACCACTCCACTCCTTTCTCCAACAATATTTCTATATTTTATTTTATCTATTGTACTCTTGAAAAGTATATTTTTCTTTTGTGTATCAACATTTCTCTTCTGTAAATATCATATTTATCTATTTCTTACATCATATTTCCTTTATTTTCTAGAGTGCCCACGGCTTCGCTCGCGTGGAATTCTGTCCACCACATAAAGTTTCGTGACAGATTCATTTTATCATATAATTTAATTTTTTAAAACTATAAGTTACTCGTACATTTCAGATGTCTAATTTCAAAACTGTCGGATTCCATACAATCCATTCATACAATTATTGAACCCCAATCATATTAAGATAAAAAAGGGGATAATTTTAATCATCCACACTTTTGTATCTGGTTTCCTCCTATATCATTATTTATATATATGACTTTATTTATTTTTATTCTGTACTATTTTTGTGTATCATTTTATTTATTAGTATCGTGTATATCTCTGAAGAAGGCCTGCAATATGGGTCGAAACGTTTGCTTTCAAATAAATAGTTCAACTCTATTTAATAAATTATTTCTCTGACCTCCAGCGCGGAATTATTTCTTCCCCTTGAAAATGAAAATCCTTAATTTTTATTAACAGCTGTTTTGAAGTATGAAATTTAAGCAATGATGTATCTTTAATTAGTAGATCTATTTTTTTGAGGATATTGAGTGCTTTCTATTAGAATGGGTACTTTTTACACAGACCCATTTTTTTTATGGAACATTTCTTTCTAACCATTCCTGGGAGTTAAGCTATCAATTTTCGTTGAAAACTTAAAGTAAGCTATGAATATTCATGGGGTCAAGGGGGATTCGAGAGGCTTAGAGAGATTCACGGATTGAATTAAAATCGCACCGTTCTATATGATAAAACTCACAGAATAAGTTGACTTTAGATAAGGCAGTGGACGAAGATTTTAAGACAGCTTGATAAGTGCTGATAATAATTCGACAGATTTACCAATCGGACAGTTATTACACTATTAAGAATATAGCTTTTTTATAGATTTTAGCGAGATAATTTATTCCATCAATATAGATTTACAAATCTACAGATTCACTAATTAGTAAAGATTAATATCTAGCTTCAGTTATTATTGTTTTAAAAAAAAATATCTAGCGATAAATAAGCAGCAAAACCATTAAAACAAATATAATTGATCAATTATCCATTAAGCAAAAAGTTCTCTTGCTCACTGTATATACAAATATACTTATTTTGATGACAAATTGGTATGATTATGAATGATTCAATCATTAACATAGCTATAAAATTATTACTATATGCAATACATATTAAAAATGAGGCTTATATAATATGATTCGTAAAATATATTTTATTTTAAGGTTTTCCTCAGATTTAGGTTTCCTTCAAACAAAAACTTCTTACATAATTTTTATTTTTTATTAATTATTATTTTTAAATCTTTTCTATCCTCATAAAAGACTGAAAAGACAAGAAACTGCTCGACGTTTTCGCCTACTTCAGGATTTACTGGACAAACGCTCTAAGCTCCTAATTAATTACAAAAGACTCATTTACATGACAGTTATCAGGCCTATTTGGACATATGGAGTCGAGCTTTGGGGTTCCACTAAACCATCCAATTCATCTCGTATCCAATCCTTGCAATCCAAAATCCTTCGTAAAATCCTCAATTCTCCTTATTATGTAACAAACAAACTCATCCATCATGATCTTAATATCCCATATGTTGCTGATTTGGCCCAAACTAGATACCTATCCTTCCACGACAAGCTCCATACACACTTAATCCGCTAGTCTCTCAACTTGCTTCCCATACTATTCCTGATAACCCTCCGAGGCGTCTGAAAAGAAGATGGCCTCGAGACATTCTACTATAGAACTTTTTGGAGTGCTACCGATGGGTAGTTTCTTCACAAGTGTTTTTCAAGTCGTATTGTACATATAGCAGATTTACTTATTGTAATATTATTATAGTTGTAAATATTAATAAATTAAATAAAAAAAAAAAAAATCTTTTCTCTTCAAAACAAAAATGTTTTAAAAACTTCCTTTATTTATTTTCTTCTATTTTTTACATTTTCCTGCCTCACACCCTGACCTTTCACACTTTCCTCCATTCCTTCTACCCACCTTTTCCCCTCGCAGTTTCCTCCCTTTAGCATTCGGAATGAAAATTAAACTAAGCAATATTTCGTCCTTCGTTCTTCTAAGATGACCATACATATCATTCCAATTCCTCTTTCTCTATACTTCGTAGGGCGTTTTATTGAATTTGCATTCACTCTCTAATTTCGGCATTAGTCCTTCTTTGTAGCTTGGACGGCCTGGCAACTCTCCTCCAATTGCCCATGTCAATAGCAAGTAGCTTTTTCTTAAAGCAGCGCTTATCGTCCATATCTCTGTTCCATGGAGTAATAAGCTTTCAATTATGGACTTGTATATGAGCTTCTTGGTACTTTTCATCCAAAGGAATCTAGCGGTGTATACATTTATTATTTAACACGTGATTTCATGACAAATGGGACGCTGAAATTCGAAGAAATATGAAGTGAATACATTTGTATCCCAGTTAATAGATTTTTTTTTAAACGCCATTTTCAGTATGTTTGGTTTACTCTTCATTTTTCTAAAAATCCAAAAAAGCTACCCGCTCCTCTGTTAGGCTTCGTGAATACCTAAAAAGGGCTAGGTGAGGACATGGTACAGTCGAGGACATATTGGGAAACTTGGTAAAGAAATGAACCCAAAGCATTCTTGTATAAAAAATAATCTCTACTATATTAAAATGAAAATTACGCTCAACTACTATTAATACGAATAATCCTAAAGGCATTAATAAAACAATAATTACAAATTTCAACCGAAAATGCCCGTCAAAAAAATAATAATTAGTAAAAATAACAACTCTAATTTAACTTAAGATTCGCCATCAACACCATAATTAATAATAACAATAATAATGATAATGTAAAATGAGGTTCACAATCAACAAAATTAGATTCACTATCCAACCTACTTCGTGATCAAAACGTGCCAAAGAAAAAGAAAATATTTAATTGGCTGTATCAACAACTCAGCTACCATCTGGCTGCACCCCAAATCTAGTCAGGCTACAGAAAAAAAGAGACTTCTACCTTGAAAGATCATCTTCAGACCCTGCTCGCTGGCAGTACCAGTTCTCAAATCTGACTCTACGTTGGAAAACGAACCGGTATTTAAAGGCTCATTCGAGCTAGATTAAACATTTTTACCCCCGTGTCCGGGAAGTGCTGCTCCTTGTGATCAAAAAATGTAATGTAATCAATTGTTCAATTGACTTAATAAATTGCTCGAAAAGTCCTGACGAATATCCTGTTCTTATTGCGACAATGGGGTCTAGAAAATTTCACTGAACAACAATGAATTTGTTTCGGGCTTAAAAATACCCAGTTATTATGTATTTTCACCCGCTGAGTTCAAAAATCACCTCGAAAATGACCAATTAGCTCTTGTTTTCAAGATACAGTAACATGTCATTTTTTAATGCTCAGCTTTCACTTTGTCGAGAAATTTAGTTTTTGGATGTTGGTACGCCTGTTAACTGACAAAACCAACAGTTGTACAGCTATTTTGAGGTTATATACGTGATTTCAGTTCTTCAGATAGTGCTTCATGTGGTTTCTGTTGCTTTCTTATTCGAATTTAATGTTTTGGAGTGATATTTAAGTGTACTAAACCAAAATGCCACGAAGTTGTGTGAATTCAGTGAATAACTTTTGTTACATTTGTGGTGAAGTAACATTTTCGTCACAGAAACGCAATCTTACTCTTGCTGTTAAGACTGCTTATAAGCATTATTTTGGAGTTACGGTAGGTGACCAAGATAAGTCGTGGGCTCCACATATATGTTGTAACTCTTGTTCAGTTACTTTAAGAGAATGGCTGAAAAATAAAAAACGATCTATGCCTTTTGCTGTGCCCATGGTTTGGCCAAGGGAGCCTACAAACCATATAAATGACTGCTATTTCTGCTTGACTCCACCAATAAAGTCGAGATTGTCAACAAAGAAAAAAAGAACAGTTCAATACCCAAATATTCCTTCGGCTACTCGACCGATTCTACATTCAGATGGTTTACCAACACCTACCCCACCCCACAGTTATGAACTTGAAGTGGAAAATGAAGATAGTGCAGAAGAACTCAGCCAGCCTAGCACATCTCACGACCCTGATTTTAAGGAAACAAATGATGAACCGCACAGACTGAGTCAAGCGGAATTGAGTGATCTCATTCGAGACCTTGATTTGCCAAAGGATAAGAAAGAACTTCTAGGCTCAAGACTACAGCAGTGGAATCTTCTCCAGCATGATGTCAGGGTATATGCTCCAGAACTCACCTACAAAAGACAGGCCAAAAGAAAAATGAAATCCACATGATGGTAATAATATCCAACCTGCCAAGTATTCTGCCATTAATTTTCAACTCCAAATTAATTTATAATGATGATAAACTTATGGTTTAAAATTTACTGATTTGCCTCAATTTGTTAACGTTATATATTTTGACCCATGGTGTATCACAGAAACTAGAGCTAATAATTTTTTTTCATTGTCATTTTCGTTTTTTTCAACCCAAAATTAGTAAGATTTGACTCATGAAGTGAAGGAAACATTACAAAAATATTTTTTTGTTGGACAGTGTATTTAGTTATCACGTTTCGACCAAAGATGAGAGCCTTAACGGATAACATTTAATTTATCTATTTAACTCTATTCAGATTATTACAATATCTCATACAAATTAAGATATAGAGAAACTATCACTCGCAAAATAAATTTGGATAAATTAGAATCCGGCGCAAAGGTGAAGTAATATCAGAAAGTAAACATTCTTAGGTGCTTGCTATTTTGACCGGATCGAAATTTGAAATTGTCTTTTATCCGACGTAACGTTTTGAAATAACTTGCTTATGCTTATCCTAAATCGTAGGTAGGTGAAATGTATCGTGCTGGGTTGGCATTATTATGATTGCGACTGTTTATATAGCCGGCTCAACAAGTAGCAATGATATGATGTCATTTGTAAATTTGTGCTTCCATCATCCTGTGGTCTACATATCTCCAGAGTGGGCTGTTGAAGACTACATTCAGATAGCTTATCATGGCCGTTTTTAGATTTCTGTCTTTTTTTTTATTGCGATGAATCTTGTAATTAATGAAAATTCTTGGAATCACAATAACTAGAGCGTTCAAAATAAGAATGTACACTATGGTCCTGTAAACAGTGGCTATGTATGGAAGCAAAGCCCGGGTGCTGGAAAAATCTGTACCACTACAACCCATGGACGGGCCAGGGGTTCAGTACGTGGTAGAGACTGTACTGCTTTATGGACGACAGTTCTGCAAGGAGGGGACTTGTCCTAGGCGACGCTCAACCGCCAGATTTCCCCCCCTTATTTTCGGGTACCCTATTTATATATTACTTTATAGAGGCTGGCTGGACCCCAGGAGGTTCCTAGATCCCACATGATCCATCTCCCGCTGCAAACAGACTAAATAAAAGTCATAGTCTAAAGCGGGATTTGAACCAGGATATCCGGCATGGCAACTCAGTGCTCTACCACTGAGCCTATTTGGTTAAATATTTGGAATAGGAAACATTTATGGCTATAGAAATTATAACACAGGTATTAAGACCAATGAGGAAATAAGAAATATATATGAAATATTTTACAGAGGACCAGAATAAGATAGCAGGGACATTTCCAAGCGAAACCAATTGAAAATAAAAATATTCTCACTTAGTTTTGGTTATTTTTCTGTTACTTTAGATTTGTTAATTTTAAATAATGTTATATCTGGTGAAAGTAAAACTAAATATATTGTTATCAAAGAAATACATTCATGTATTTTTATGTTTATTAAAGCCTATAGAGATTATGTGCAAGTGAGGCGTGGGAGGCTGCTATTTGAACAATTGAGGCGTGGTATATAAGCAATATCCCTTACAGAAATTATTCACTCGTTTCAGACAAAACTTGTCTTAGGCTAGGAGTAGCTCAATGATATAATTAATTAACTATTGATAACCTTCTCATGAGAAAAGGAGTACGCAGGGTCTCACTAATCGCAGGGTCTATTTAATGCCTACTCGGAGAAATTGTTCCAGGAGACTCCAAATGAATCTGAAAATGTATTTACATATATGGCAAAGGAAAAAATATCCTGAGATACGTGGGCGACATTATGGTTCTAGGAGACAGTGCTCAAGATTTGCCGGGTCTCATAGATAACGTCCTGAATGCATGCAATAATTGAAGAAACAAGATGAATAACAAGATAGTATCCTTGGTCCAATCCTTTATACAGTTTGTACAGCTGAAATTCCAACTCATCCTAATACTATCCTTACCACTATGCTGCTGATACATGTGTATTATCAGTAAACACCAATCCAGTTATTGCATCCCAAAGCCTCCAATCCCATATCACTGATCTTGAAGAATGGTCTCAAAACTGGAGAATTAAATTCTCAAAAATCGCATCAAATCACTTTTACCTTACGTCGTAAACCAACTTCCTGCCCTTCAGTATCCTTTAATAATATTTCACTGGTGCCTGTGGAACAGATCCGATACTTAGGGTTGCATCTCCTCATACAAGACTGAAAAGACAAGAAACCGCTCGACGTTTCAGGCTACTTCAACACTTACTAGACAAACGCTCTAAGCTCCCTATTAACTACAAATCTACATGAACATCATAAGATATATTTGGACTTACGGAGTAGAGCTTTGGGGCTCCACTAAGCCATCGAATTCCTCTCGTATCCAATCTCTGCAATCCAAACTCATCCATAACGACCTTAATGTCCCTTTTGTTGCTGTTTTGGCCCGAATCCGGTATCTATCCTTTCATAACAAACTTCATTACCACTCATTGATGTCGAATTCCATTCAAATAATCAACCTCTAGAAATAACTAGAGACTTACTAAACTTGAATTTAGCATGAGTGGCAACTGGGATCACTCAACGAAATCGTAATACAACGAATACAGAAGCCCCTCAAGATGTTGGACAGCTACATAAGATATGAATCAGCATACTTTGGGCATTTAATCTAAAGTACCGTGTAATGAAAAGTACCACCTGCTGCAGTTAATGATACAACACAAGATTGAAGACAAGAGAGGTACAGGTCGCAGAGGTCACTCCTGGTTCAGGAACCTGAGACAATCGATTGGATTAACATCGATAGACTTGTTTCGTGCAGCGGTCCGTAAAATAAGATGGAGAGTTATAATCCATCCAACATCCACAGTGGATAGGCACTTTCAGAAGAAGAAGAATTAAGTACTGCTAGATGAATTCGTGGCTTTGGTCTTGGAGTATATAAAATAGACTGGAGAACTCTAAATGATGAAATTATGTTTCAAACTACATTGAAAACATTATTATGACATTGTAACATAAGACTTATATCTTTATAAGAAATTTTTGACAATAACAAATATTTGACCTAGTATGACTGAAATAGGCAGAGAAAACGGATTCGCGGAGATAAATTGAAAAGGACAGGCACTGGTAGCCCAGGGAGGCCTGACACATGAATACATCAGGACCTTCCCTCCCTCCAAGGATATTTATCATCCGACCAGGAACATCATGGTATCCTTTTCTATACGTCCTCAAAGAATCCTTAAGGGTAGGGGAAAGGGGAATCGTCCATTTGAAAGCATAGTTATCATCCATGCCAGGAATCTCTTTCGTAATAACTTCTATAATATTTTTTTGGGTAAAATATATTTTATCAGTGTAATAAATATAACATTTAAATAAATATGGTTATAATTTATAAATTAAAGAAAATCAGGACGAAGATTAACTTCTACAAAACCACCTCCGTCAAATAAAAGATTAAAAACATTGTTTGGATCCCTCCAAATGGCTTAACGTCAAAGGAATGCGGTGGAATAAGCAGGCTAAGAATTGGACATACAAAATTGACTGTATCACACCAACTTGCCAAAGTTGTGATAGTAAAAAGCTTACAATGAAGCAACAGAAGTACATTCTATTTTATAGTAGAAATAAATTAATAGAAAGAATGAATTTGAAAATAGAAAAATCTCTACCGTTCAAAGATAATACTATAATATGGAAGACTATGGGTGTATTTAAAACCCACGAAGTTATTTCAAGAAATTTAAGCAGACGCAGCTAATGGCCTCAGCAGTCAATACGTTAAACAAAATCAATATGATCATGAGAAACCTTTTATAACTCCTGGTTGTTTTTGATAGAATTTCTTTCTAACGATTCCTTTTACTATTTATAAATATTTTTTAAAAGATATGGCCAGGACCGGGATTCGAAGCAGGGTCGCCCGTGTCTCTAGCGTGGTGCTCTCCTAACTCAGCTAACCTGGCACTCATCTCTTTTTTTTATCTGATCTTTTTACTAGTTTCATGATTTTTTTTTAAACTGAGATAACACAATCGCACTAATATTGTGATGGTTTATTCCCTATATATAAATATGATATATTATTTTTCTTAATATTGCAGTTATCTTGCTACAACATTACATTCATTATAAAAATTTTACATCTTTGAGGTAAGAAGAAAAAGAAAACTTGTTCCACTAAAACTCATGAACGGTTTTGGGCTAGATCACGCTCAACCGAAGTGTCTTCCTCCATTAACGGTACCCACTTTACAAAGACTGAACATGGGGGTGGTAAGCGTAGTGGTAAGCGTAACAAACTACTAAGACCAAGATCGCGGGTTCGTAGCCCCGCAGGTAGTGCTACGGTTTTTTAAAGGGAGTAAAAACTCCTCAGTTAAGTTAGTCCTTCGGAAGGGACGTTAAACGGGGGTCCGGACCCTGTACGATGTCTGGTATTCGTTAAAAATCTCTATCCTAATTAAACCTGGATAGGCAAAATTTAGAGCTCCCACTGTAGCATCGTCCGATTAGCCATAACAGCAAAATGTGACGTTAAATGAACAAAAAGCAAGACTGGACAGACATCAAGAGAATCATCACTCCAAAGACAAATGTGCAGCAGACCCACATCAACAGTGCTTTCAAGTCTTAATGTGTTGTGCCAATAACGCATTTGAGTTTTTCTTATTTTATTTATACAATTTTGGGAAATAACTAATAATGGAGAAAAAATTAATTATACTTGTTAAATAAATAAATGGTTATTGAACTAATTATTATTATTATCACTAACGCCATTTTTCTAATTGTTTACAAATAACCCGTGTAATTCTATGTCCTTATTTTCTCTTCTTCAGTGACCATCGTTCAAATCGGACTGATTCGGTCCACTACTGACGTATTCCGTAGGCACAACAAAAAGAAAGTAAACCAATCAGCATCATAAAGTTTCATATTTACCCGGACAGAATAAGTTTGAACAAGTCTAGCTCAAAATGTTACCTGGGTCGTAAACCACCTGCCTCGAGATATATTCCTTTTTCCATAACTAGTTTCTTCTTTCAAGGAACTTTTCAAATAATATTTTATGTACTTTTACTTCTCAGGTCGTTGGTCTTTTTTTGGCCCATTTGTTAAAAAACAAAACAAAAATACAACAGTACCTCTACAACCCATAGAGGGCTCAGAGACTGTACTGTTACATGGATGTGATTTGTCCTAGATAACGCTCAACCACCAGATTTCCCCCCTTATTTTGGGTACCCACTTTATAGAGTGAGCCCCAGGGCCCTAGATCCAATATCATCCATCTCCGGGTGATAACAGATTACAACGGTTAACGGCCACTCAAATTTGTCTGAGGGAAGATTGATACCAAAGTATGAAAATAAATTACAAGTGATGAACTAATCGTCATCTACAGACCCAATTAGGGTTCAGCAAGACTCTAAAAAGTAGGTACCCTTAATTGAAAGGAAAAACCTTGGGAGGAGGTGGTGAGGGGAGATGAGATAGAAATCTGGGACTTCACCCCCCTGTACATCTGTTATTCTAGAAACAGTACAGTGTGTACCATGTACTAAGTCCAAGTCCTTTCATAATGAATATTAAAGATACAACACTTTTTATATACCTTATCTTAGGACAAATATGTATTATATATTCAAAATAATTGATACGGTATAAATAATTCTTAAATTATTAATACCGTAGGAGATTTATTTTTCTTATAATTTAATTCTAAAATTTCTGAAGTTTAGGAAAAATTCGCCAAAATGTAGAAATTAAGCTTCGCCACAAGTAATTTTTACAAGAAGAACCTATCTATTAAAGCTAGGATACGACATTATAACACAGTCATCAAGCCGGTGATGGTTAATGGAACAGAAATCTCTTGTCTACCCAGAGAGGCTTCTGAAAATAGAAAAAAGATTCTACAGACCTAGGAGAACACCTGAAGGATACAGGTTAAGGTCGAATCAAGAAATCTATAAGGAAACAAACAGACTTTGAAACTTACGTTAGGGTGGGAAAGCAAAAGTTCTATGGACACACGATGAGGATAAATCCTGAAAGACTAAACCATACAATTTTTCAATGAATCCACTGTCCCTAAGATTCAACAGTATATTTCAAACAACTTAAGGATGATATGAGCCTAAGTGGGGCTAACAGACCAAGATTGTTTTGACATGGATGAATACAGAAGGAGGCTCAAGGATGTAAAAGTTCTTGTGGGAACCCCCCAAAATAAGGTCTTGCGTGGTCTGAGGAGAAGAAACTTAGGCACGCAAAGCTCATGAAGGACATATGGTTAAAGAGGAAACAGATGAAGAAGGAGCATTAATATTATGATATTCGTGTAGTCTTAAAGGACTTTTCGTGTGGGAAAAAAAATCCCTACAAAAAAAATCTTGAAGGGTCTTGTGTTCAGTACATGGTAGGGACTGAACTGTTTCTGGGAAAACGGTTATGCAGGGAAGTGGTTTGTCTGAGAATACACTTAACCGCAATTTTTTCTCAATTATGTGTACCCGCTTCATAGAGGCTGGGTGAACCCCAGGAGCGTTCCCAGATACCACATGGTTCATCCATTAACAGACTCAGTAATTTTTCAACCACAGGTCGATTCATACCTGGAGTCTTCAACACAGCGCTTTACTTACATACGTACGTTTTACCTACTTTGTAGAGTTGAAATAGATTATTGATCTATAAAAAGCCATGTTTAGCATAAAAATAATACTTAACCTCTTAACTTGCACACTCGAGATAATTCGAGCGGCGTTGTATTTGATGCTGCTATAATTTTTCACACTCGAATATATTCGAGAATTGAAAATACCAATGTGAAAGCTAAGAAAAAGAATCGTGTTATTGATATTTATCATTTACATAGGATTGTAAGCTATAATACCTTCATAATACCTTGCATTTCTGTACTCGTGACGACTGACTGCGATCCGTCGTAGTATTTTCGTGAATTTATATAGAGGCCATTGTATCTTTTATTTTACTATTTAGACGTGAAATATCAAACACTTGTTTCTGTTGTTTTATAGTTTAGTTCAATAGTTACCTAAGTGTTGTAAACTTGCAAATATAAGTGTATCTTTATAGACAGTCAGTTATTTTGTGATTACAGAAAATAAAATTGGGTATATTGGATATTTATACAATTGGTATGTTTTTTTCATTTTCAAATTATTATTATTATTATATTTTATTATATTTTATTTTATATTATATTTTAGTAAAATATATATTGAAAAATGAGCGATTCAGAATCTGAATATGAATACGCAAATTTGTCGGAAAGCGGCTCAGAAGAAAGTGATAAAAATTTTGATTAATTTTGAATTTTTTTTATTTTTTTGCCAAAACAATGTTCTAAAGTTTGTTTTTTTACATTAATATAATTGATTTTTTTTGGCGTTAAGGGGTTAAACTGAATTTACAAAGAATAACATTTTTTTAGTGTCAGAGCCGGATTTGAATTTATTTCCAGTGCAGCACCACAAGGTTAAATTTATTTATTTTTTTATAAATAATGAAATAAACTTTTATTTTTGTATTGTAGTGTTAATAGATCTTTGTAATGTAATAAATTGCAATGTCAGTATGCATCAAACAAAAATGTATTCATTCCAATGTTGGATGAAATTTTTGATTAAAATATTAAAATATATAAAAAGTGCTTCACTTATATAAAATAAAGTCTTCCTCTGCCATTAATTCCACTTACGAATTACACTGTTGTATTTTAAAAAATAAGTATTCTAGACGCAAAATTCAATATACAAATATTTTTAACTACTATACACCTACATAAATGCAAAATTGCCACTTCAAATTCAATTTACTCAGGTATTGTGATTTTCCTTCAACTTCTTGATCAAATCGAAACAAAATTCTTTGGATGTATGATTTACTACATCAGAACATTCTTATGGAGGGGAAGCTAAAGTTTTTAAATAATATTTCAAAGATATGAGGAATGAAATGAGCGAGAAACTGAAAAATCTCATATTTCACAATATGCAATATCGTCCTCATTTCATGAGATATTTACAAATTTAATATCAATCAACATTTCAATATCCTTGCTCGGATCTCATTACGTAAGGGAGTGGCTCAAAAGTTTTATTTAATAAAATAAAAAGTTTTTTGAAGGAAGAACGATATTAAAGTAAGAAAATTTATTGAGTAAGTGATGAATAAATCGTCATCTAGAGACTCTCGTGGGACGCACCTCTATATGGGGGGGGGCGCACTTAATTGGGGAGGAAACCAAGCGGTTCAGCATGATCTCGGACAGGTCGCCTCCTTGCACGACTGTTATCTTAGAAACAGTAGCCTCCTTGCGCAACTGTTATCCTAGAAAAAGAAGATTGCCCGATTTACAGAGCCCAAGACCCTTCATTAGCTGTAGAGACTATTTTTCATTTATATCTAAGGAAAAATAGGATTGTGGAACGAGTATGTATTATATGTTCAAAAGAATTAATTGCTATTCTTAAATCATTAATAACGTAGCATATATATTTACTTATTATTTAATAATAAAATTTTTTAAAATATTACAGTATTCATACACACACACACACACACACACACACACACACACACACACACACAATCGATCTTTCCTACACACACTCGCACAATATATACCATTCTATATTCTGACATTCTTATTTATTGACCAATAAAATCTTTTTCTTTGTTTTTTATGATATCGCAATTTAAATTTAATTTTTTAAATAAATTTTAATTTTATCCTGATTAAATTTAAATTTCAAATCAGATAAAAAGGTTTGATTTGAGACTTGATAGATAGATATAAATGCTCTTTTATTAATAAACGTTTTACAGTGTTTTTCTTTTTAATTTTATTTACAACTTTAGCAACCACTGGTACTTTATACCGTCTGCCGAGAATTTTATTGAACTAATATATAACATAAAAACTAAAAATAAATTTAACTTCCTTTTGACATCAATAATTAAATACTGAAAAAAGACTTCAGCAATAATATTTACAAAGAGAAGGCCGGAACATATTATCCTAAATAATACTCGAATACCCTGGGCACAAAATGTCACCTACCTAGGTCTGGAATTAGATAAAAGATTAACATTTACTCCCCATATAAATAACAAATGTTGTAAAGCCAAAAAACTTATAAGTACTATGGCCCCATATTTAACAAAATTATATTATATAAATCAGTCATAAGACCTTTACTGACATATGCCTCCCCTGTATGGAGCTACACCTGTGACTCCACCTATAAAAAAATAGAAATAATACAGAACTTATGTATGAGAATCATAAATGACTACCCCAGGTACACGAAAATAACCGACATGATACTTGATTTAGACCTACAAACAATTAAACAGTTTATTCACTCTCAGACTTGGAACTTTTTCAACTTAACAAAAAACTCAGGAAATCCCTTAATGCAATCAATAGGCAATTATAACAAACAAACCTTAAGACGATACATACATAGACGAACTAGACATATACTATTGGAATAAATATAATTAATTTAATACATTAT
This sequence comes from Arma custos, assembly GCA_037127475.1. Classification (NCBI taxonomy): domain Eukaryota; kingdom Metazoa; phylum Arthropoda; class Insecta; order Hemiptera; family Pentatomidae; genus Arma; species Arma custos. The sequence goes on from CM073764.1 coordinate 4,235,730, forward strand.
AATAATTTATCAATCATAAGCGAATTTATTCCTTAAATGGTAGAAAAAAAAATTGTACTAAGATTGTTTTGTACTAAAATTGTTTATTTTTACTACAAATTATACTTATTTTATTTATTTATTTTTCTATTTTGTGTAGGTTTTTTTCTTCTTTTTCCTACTGCTATAAATATATTACAGCTTTTATTTATTATGTTATTCAACTTGCAGTGTAAATTGTTATACTTCAACATGTATTAAATAATTGTTACAAAATTGTAAATTAGCAAATTAAAGGGAAAAAAAATACTGAAATTAAATATTTCCTATATCGATCTGCATTTCTTAAAGAATTATATAAACCTATTTAATTCTCCCCATTTAGAATATCTATTAGTTTTTGTTTTGAGATTAGCTCATGTATTAATTATCTTATAGAATTACATTTCTATTGATTAGAGAACATCTGTTTGGGAATTTAGAAGATGTAGTAATAGTTTGGATTTAGATGAGGTTAAAGAAGAGGCATGACGGATATCGAGTGGGAGTGAGTTCCAAAGAGAGATAGAAAGGGCGAGAAAGGAACGCTCAAAAGTTTTGGTTCTGTGGGAACGGATATAAAGATCGGAAGGGCGAGATCTTGTGCCCTGGGATTGGATAGAGGATTTGAATTGTAGGAGACTATAGATGTAAGATGGATGTTGTGAGTTGATGGTTTGATATAAGTAAGAACCAAGGAAATAGAGTCTACGGATAGAAGGGAAGAGCCACTTTAAGTTTTAGTAGAGGTGGGACACATGAGACTTCATCGGGGCGTCGAAGACAAATCGTTTTCCATGAACGGGAATGGTCGAAAATGATTCCGAGGTTTCTAACAGAGGGAATGAAAGCTATAGGGTGATCATTTAAGATTAATTGGTAACCTCTATTTTAACTAATTTTTTTTAAAACGTTATGGATTTTTCGTTTTGTCTTGCAAAATGTCAATAAAGCTAACCATATTGAAAACCATTAACGTAATCCATAATTCGGAAATCCATCTATTAGAAATTTCCAATCCTTGAAGGTTCTCAGGAGTGGGGGTGTTTACTGGGGCAACAAACAGGGCACATTGATGGAATGTAAACATGCGCCCCTATCGCCCCCTTCCTTTATTCATTATCAGTGCTCTGCCATTACTTCCGTGCCATGTTTAACTTACGCCTTACTAACTAATGCGACACGTAGGTAAATATCTATGGCTAAATATTTTATTTCTAATTAATTATGTTAACACCTAAAATTTAATTCAATCAATTAAAATTACAGTACTGACATTTAAAATCTGCCTATATATATATATATATATATATATATATATATATATATATATATATATAGAGAGAGAGAGAGAGAGAGAGAGAGAGAGAGAGAGAGAGAGACAGATAGATAGATAGATAGATAGATAGATAGATAGATTTTCGCCCTTATTTTGGGTACCCACTTTATAGAGACTGAGTGAGCCCTTTGAAGGTCCTAGATCCCTATCCGGCTGCTAACAGACTAAATAAAAGTCTGACCTTTGAACCAAGATTTTCGGCATGGCAACTCAGTTCTCTAGCCATGAGCCTCTCAGCTCCCCATGTTGTTTATTATATTAGCTGTTAAGTATAATTTATATTTTATTCTTTTATTTTTCATTTTCACCTGAGTAATTGCGCATCCTGTAAGTTTTATCCAAGTGTTTGTTTCTTCTCTTTGCTTTGCAGGAACATCAAGCTTTGAAAATGATCAATAGTTCTTAAGCAGGACTCTTGGTCGTTGTCTTCTGATTTTTTTCCTAGCGTAAAATATGTAACAGTGTAACATAATTCATTCAAATAAAATTACAATTAAAAATCGACCTTATTTTATTTTTTCCAATCGCTTTTGAAAGTTTGGTATGAACCTCAGCCGAAGCTTCATATGCTGAAATATCCTATTTTCCTAGCCCCTTGATACTCTTGTAATACTTTTTTTGTAATACAATGAAATGATAGTAGTGAGTATTTTACAATTATATATCTTAGACGGTCACCTGTGAGTTACCTGTTATGTTACCTGTTGTTACCTGCTAGCGTAACAAACTACTGAACCCAATATCGCGGGTTCGTAGCCCGGCAGGTGGCCCGGATTTTTTAAGGGAGTAAAAAATCCTTAGTTACGTCGTTCTTCGGAAGGGACGTTAAACGGGGGTTCCGAGCCCGTACAATGTCAGGTACTCGTTAAAATCCCTATACTAATTAAACCTGGATAGACGCTATTTAGAGCTCCCACTGTAGCATCGTCCGATTAGCCATAGCAGCATAAAGTGACGTTAAATGAACAAACAAACAATTATATAAACTGTAGGTTTATTTATTTTTTTATCGTGAAAATCGTATTGCTACAGTCCATGAAGGGTTTAGGGTTCTATAAATGGTAGAGACTGTACTGTGAGACAACGGTTATGCATGGAGATCATTTATCCGAGATCAAGCTCAACCGCAAGGTTTATCTCCCCTCAATGTAGAGCACTTATTTTATAGAGGCTGGGGAGACCCAAAACCCACAGGATCCATCTGTGGCTATTAAAAGGTTTAATAATTAAAAATAATAAATAAATAATAAAATTTAATTATCTGTCACAGCCGGATTTGAATCCAGAACTTTTCGCATAGCAACTCAGCACGACCTGCTTTATTGTGGGTACGATATGTAAAATTAAAAAAAATATATATATATATATATATATATATATATATATATATATATATATATATATATACATACATACATATTCAGTAGTTTATAACCTACTGAACCAGCCAATTTCCCTGATAAGGTGTGATAAAGAAAAAAAATTCTTCAAATATTCGTTACTTCATTCCCACTCAAACCCTCTAGTTTCAAACCTAGCTTCCTCTTCAATTCCCGATAATCCTCCGAGGCGTCTGAAAAGAAGATGGCCACGTGACCTCCTTACTTGAACTTTGATTTGAGTACTACCAGAGGGTAGTTTCTCTACTTGTCATTATCATGTCATTATGTATCACTTATCCTATTTACTTGTTGTATTATTGTAATACAGTAAATATCAATAAATAAATTTTAAAAAAAAAATCTTTAAAATATTACTTACTACCTTGCAGCTTTGAGGAGTGATTAGTAATATTTTTGTCTATTTATATGTACTACATTCTTTGTCGTATATTTTAACTCTAGTATCAAACAAGCTTTCTTGCATACTCTAGTTTTGATTTTCTTGAGGGTTTTCTTGGTCTTCTGCCATTAATCACATAAACACACCGTATTCAACGACTTCCTGAGGTCTTCGATTTGCTAATTTAATTACCGGATTTCCTAAGAACTCCCTTATCGCTGTTATCAGCAGTTATCTGGAGTAATCTCTCTAATCACCGGATTGCGGGTGGGATATCTTCTAGTTTCTCTCAAAACACATCCTAGAAATTTCATTTATTCAGCTATGACTGCATTTCTTCATACATGAGAATACATATTAAACTTTTGACATTATAAAAAGAATATGGGCAAATTTATAATATTTGTGAGATGAAGATTAATTGTGTATTACTTCAGAACATCCTGAATACAACTTGATTTGCTAATTTTATTTCGACTTCACTCTTCCCGTTTATATTTCTGAAGGAGCGGCTTCTTTCATATTTTACAGTAGCAACGTATGGCCTCCCATCTTGGTACTAGATCTAAGTATGGTATTACCTGGGGATATTGATTAACACAAAAAGATTCTTTGCTGAAATCGCGGGTAAGCAGTCAGGCATATTTCTTGCTTATGCCGTCCTCGAGAGGAAACATATAATGGCGGTCCCGAGCCTTTGCTACGATATAGTCTTGCTAGCATACCAGGAACTATTTAAAGATCCTAAATATTCCTGGATGGATAAAATATTATCGTTGCATCGTTCTGTAATGAAGTAATATTGTGATTAAAAGGATGACATTTAATATTGAAAAGTAAAAAAGAGACCTTACATAAATGTTAAGACCGTGGAAAAATTCCAACGAAAAGCCTTAAGTCTCCAAACTAAAACAGAAATAGAAATTATCTGTCCAATATTTCGCCCATTCAGGCATCCTCAGGGTAGAAAGAGAATAACAGCAAAACAAAACATGAATAATGCACCCAAGTAACATCCCACCACCTCCAAGGCTCAAATGCAACTAAAGAATCATAAGGAAGGTTACTCGACCCCAGCTGGTTAAGGTTAAATAAAAACAGCTGATAGATACTTCAGAAATTCAAAATTCAATATACACTCACCAAATTTCAAAAAGCACCACAGGAAAAATAATAGCAAACATCACAAAACTTAAGACGAAAGACCATATGAAAAAATGAAAGTAAAAATGCAAAAAAAAAAAAAAAAAAAAAAAAAAATGACATTTATATTAACAAACTTTTTGTTACGAAAACAAAAATCCCATCAGTGTTAGTGGCATTGCAACTCGATCCCTTGAGCAGTGTGTGAAAAACGTTCCAGACCCGTGTACCGGAGGAGGTCGGATATCGTAAAAATATTCTCTCTCGATCGAAAGAAATTAGTTGAATTGGTCTGCTGCGGCGCATCAGCGTACTCGATATGTTTACGATAGAGTGAATCAACATATGCTGGTGAGTTCTCTTCATGAGTACACTAAGTATAAAAGAGGAGCCGAAAGCAACAGTTCGATTACACAGGTCTGCGATGAAAATATTGTAGCATATTTAACTAGTGGGTTTATCAGTATTTTTTGTGCTGATCACGGAAAAAAAGTGAAAAAATTCCATCACCTCTAGATAAGTGACAAATTTCATCAGAAGTTTTATGGTCTAGACTTATAGAAATATGTCTTTCTATAAGTCTAGACCATTAGCCTCTGGTGTTTCATTTTCATGTTACCGATTTAGAGAAAATTAATTTGTCGTTTTTTTTTAAACAAGAGGGTGATTAAACTACGTGATAGAAAAAAAACCTAAAGTACAAAAAACCAAATAAAGATCAGTTAACTAATTCTAAACAATTTTTAAAAAATTTTTTTTTACAGACCTGTGTTAGGGATGATAGCATAAAAAGACGTTAGATAAAGAAAATTGTAACAGAAAAATCTTTTAATTTTTAAGATATTAATTCAATACTAAAAATAGGATTTACAAGCAACATCTCACACATAGCAGGTATGGCTATGTCTCCTTTTTGACCATGTTTTCTTGGGGGTCACCTGTGGTGTAGTATTTAGCATAACAAATTTCTATAACCAAGATAGTGGGTTCGCAGGCCTTAGGTTTCTTAAAGATAATACCAATGGGAATCCTTAGTTATGTAAAATGTTAAACTGCATTCTATTATCCACAATATCAACAAGTTTTGTTTGTTCATTTAACGTCACTTTATGCTGCTATGGCTAATCGGACGATGCTACAGTGGGAGCTCTAAATTTTGTCTATCCAGGTTTAATTAGGATAGGGATTTTTAACGAGTACCTTACATCTTACAGGCTCGGGACTCCCGTTTAACGTCCCTTCCGAAGGACGGCGTAACTAAGGATTTTTTACTCCCTTAAAAAAATCCTAGGGCCACCTGCCGGGCTACGAACCCGCGATCTTGGGTTTAGTAGTTTGTTACGCTAACCACATATCAACAAGTTTTATAAATACCATAAGCTTGCTTATCGATGTGGATTCAAAACCGTTCTTCTGACTAGTGAAAGAAGGTGGTACTCGTTCTCTTCTCCTAACAGTGTATATTTTGCTGCTATCATGAGAATCGAACCTGACCCGAAAGCAGGTCCGTATACAGAACTTACAAGGTAGTGATAAAAAGGCTCGCAAAGGAAGAAGAGTTGGAAACGGCTAATTCGATGAAAGCCTCTCCAATATCCGTCGTTAGGCAGCGCTGTAGTCGAGTTAGCCTCGAGTGGAACCCAATTTGAAGCTTTTAATAACCCGCTCTCTTTTCGAATCCCACCAAGATGCTCATTACTATCTTCTCTTTTATTCGCTCTTCTACCGAAAAAAAAAAGTCTGTGGTTTCACCTCAGCTCATTTCGAAATATCGTCCGAAAAAATGGAAAATGTTTAAGAAGGATTCATTTAAATGGATGCTTAATTGACAACCAACGATTAAACTAAATTTAAATTAATTATACACTTTTACTTGCTAAAGAGGTCTGTTAATTAATCTATTCATGTCTATTTATGATAAATACATCATTATGAGGGTAGCGGAGTGGTTCAGTGGTAGAGAACTGAGTTGCCGAAAATCCTGGTTCAAATCCCGCTGCTGGCAAGACTTTAATTAAGTCCCCAAGACTTCCTGTTACCCGAAAATCTGGCGGTCGAGCCTGATCTAGGACAAATCACCTCTCAGCACAATCGTTGTCCATGAAACAGTACATTCACTACTATATACTGAACTCCGGACCCATTCACGGGTTGTAATGGTACAGGTTTTTTTAATTTTATTTTATTTAACGTCGCTTCTGCTGAGGCCATTAGCGACGAATGCTCTTATTATATTTCTTTGATTAAGTCTGTTCTTTTTATGTACATCAGAGTCCTCTGCAGTTCATTATCATTTTTGAAAGGTTGGCACGTTTCAATTTCCAAATTTGTTCTTACTATTTGATGCTTCTAGCATTCAAATAGATGTTTGACGGAAATTCGTACATTGTTACAGGTTTGGCAGGTTGGTTGGTACTGCCCTAAAAGTAGGTGGAGATGTATCAGCTTAGTATGACCAATTCTTAACCTGCTTATAATACTGCACTCTTTTGGCGTTAGGCCTTTTGGAGGGATCCAATCAGTGTTTTTTCTTTTATTTGATGGAGGTGGTTTTGAGGAAGCCTCTCCCACTATTGATCCCAATTTTCTTTAATTTTATTTCTTATCACTGCCAGCCATTCGGACAAAAAAAATGGATCTTAACAACGGAACATCACTTTTTGCAGCTGCTTTAGACCTCGCATCAGCTCGTTCGTTGCCGCTTATTCCCACACGCGAAGGGAACCATAACAGTGAAACTGTTTTATTGTTTTCCTTTAAGGCCATATTCATGCTCTGAATTTTCTGTAAAATTAAGTTTCCTGTCCAAAGCTGTTCTAATGTGTTTATCACTGATAGTGAGTCAGTTACTATGACAGATTTCTCAATGCCATTATTTGTTATGTGTTCGTATGATTTTAATATTGCCCATGCTTCACGTTTAGCTCGTTCATTCGCCATTGGCATGTGCTTGCTTCCGTCACTATACAGCAGCCTTCATTGTTCTCCGTCTGTGAAAATTAATTTGTGATTAGGGAATTGGTTGAATATGAATTCACTGTACCTATATTTTATCATATCTGGTGTAGAGTTCTTTAAAATTGGTAGTAGTTTTTTGTAATTCCTAATAGGTGGCATTGTCCATGGTTGTGAATACCCGATCGCCAGGGATTGAATGTCCGCTTGTTGAGTTATTTTAAAGTGATAGAGATAGGCTGCGACTCGGTGGCAAACTGGTGGTTTAGTGCAACAAAATGGTTTATACCCTTACGCAGAGTATCGCTGTAACAGTGATCTGGCATTTGTAAAATTTTGGCTGCGTACCGAAGTGCCAGAAGTTTCCTTCTATGAATTAACGGCAATTCTCCAGTTTCAATATGTATTGAAGAAGCTTGGCTTGTTCTGAAAGTTTTTTTTTTAATTAAAATAAAATCGAGATTTTGAAAAGTGTTAAAATTTGTTTTTGTTTTTTTCATTTATCGCCACTTTAAGCTGCTATGGCTAATCGGACGATGCTACAGCGGGAGTTTTAAATTTTGCCAATCCAGGTTTAATTAGGGTAGGCACCACACAAGCTCCACTTTACGTCGAAAAGTACGGCATAATTAAGTATTTTTTACTCCCTTTAAAAAATCCTTAGACATGTTGGCCATGGTAGGTACTCTTCAGACGTTTAAACTTCAGCTAACACTTATTAACTTTTTATTAATTGACTCATTACGAAACCCAACAAGTTTACAAGTCCGTAAAAGATGGACTGTGCAGTAATTTATTTTTAAACAAAAATCTAAGACATTGCTCATCCTTCAGCACTGACGGCCAAGTTTCACATCCATAAAAAAAGTAGTTGGGATGATGATGGTTTTATAATTTCTATGACAAAACCGATCAAATAAAAAAGCCCATTATTATTATTTTTTAATATTTATTTATTTATTATTTTTGAGGTTACTAGAGCTGTTGTTATTATATTTTTTTTTACCAAAACCTAAGCAGTAATGACAAATAGAACTATAGCACTGTCTACCGTACTAAGTAAAGTAGTTAATGAGGTACTTACCAAAGTTTTAACATTCGTGGAACGGTTTCGACAGTTGAAAGTTTAAGAGTAAATAAAACACGTGTTTTCACAAGGTTACGAAATCCACAGGTCCTGATACTAGCAGACAATTATCGAACTACTTCGAGTACATCAGTGCTGCAGCCTAACGGAAATTGAAGTAAATAGTTGAACAATAGTTGAGTACTACTTGAAAGTATTCAGAGAATGTTTTATCTTTTCCTACATTTGGGCCAAAGATGGACCCTAGGGCCAAAGTAGGTATTACGGTACCACAAAAAAATATATTTAAAAATCAGTCGTGCCAATGGTGATACATAATCTAGAAATTATAAATGTATCAAACAGTACCTATATCGAATATATCGAATTTAGAAGATCTGGTCTCTTTCTGAGAGTTGTAAAATATGCTTCGACTAAAACTGTAACCGATGTCAACTCTGCCATGAATATCTGTCGTAGGGATAAAATAATAAACTGGACTACTTTTATTACATTAGATACTTAACGTTTTAGTAGAGCTACCCCAATATCATTATATGAGTTTGTGACATCATCATATCCCACTTCGGTTTAGGCAGTTTTTGTTTTCTGATTTGAAGAAATTTGGTGTGCCTTAATGGATACTAACGCTAGCGGATAGATTGAGGAGAATCATGAACATTGCGGTTTGTCTTCGATGCCCCAAGGAGGTCACATTTGTCCCATAACGAGTTGGTAGTGTACTTCCAATGGGAAGCGTAGGGGACTTTGGCTCCCGGCCAGTGACCATTCTAGGCCTCAGGGGCTATGCCCCAAAATCGTGCTACGGGTGGGTGGTGGCTGGTTTAGCCAGTCAGGCGTAGTGGCGTGGTTAGAAGGTCGGAAAGATGGTGAACCAGGAAAATGGTGACGGCCTGACCGACTGGAAGCTGGTAGTCCATTAGTGATGGGCCAGAAATCACAAACTGTTTCTTTTTCACCGATACTCAAAAGTCACAGGTCGACCTGTGATTACAAATTCATCAGTAACAGTTCCAAACTGTTCTTCTCATATGAGAACTGATCGTCGGCTAACGGTGATTGGTTTTTCTTTTGTCTTTCTTTTGAGATACTCCTCATCTTCTTGTAACAACTTTAACCATAAGAGCAAAACGTACGTTACATAGGATATTGAAAATAATTCCGACCATTTATATGACCCGTTTATTTTGAAAGTGGCCTAACTCCATTTATCTTCAAATCGAGATATTTAAGGGTTTGCGTTTCAATGAATTTAAAAATATACGTATATGATACTAATGAGTCATACTGCTTAACTGTATCTAAGGCTGTTAAATTTATGGTTGTTAATAAAATAGTAACAACTATTAAGTTAATAATGTGCGTTTTCTTATCAAGAATGGAGTTAGGCCACTTTTAAAATATACAACCAGATTCATTATAAAATTTGAAGGTACCCAAGTCCATTCAACATAATTTAAGTTGCTTCAAATTGAAAAAAACAATACTCAATTCTTTTTACATATCTTTAAAACACTTTGGAAACACAATTTATGCGATTCAAAACATTTTTTAATTACAGAACATATAAAATTACAAATATAAATTTACCACAAAACAATTTACTATTCATCTACATTTTGCGCGTGTGAAAGGGATTTGAAGAAATCATGATGTTCCGGTGGTATATATCGCAATAGACATTATCAATAGTAAATATCTTGATGTAAGTATAAAATAAATGGAGTTAGGCCACTTTCAAACTACACGGTTCGGTTATTGAACTAATTCTGAAAACTTATGTGTCAAAAACTTATCGTATTTGCTCGAAATATCAGCAACCTGAAATGTTACAATGATATGTAATATGAAGTTGTACATGTAACCATGGTAACTGGCAAAAAATTGAAAAACGGAGTTAGGCCACTTTCAAAAGAAACGGCTCATATATTGATAGGATTATTGTGAATTATAAAAGTCTCAAAGTAATTGATATATTTATAAAGCGTATTCTGTGATCGCTATATTCAAGATGTGGAATTATGTTCACCGACGCAATCGCTGTTGGTATGATTTTGACAGAATCACGTTCCACGGTTAGTAGCAGTTAAAACATCACAGGTAACGAAACACACCGTAACCGTTGGAGCTGTTACTGAAAAGTAGCAGTTAAAACATCACAGGTAACAAAACACACCGTAACCGTTGGAACTGTTACTGAAAAGTAGCAGTTAAGCCCATCACTAGCGCATGTCGGTGAGATGAGGGATGGAGCCATCTTTGCTGGCATGCGGCCGCAATAGCAATACATGATATGAGGAGTTGGTTGCTTGGTGCGGGGGAGAACCTGTGTATCGCTCCCATCAATACCTGCCATCTTAGTGTCTCATATATACAATATCCCACTTCTATAACGAGTTTAAGTGGATCTTCCCGCATTTTAGTTTATATTTATTTTAATGTTATTATGTAAATATTGTATTAGTCTAATAATATATCTCTTTGGCCTGATACGTCTTTATTAAATTTTGTACAGTTTTTTTATTCATGCCTGGTCACAGTGTGGTGACCACATATATTATATATTATTTAATTGATTAGTGATCCACATATACATATATTATATGTATTATTTAAATGTATAATGATAGATGATATTTAAATGTATAATTAGTTGTATAATATGATTTGATTAGATGTATCCGTATTGATAAGTATAATTATATTGATTGATTTGTATGTATTATTTAATGTATTAACGTATGGAGTTTAATACGCGTCTCTTTAAGAGATAGAATTAGGTATTCGATATTGTTTATTGTTAGATTGTTATATTTCACCGTTCACCTATGTACCTTAGCGAGATAAGAATGTTTTACGTATTAACGAGTTTGTATTCGAATATATGAGTATGTCTTCGTCTAGACCTGCCCTAAAAATGTGTTTCTATTGGCTTATAAAAGAGAGGGGGAGGTGATATGAGATAGTGGAGGAAGCTTTAAGCAGTTTGAGACTGAATTATTTTACTCATTTCCATTTCAGGACTCATTCCAGACGCTCGCCTCCCGCTCCTCTCAGGCTTGTATTAGAAATATTAGAATAATTGTATTAAATATAGAAGTGATTGTATGTATATATATTCGAGAATATCATTTATTTGGGGTTTCCATTTTGGACTTTGCTTGTAATTGATTTTTTTTCTCCTCCCAAGGGTCCACGGATATATTAAATAATTATTAAATCAATTAGGGAAGGGTCATTACAAGAGAATGAAAATATCTTTCTATCTTAAGAAAACCTAAATGCAACATATCTAATGTCCCACAAAACGCATAGCACAATTCATACAAGATTTTTTTTTTTACCGCTACATCTTGACATTTTACGAATATACAGAAGTGATAATATGTATTTTGAAATCATCAAAAACTTAAGTAGTAATAATAATAAAAATATTTATGTTAGGAATTATATAAGTACTGTTTTCGAATATGCGGTCTTCTTTCGAAAACATTCAGGTGGAAGCTTATATGGAGAAACCTCCCATTGAAGACACTCCTAGTGTAGTTCATCTCACTATAGCAGATCCATGCTCCAGGGGCGTTTCAGTCTCCTTGTCGGATTTTGTGGTAATGTGTCTGTCAGTAATGATTGTGTGCTGAAAAGTTTGGGTCCACAGCAATTGAGTCTTCAAAATTATTGTCATAAAAAAGAAAGAAAAAAAAGTGTCGAAATAAGATTATAAAAGACGAGATAACCCGATTTTTTTTTAAAAAATTAGTATCAGCAGTTTCTGATAGATTATTGGATTACCATCACGATGATGTAGACAGAATGGGAGAAAAGAAGAGTTTGAACAGCTCATAACGGCTGAAGAAGAATGTGCGTAGAAGGAAAAAAAAGTTTTTCTGAGTGGTTTCGGGGAAGGGCGAGGTTACGTGGTCAGCAAAACACTTAAGTACACCGTTTTTATCCTTTTGTAATTAATGGCCACATTTTACACATTTTTTTTTAATTTTCAAATTGTATCAAACTGTACGTTACATCTAAAATTAAGTATTGATTTGCTCAATTTGGTTCGTATGAATAGTACCGAAAGATTCCTTGATTGATTTTGCTCTCCTGAACATTTAGGGATAAGTGAGTTATTTTGTTTACTTCGCTTTTTATCATCTTCAAATAATATAATCAAATTTAAAATAAATAAATAATAAAAATCGATACTAAGCCATTGTGTGATATATATGTAAGTCGTGAATTCAACGACTTAACCAATGAGGTGATAGAATAAAACTCTTGTGGATGCAGTTCAGAACTGTAATTAAAAAGAACATATTTACAAATTTATAACTAACTCAATAACTCCAGGTATCTTTAATAACATACCTGAATCGACACAATAGTGGATATTCAGTAATTACACTCAATACTTAATTTCTACAATAGCAGTCTATAATGTCTATTATAACCTTCGCTCACATCTGTCTCTGCAGGTTATCTCACGTCTGTCATATGACTAAGTTTGGCGTCAGTATTCAAACTTACATATATTATAAGTACACAGCCATCACACCCACTATACGTTAATGATTATTTTTTTTTAAATTACTTTTTAATCAGTGCTGTAAAACTGAAAAAAAAGGATTTTAAATCGTATTTAATGTATTGGACTGCAATCGTTTGTAATTATTATCATGAAGAAAATCAGTTTCCAATCATAAAAATCATTTATTCAAATCATTTCTAAACATGATGTTGGACTACAGGGAATAAGTACTCCCTACATTAAGACAAAAAAAAATTAAATGATATTATAACAATATTTTATAGAAGTCTGTCCTTTTTTCACTAATTGTTGGGACAATAAATATTTTTAAATTTCTATTATTTTAATTAATTTAATTGTGGATAATTATGGTTTTGTTTTTTTTACAGAAAATTGACTTGTAACTGTTATAGTTATGTGCTTCGTGGTTTTTGATGCATAAAACCAAAAAATTGTTAAAATTGAGTCGAACTTTTAGTGTCGAAACGTTTTAAAACAATAAATGATTTTTATGATTGGAAACTGGTTTTCTTCATGATAATAATTTTTAAAAAATATTCAAAATGATTTTCGTACATAAATAGTCATGATAGAATGATATCATTTTTATTTACAATATTACTGTATTGAGAGATTCATAACGAATTCCCGCCGTTGTCTGGAAATAATGATGTGAACGAGATTGTTAATAAAATTAAATTTTGCGGCAATATGTCACGTATTTGGCTTCAAATTACGTATTCGGTTTCCAAACGAGATAACGGCGTTGATTTCAGAATTGCCATTATTTTAAAATATTGAATAATATGTATTTATTTGAAACTAGGTAGCTCAATTGGTAGAGCGCGAAGGTCCTAGGTTCGAAAATTATGTAGCGTGTCAACAGCTGTGGTTGTATGCAGTGGGATCTGACGACACTATAAAGTTATATAAACAACCTTGTACAACAGTTAACTAATAAACTGTTCGTTTCTTGGACTGAAAACAAGACCCTTCATGAGTAGTACAGTTTTTTTTTTCAATTTACTGTAAGAAATGACTTGAATAAGTTTTTTTTTAATATTCCTATGTAGGAGAAGTGTGCTGAGTTGCAATGTTGAAAGTTCCGTGTTAAATTCCAGCTGTTGCAGATACATTTTTTAATCTGTTAACAACATGTGGAGACCCTCCTGGGGCGAAACGGTTATATCCGGTATAACAGTTATATAAGGTTATATAACGGTAATAAGTGGTTAAGTCTGATTTTGTCCAGAGAGAGTTAACTGCTTTCGAATAACCGGAATCGTATCATTCTCGTAGTTTTTGGCTTGAAATGGAGTTGTTATATAAGCAATAACTCCTTCTCAAGCCAATGTTTTATTTAAGATTCTGCTTATTTAAGTATAAAAAACTCATTTTGGAGAAAATTAGACTTATTCGCCCAGGCCGTAGATATGAAGTGGGGAAAAACTGGCGATTGAGAGCGATCTACACCGTTGCCCTTTACAGTACAATTACTAGCATCTACTGAACCCAAGATCCTTCACGGGTTGAAGTTTTACAGTTTTTATTTTTTTAAATAATATTTATTAGTAATTTATTTTATATTTATTATTCTTATGATGGTGATAGTTTTTAAATATTTTTATTTCGAAGAGAAAAGATTTGTCCAAGCCGGGATTCGAACCCGGGTCTTTAGCGCAGTGCTCTAACCAACTGAGCTAACCTGGCTTGTAACACGGCCAGAAAAATCCATTCTCTTCACCGATCCTACATCCCCGTGTTCTCGCAATTTTTGCGATGTATACAAGGGGAAGAATGTTCCTTGAGCATTACTTTAATTAGGATCTCGTTGACTTACATCAATTCTGTATTATGTTTATTATTTTTATGATGGTGAACATTTTTAAAATCTGGCCAGAATAAATCTTTTCACTTTAAAATAAAAATATTTAAAAATTTTCACCATCATAAGAATAATAAATATAAAATAAATTATCAACGCAAAAATTGCGAGAACTCGGGGATATAGGATCGGTGAAGAGAATGGATTTGTCTGGCTTGGATACGACCCCTGGTAGCTCAGTTGGTTAGAGCACCGCGCAATCTTTTCTCTTGAAAATAAAAATATTTAAATATTTATTAGTGTTTTAAATCATCATTTATTATATAAATATATTTATAAATAGTCATGTGTTTTGCCTATGATGATCAATAGCACCGCTCCATCATAAACATTCAGACTGCGCACGGATTATGGCGACCCGTTTTGACAGGTTAGCAAATTTAGCCTGTGTTATCTCCTTGCCTTAATAATTCAGCACGTGACCCTTCAGTGGCCGCCCGGGAGAGAAGTCCTGACATTAGCAACGTAATTTCAAACGCATCATGGCTTACCAACAAGGATACATTATTCAATAGCATTTACCTTGGAGTTTGTAAAATTTATATTCTATAATAATTTATTTATCACTACTACCATAATATATGCAGATCAATATATGTAAAGTAAATATAATTCTTGTGAATCATTAATTAATAATAATATTGAAAATTAAAAAGAGACCTTACATAAATGTTAATACCGTTGAAAAATCCGACGAAAAGCCCTTAAGTGTCCAAACTAAAACAGAAATCGAAATTATCTGTCCAATATTTCGCCTTGAAGGTGGTGGGGTGCTTCTTGGGTGCATTATTCATGTTTTGTTTTCTACCCTCTTTCCCCCTTTATTCTCTTTCTAACCTGAAGATGCCTGAATGGGCGAAATATTGGACAGATAATTTCTATTTCTGTTTTAGTTCTTTCTAGCCTCTTCTTCCTAGGCATAGGTGGATCCAGGGGGAGGGGGAAGACATACGGATTTTTGTGTCCTGTGGAGAATCCATTACAGTATATTTATAGGCAAATAATGTGATGATTGTTGTTAAAATATATGAATAAAATAACATGAGTGAAACTATTTTTTAGATATTTTAATAAACCTTTGAAACCTTTCTATAAATACTACAAGTTTATTTCTAAGTTATTGCTGATTTTTTGCCCGTCTACCTGTTGTGGCCCCCCCCCAAAAAAATCCTGGATCCGCCCTTGTTTCTAGTTCACCCTATTCTTCGTTTTATCTCCACTTTGGCTCGGAAGGTCTCGCTAGCAGCTCTGTTAGGATTCATCCGCAGGAAGTGTCCAAGCTATCTCTGTAGGTTTTCTTCAATGGCCTCGTTGGCTGGCTTAACATTTAGGTTCGACCTGATTGTGGTGTTCCAGCATCGATCTCTTCTTGTTTTTCCCTCAATCTTCTTGAGAAATCTCATTTCTGCTCCTCGTATTCTTCAGCTTATATAATTCTGAAGACTAAATAAGGATCGAGAGGAATATTGACTTAAATATAGCCACTTTCGTTTCGTATTCTACTTTTCTTCGATGAAGAAATCCTCTCTTAACCGATTTAAATATCCTGCCCGCAGTTCCGACCCGAGTGGTCACTTCTCCATTTTCGTTTATGTGCGCTCCCAAGTATTTAAATTTTTTCACGTGTTCCAGGACTTTATCTTCGATTCTATTGACCCTCATTGTTCTCGTTAGATTTTTTCCTACATTACATGTTTATAGCCAGCTATTCTTCTTTTAACCTCCTAACATTCTGCTGAACTGTGGTTTCTGACATTTTCCGAGAAAACTGCAATGTCATCCGAAAATGCTAGCAGTGAGTGGCTTATTGGGCGCAGATTGGCATATCCTGGATGGAATCTCCTCATTTTCACCTTGGCCAGCCAAAGACCTGAAACTATATGACCAAATTGAGCAATAGTGGGCTCATGCTATACCCCTGTTCGATTCCAACAATTATGCAATGTAGTAAAAAATAAATGTTAAAAGCCAATTAATATGAGCTAGTTTCCACCAAAAAGTTGATTCATCAAACAAGAAGTATTGATTGTTTCAGACATAAATTATTACCTCGTAGCTATCTAAGTTGAAAGTTTCTTAATTGCTACTAAATTAGTGTATAAAAACTGGATTTGAAAAAATATGTTTTCGGTCAGTTTTACGACTTCACATCACATTTACCAAGTGAGTAATATTGCAGAACTTCATAAAATTATGCAAAAATCTTCTGAGTTTAAAGTCTGTCTGGATAATAATCGGTTGAAAATTGCTTTCAAATCAATAATTTATGTACATTCGAGAAGTCAGTTATTAAAAAAAAAAGAAAAAAAAAGAAATTTAGGACGCAATAATATTCCGTATAGATTTAGCAAACACACTTCCTCCAACTCGATTTCGCAATTCCTGTTAATGGATTTACTGCGTGATTCGGGATCGTCACTGTGCAGAGTGTGTGTGACGTTTCCATCTAGCTAGTGAATTAATTGCAATCGGAGGGAGTAGAACACGAACTTCGTGTCCTGATTGTTTCTGCATAAATCTGGGTTGTTTATTTCTTAATTATATCGAAATTTATATAAATCCTACCTTGGAATATTATTGAAAAAAAAATCAATAGCGACGAATTAGCAAATGTAGACATAAGGATATTTATAAGTCTATGGATTCACATAAACTAAATCAAATTGAACTATCTCACAACAGTAATAGGAGGAAGTCTCCTTTAGGTGAAGATTGATAGTTGAATGGAATACAAGTTAAATGGCAAGATACTATTAATAACGGGAGATGATATCGTGTGGCAGAAGGTGAATTGTTAATAGTGAAACACTTATCTTGGGGGGGGGGGGAGAAAGAAGGTAGAATAAAAGGAAGAAACCATTGTACAATAAAATTACATCTGAACTTGTTCTGAAAGTAAAAAAAAAAAAAAAAAAACCTGTACCACTACCACCCGTGAAGGGTCTGGGGTTCAGTACATGACAGAGACTGTACTGTTTCATGGACAACGTTTCTGCAAGGAGGTGACTTGTCCTAGGTCACGCTCAACCGCCAGATTTTACCCTTTATTTTGGGTAACCTATTTCTATAATATTTTATAGAGGCTGGGTGTGGTAGTACACCCAGGAGGGTCCTAGATCCATTTGATCCATCTCCCGCTGCAAACAGACTAAATAAAAATCAGGGCCTGCTGCGGGATTTGAACCAGGATTGAATGAGCCTCTACGCTCCTTCTGAAAGTAAACATATATAAATTAGTACAACGTAATGAGGTTCCAAGGATTTAAAAAATAGGTCCTCATGACTGGACTCCAGACAGAAGTGAAAACTCAAAACTTTTGATTAACTGTGTTCTTTTTTGAATTTCTAAATCAGTTATAGTCTGAATTATTTAGATTTCATATTTTTAATTTTAGTCTATTTTTCATATGTACTGATACTTAAGTGCAATAATTATGTACATTCTCAAGTAGTTCATTTATTAATGAAATCATATGATGGACTGGATAAGCTCAATACAAAACTTTACCTAAACCCTTAAAGCGGTCTCTCCCTGCTTTGAATGTATAGAATCAGCGGCCTTGGCCGGTTTAGAGAACCCGCCTTCAGCGGACTCATTCTATGTATTGCTTAAAATACCTCCGGATAGAAAAAGTACTATAATTATTTCCGTATATATATATATATATATATATATGTATATATATATATATATATATATATATATATATATATATATATATATATATATATGTATATATTATATTGTGTATATATATATATATATATATATATATATTGTAATTTTTTTTTTTTATATAAATAAATGGAGATTCGAAACAAAAAAAAAACAATACAAAACAATAATAATTTAATTGCAATATTAATAGTTAGTATCGCTATATTATTTATGCTGTGTATTTTTTTTTTCACGTAACGGCCTTAGAACGTGAGACCAGGCAAATATCATCGTTGTCACTTTGTTTCATTCCCCCTTCTTCCTTCTTTCTTCCCACCTTTTCCTAATTCTTTCCCTCTTTCCTCAGCCCACGCTATTCCTTTTCTAGCATCTCTATTTTCCACAAGGACCTTAATTTCTTCAAGTCTCTTCCCATCATCATCCTCATCGAAACAGTCTTGGTCTGTTATTTTCAATCTCTCAGTTTCTTCCTTCATCTGTTTGATGTACCCCTCAGCACTCTTGTATCCTCTCATTATATAGAAGATTTCTCTATTTAATCTCTTTGGGTACATCCTCACCATTGTCCTTAGAACCTTGATCTTCTTATTCTTTTGTCCGTTACCAAATCATTTATTTCTTTGTATATCCCCTTATTACGCCTCAACCTATAGCCTTCCTGTGTCTTCTGTGGGCCCTATATTCTTCTTAGTATTCTTCTTTCTATCCCAAATATTTTCCTTAGGCTGGGGAGGGACGCGGTTTCCATTCCGTACATTATCACCAGTTTGAAGACCGTATTGTAGTGTCTTATCTTCACGTTTGTTGACAGGCTCCTTTTATTATAAAATTTCTTGTTGTGAAGCTTAGCCTTTCCTACTTTGTACCTTATACCTTGTATTTTTATTTAAATAGTAGTAGTAGATAATATAATTTTTAGCATTATTATCATCATTAAGTTCAACAATAGTAAGATCATTTGCACTTTTAACCATTTCATAAAATAGGACATTTAACTAAGATGAATAAAATCCTTTAGAAGAAACAGTTAATGAGCAGTTAGTTACAGCTAGTTATTGATGTTTTAAGTTGTTATTAGTATCGATCGCGCTTAGTATCGATCTTTTAGTTAAAAATAATTATTCTTAAATCAATTGAATTCTAACCATTAAACTAAAGTCGAATAAAGCAAATTGTAAAACACACGTACTGGCCGCCAGTGGCGCTAGGTGTCAAGTTTATTCCCTACCAAAGGTCACTAAACATAGCTAAAAAAGTTTTCACTTCAAAAATATTCATTGTCGTATCGCAGTCGAAAGTTAAAAGATAATATAAATTGTACATACACTTTCATTTCACAAAAAACTAATTCAGGCGAAATTCGATCCAATGTATGTCAAATTACTTATAAATTGACAAAATAGACAAATAATAATTTATTTAATTGTTATATGATATAATTTTTTTAAATATTTTATTTGAAAAGAATAGTTATGGCCAGGACCCGGGTTTTTCACCTATCCGTGGTGGTGCTTTAGCCACCTCAGCCATCTGACTGACCGAGAAGCGAACCAGGATGGCTGAGGTGGCTAAAGCACCACCACGGAGACCCGGGTTCGAGTCCCGGTCATGGCCATATCTTTTCTTTTCAAATAAAATATTTAAAATAATTAATTTTAATTTCCTTTGGTTAAGTTGAGTGTGTAGCGAGCTGAGTTGCTGCGCTGAAGGCCCCAGATTCAACTCAGCCTGTGGCAGATAGATTATTTCATCTGTTAACAGGAATGGATGAATCCTTTGGGACGTGCAGATCCCAGGCTCACCCGAAGCCTATAAATTGGGCAACCTTAATTGGGTGAAAACCTGGTGGTCGAGTGAGCTCTCGGTCAAACCATTTGCTTAGAAAGAGCACTAATACATTACCATAATACCATCCAATGGAGGTCCTTTATTCTTTATTGTACAGTTTTTAACAAAATTAATAATAAACATCTAAATAGAAATAATAGCAGTTCGATATTGAAATTAAAGTGTTCATTTGGTGTTGTTTTCTAATCATTAGCACTGAGTTGCCATGCCGGGAATCCTGGTTCAAATCCCGCAGCAGTTAAGACTTTTATTTAGTCTGTTTGAAGCGGGATATGGATCATATGGGATCTAGGACCATACTGGGGCATAAATATAAAAATAGAATACCCAAAATCAAAAGTCACTTCCTTGCAGAACCTTTGTCCATGAAACATTAAAGTCTCTACCATGTACTGAACCCCAAACCAGTTCACGAGTTGTAGTGGTACAGATTTTTGTCTTCTATTCATTAATTATGAACATGTAAAACTATCTCAGATTAAGCCCTGAAGAAGCAAACACCATGCCTAGCAAAATTTTGGTAAAGAATTGCACGATTGGTTCAAAACCCGAAGAAACGTTTCAAGAGTCGATGTATAATCGTAGTTATAAATAAAGTTTGAAAACTTTGTTGTTTTTTAAATCGATGCATAGCATTTTTTTTAATACTATTAAGGTCATACGATATATGGCTTTGTATACAATAATTTAATCAATATCAATCTTCTAGGGTACTGGACTTTACAGATATACTTTATTCCAAGAATATTTTTTTGTGGATTGAGATGTTACTGACTAAATGGTGATATTGAAGCGTGTATTGAAAACGACCACTCGAGGGTCGAAACGTTTATAGAAAGTGATACAATATATGAATTTGGACTAAAGGTTTTTTTGTATTATTATACACCCTTGGAAAAAACAGTTTAATTTAAAACATAGATAGTCCTTTGTTTAGTTATAAGTCTGTTTTTGTCATAAGTTTAAAACACGTATTACAAAAGTGAAGATAGAAAAAAAAGACTAGTCGATCGGCTTTCGTAAGCTCAGGCTACATCAAGCAAATGTTGGCACGAGCCTCTAGACGTGCACATCGCAAGCTATAGCTCAAAGTTGCATTTAGGACTTGAAGAGGTACTTGAGAGGACTGCCCACCTGCAGTGAAAAATTAAAAACAACTAATTAAATTAAAAAAATTAAATTAGTTTAAACCTCTTTATCGATTCCACCAATTCGAATGACCCAGTCTACATCTGAGCAACCTCTTTCATCTCAGCATCCTGGCTCGATGTGCCGACATCTGACATCTCAACATCCTACCTCGCCTTGCCGAGAATCTACTGTCTATTAGAACCTACTTCGACAGATAGATAACGGTTATTTGTATTATTTCAACTAGAATAACAGATAAACATTTTACAATCGATTTTATATGAACATTATATTTATTTGTAATTTAATAGAGTTAAATATATTGCCGTGAGATTAAATAATAATTCTTTTCTTTTTATTATTAGTTAGTTGTAATTGTATGATTTATTAGGTATAATTAACTTCAGCCTCTCATTATAAAAACGTTTAAATTGTTGATTTTAATTCAATCAATAGTTTTTTATTAATAATTTAATTTATAAAAATGATTTATGTTATTATTTTAATAAAAGGTTACATTCAAATGACATGCGATCTGGTATAATTAAATCAGAATTTTATTTTTTTTTATTATCCATTTCGGTGCTTTCATCGATAGGTCCTACTGTTTCAAGGTTGCTCAAACAAATAATATTTAGTTTAACGTTTTGGAGAAGTGAGGAACAGTAGCTATGTGGTTTATCAAATTTGAAAAGAAGTTGGTATCATACAATAATAAATGTTTTGTTCTTTCATGTACATACTATTTTTTGTGTAGTTCTCAATATTTTTTATAAGTGGGTTTTTTGATTTTACACTTAGAAAAGAATTGTTTACTTAGTTTATTGATGAATATATTAATATCTGGTATACACGATTCTTTATGTATAATTTCCAGCAATTCTAAGGCATTCGTTTTTGATTGTTTGTAGTTTTTTATAATTAGTTTTCGACATATAACTAAATATTGGACATGCATATGTTAGTATAGGTCGTAAGCAGGCTTTATATAATAATGACTTATTATCTGTGCTAAGTTTAAAATTCCTGTTTAAGTAAGGATATATAGTACACAGAGCCCTGTTAGCTTTATTGCACATATAATTAGCGTGTAAAGTAAAATTTAACCCTTTTTCCATATTAAGTCCTACAAAGCAAATCATTTTTTCCTTGATCTATGTCAATACTAAATTGTTCTCAAACTTCTGGTTTATGAAACAGTATCAACCAGAAAATCCGTCTTTTAATATTTTGTTTATATAATTTAATGATATGTAAATGGTGAAGTTGGAATTCTGCCAGTGAGGGAAGGTTGACTTTAATTCAGTGACGGATCCACAGAATAAATCTTGATTTTCCTACCCTGAGGTAACTGAGTAAATTTTAGGTTAAGCTAAACACTTTAGTGCACACTAGTAAATGATAAAATAGTTTACATTTTTTTTATTAATAATTAATGAATATATAAACATATATTTATTAATAAATGTATACTGATAGATTTATTTCATGTTCTATAAAAAAAAAAAAATTAAAAATTGCACTTCGATATGTTATCTGATATAGATATCGACATGTTTTAATGATATAGTATGCACTCAGAAGAAATGTCTTGAATAGATTATGTGCTCTCTTCCCAACAGATCTCTGACACCAATTAATTGTTTAATTAATTAATGTATTTTTAGGATTAGAAGCATATTAAAAAAATATATATATATCAAATATGCAGCATAATGCCCCTGATCGATTAAGTCTGTGCTTACCGTTGAAGTGAGAAGTGCTGCATTTTATCTTCTTTCATGTGATTATTCTTATAATGCCAAGGGTCTTGGGTTCAGTACATGGTTGAAACTGTACTGATTCTAGGACAACGGTTGCGCAGGGAGTTGGTTTGTCCGACATCGTCCTCAACAAACAGTTTTTCCCCAGTTAAGTAGGTTTCCCGAAATAACTTGCAATTATTAAAAACACAATTTCATTTTAACTTAGATAGACTAACAAGTTTCCTGTATTTCAAAATGATTTTTTATTCTATTATATTTCGCATAAAAAATAAAAAAAATAACGTGTACCACTAAAACTCGTGAAGGGGACTGTGGTTCAATACATGGCAAAAACTGTACTGTTTCATGGACAACGGTTGTGCAAGGAGGTGATTTGTCCTGGATCACGCTCAACCGCCAGATTTTTGCCCCTTATTTTGGGTACTCTATTTTTATAATATTTTATAGAGGCTGAGTGAGCCCCAGGACGGTCCTAGATCCCATCTGATCCATCTCCGGCTGTAGACGGACTAAATAAAAGTCTTGCCCTCAGCGGAATTTGAACCAGGGTTTCTGGCTTTGCAACTCAGTGCTCTACCACTGAACCACCCAGTCGTAGAGTGCAAAGTTGCCATGCCGAAGGTTACGGGTTCAAATCCGGCTGTATTAGAATTAAAGTAATCCATCCGTAACTGGAGGGCAGAAACTTTCGATAGGAACCTGGCAAAGGTTCCTTGGGGAGGCTAAAACCCATTCAAGGTTGTAAGGGCGTATAATATTTTATTTTCAGCCAGAGATGGATCCTTTGGAATATTGTACCCTCTTGGGGCTCACCCAGTCTCTATAAAGGATACTGTGTACTCTACAAAGGGTACCCAAAATAAGGGGAATAAATCTGGCGGTTGAGCTTGATCTAGGACATATCACCTCCCAGCACAACCATCCTCCAATATACAGTACAGTCTCTACCACGTATTGATCAATTCCCCAGACTCTCCATTTGGGTTGTAGTGGTGCAATTTTTTTTTTTTATCTTAGTTTTCCGCTCCGGCCATAAATATGAAATTAATAGATTCTTAGATATAAAAAAAAATATTATTTGATTATGAAAACAAATGATTTGGCATGAATTGGATCAGTTGTATGCTAGTTTCTGAATTCATGATTCAAATGAAATGTAGCCGTTCCAAGTGAGTCAGAAACATTCTGTTTAGAAAGGGACCAGGAAACCGCATAAAAATCGGAGTGATGAAATTTTAAAAAGAAATTTATCGAGGACTCGCCAAACCTAATGGAATTTAAATATTTAAAAGTTCTCTGATTAAGGTTCGGCGATAAGGCTAAATTTAAAAGAGGTAAAATAGATGGGGCTATTGCTACTGAATAATTCTTAACCTTATCTTGTAGAAGGAATCTTTAAATGTTTATTCCAAGGGTTATACAAATTTAAATGGTTTCCTTAATTATAAGAACCCCGAGTACAGAATTTTTTTTTCAATTTAGATTTCTTTTTTATATTTTATTTATTACCACTGGCAATACAGATATTATTGTCACCCTGTCACAATAATAAATTGATTATTGCCAAAAAATTAAAAAAAAAAATTACATATCAATGATTTATCTCTTAATCAATAGAACAACTGTAAAGCCTTCAGTAACAACTTCATTTATTGAAGCTTTCTAATTAAGAAACGACATATCTGATATTTTTCATATAGATATTCATATCTTGATTGAAAATTATAATGAATGTTTACAGATCTATAGGATGATGAGTGAGCTAATTTCACTGCTTTTAGTTAGTTTTTTTATTAAAACCTTTTTTATTATATTTTTATTTTATGTTTTATTAAAACATTTAGCGTCCAAAGGTTAGAAGATTTTTTTTCTATCAAAAAGCTTAATGATTAACAGAATGGCTAGAACAGATAAATGCATAATCTGCACGGTCACTTTAGATTTATAATCTGAAAAGAAAAAAACATTGCCTTGTCTAAAACATCAGAATATGTTCTGAATTAACTCTTTAATCGCAATAATCAATTTATTATTGTGACAGGGCGACAATAATATCTGTATTGCCAGTGGTAATAAATAAAATATATGTTAATATAAGTATTCAATTAAAAATAATTCTTTCCTTTGCAATAAAATAAAAAATAAAATCATGTATGAGGGTAAGTTAGCAAAGCACCACATTTTTAAATACGTTATTCGTATTTACAATACATTTATTTATTATACATTTATTACTGGTTGATTGTTACATTTTTATTACATTCATCATACCTTGGCAGGTGTATATAAAAGTTTTCTAGGTTTAGGTAGAAGAGATTAATTCTTCTAGACACTAAATAGCATTCTAATTCTATTAGAGAATATTAATTAACAATTATAATTGAGTTATTTTAGAAAAGTAATTAGAAATATATATATATATATATATATATATATATATAATTAGAAAATAAAAATATAGGCTAAATAAAAAAATACACTATATCTGTTCATCAAACGAAAAGTATAAAAGTAAATTTTATTTTAAAAAAAATAATACATTTTTAATAAATGTTGTCAAGTTGTATACCATTATTTTGAGTTGAAAGCATTTTTCGTTTATTGAAATTTAGAATATCTATGATATTAAGCTTAATGATTTGATTGCGGACGTCTTGAATTATTATTTTAAAAAATCAGTTCTAATTGGTTACTTTATATAATAGATTTTTTAAAATTCATTTTTGACTTCCTGCCCTCCTGTATCCTTTAATAACACCCCAGTGATTCCTATAGAACAGGTCCGGTACTTAGGACTACACCTTGACAAAAGATTAACTTGGAATCTTCATACTAGACTGAAACGAACAGAAACCGCTCGACGTTTCAGGCTACTTCAACATTTACCAAACAAACGCTCTAAATTCCCAATTAATTACAAAAGACTCATATACATGACAATCATTAGACCCATCTGGACTTACGGAGTAGAGCTTTGGGGCTTCACTAAGCCATCGAATTCCTCTCGTATTCAACCCTTACAATCCAAAATCCTTCGTAAAATCCTCAATGCTGCTTACTTTGTTACGAACGAAGTAATCCATAACGACCTTAATGTCCCATTTGTTGCTGATTTGGCCCGAATCCGATATCAATCTTTTCATGACAAACTTCATTTCCACTCAAAACCCACTAGTTTCAAACCTAGCAATCTCTTTAATTTCTGATAATCCTCCGAGGCGTCTGAAAAGAAGATGGCCACGTGACCTTCTTATTTGAACTTTGATTTGAGTACTACCAGTGGGTAGTTTCTCTACTTGTCATTCTCATGACATTATGTAACATGCATTCTATTTACTTGTTGTATAATTGTAATACAGTTGTAAATATCAATAAATAAATTTAAAAAAAAAAGACAAACTTAATATGTTACAGCATCTATTCCCCTAAAACTATAGAGGTATATTCTTTCTCCAATTTGTCTACAAAAGATTGTCCAATATTCTAAGCAGATATAGAGCTTGGCCCATATTAGTGCGTCTTCCGGGTAGGAAAATCGAACCCCGATCAAATATTATCTCTAAAAAACAATTTTGAGAATAGCAGAGAGTATCAGTTATAAAGAATGGAAATATCATTTGTTTGTAGACATAAAATCGGCTTACGACAGTCCCAACAGACTGGAATATACAAGGCCAAGCTAGAACTTAACATACCTAGAAAACTCTTCCGTCTTACTCAATTGACGATGACCGATGTTGAATGTGGGTAACCCAGGAGGACTCTCAGAGCTGTTCGATCCTTTTCGATGGACATTGTGGGAAAATCCTGTCAGGTGGTCAGGGATAGTTATAAGGTCCTACCAAAGATACATGACCTGCAAAGTAATGATCAAAAGACCGAACTAGTGGTATATAATAAGAGGTTAAATCATAGCAGAAGGATCATGATTGGAATATATAATTTTGAAAAGGTTGACGACTCGTTCCATCATAACTTACAGGTTAATGTAAATAACGAAGTGGCAGCAGAGATAACGGAAATATTACTTTCAAACAGAAGCTTCTTCGGATTAGGACAACACCTCAGAAGACATAATCTCACTCGGATTACAAAGTTGAGAATATATAAGTCCCTGATGTTCCCTATATTTTACGGATCGGAGACTCCAACCATCTCAAATTCGGATGAGCTAGCGCTTCTTGTGATTGAAAAGAAAATTCTAAGCTGAGTGTATGTTCCAGTGAAAGTATACAAGAACTATTAATCGAGGATTACTTTGGAACTCTACACTCCAAGTTATGTCTATCTACACATAGCTACCTTACTTCAAGAGGTTCCACAACCTCTGTCTCTAATTGATTTATCTGTTTGGGCTGTTGAAGTGAGATGTGCTGCACTTTGTGTTAGTGTGATTTTCGGCGTGTTCTTAGGATACCAGAATTGGGGTTTACTGGTTATTTTTCCGGTATCTAGGAGGCTTAAGGCTCTTGGGGATTTTTTTTTAATTTTATTTTATAATTTCAGTTTTTTTTTTAGATTTTGTTAATTTTAGTTGATTAAAATTTATTACTTAATTTTACTAAATACCGAATCTTATTCTAATCCTATCTGCTCTGATTAACATACTGATATTAATGAGATACTTATCAACGTAATAAGAGATTTTATCGGTTCCCTTCGTTCGGATTCTACCATTAAGCAAAGCCTCATCACCAGACAGCCACCCAGCTTATTACGGCCATATTAACCGCCCTACAATGGGGCACCTGTAATGGATGGGCAGAAAATACAAGGGATGACAATATATCATTGGCTAAAGCCTTGCGAAGGAACAGGCCCCTATCGCCAGGCTAGTGTGTGCAGGCTTCGTGGCGCTCAACTGTTGTTCACTACAGGCTATTTATCAAGGGCTATTCTGACGTGGAGTCGTCGGCGACGCTAATGTATACAAATAGTGGTCTCCTTCCACGCTCATTATTATCCATAAGTCAACATTAAAATGCTCTTAAATCTGCATTAAGTCAACTTATAACGTATAGGATAAATTCGATATTAAATGTCCTGATCTCTTTAAAAATTATTTGGAAAATACAATATATAAAACGTAGCGAAGTGTCGGCCCACGTTTTGGTCTGTATTACGATTCATTATTTACAGACTCATTTAACGGGTATTTAATGGCTCATTCGAGCTAGCATAAATATTAGATTGGTGCTGCTACTTGTAGAAAAAATTATAAAAACATTCTTGAAATTTTTTTTTTTTTTTTTTTTTTTTTATTGATATATACAACTGTAATAACATTACATCAAGTAAATTTGCTGATATGAACAAATGACATGAAAACAAAAAACACTTACGGAGAAACTACCCATCGGTAGCACTCCAATAAAGTTCTATAGTAGAAGGTCTCGAGGCCATCATCTTTTCAGACGCCTCGGAGGGTTATCAGGAATAGTATGGGAAGCAAGTTGAGAGACTAGCGGATTCAAGTGTGTATGGAGCTTTTCATGGAAGGATAGGTATCTAGTTTGGGCCAAATCAGCAACATATGGGATATTAAGATCATGATGGATGAGTTTGTTTGTGACATAATAAGGAGCATTGAGGATTTTACGAAGGATTTTGGATTGTAAGGATTGGATGCGAGATGAATTGGATGGTTTAGTAGAGCCCCAAAGCTCAACTTCGTATGTCCAAATAGGTCTGATAAATGTCATGTAAATGAGTCTTTTGTAATTAATTGGTAGCTTTGAAAAAAAAAATCTAATTAAATTAAATAAATATCCGATTAATTTCGGGATGGAAGTGAAAACTCCTGAGTCACATCGACCACAAATGAGAGCCTTAAGAGTTTACATTTAATTTATCTATTATAACTTAATTCAGTTTGTTGCAATGGTATTATTACTAGTTGTTTGGTGAATCTTTATTTACTTTTTGTTTTAATCTATTAGTGTTTTATTTTGGAAATAAGGATGTTTATTTCTTTACCTAGTTTTCCTTATGTGTCCTAGACTATACCCTGTTTTCCCATTCAGCCCTTTTCAGGTGTCCACAAAGAAAGGAACCGCAGGTAAGAAGAATATAAAATATAACAAATTCAATACTAAGGAAAATATAACAGGTTACAGAAGCAAAAATGATAGGAATGACAAGGTGTAAAGAGTAAAAGATAAATAAAGAAATAATTGATAAGAAATAATAAGAATGGACAGAGATCTAAGATATAATAAAATAAGGATAATAAAAAAAAGGATAATAAAACAGTAGATAATAAACATATTATTATTTCTTTTATTACCTCATCTATTATTTCATAATTTATCGTTTACTCTTTATATTTCTTGTCGTTCCTATAATTTCTGATCTTTTATAACTTGTTATATTTTTCCTAACACTGCACTGTATATATTGGTTTTTCTTTTTCTTTTATTAAAAGTCCTGGTGCCTAAGCTTCGGTCAAAGTGTTGATCAACAACAACCATTGATGTAGGAATAGAACATTCATATACCAAATCCAAGAATCTTCATGGATTGAGTGGTACAGGCTTCATTTTTTTATCATAAAAATAGTTTGAAAATGTGAGCTTGAGCTCGTGTTTTAGAGAAAATTGTCATAAAGTTATTATCTGACTAAACAGAAAGTAATACAAGATGGCAATATTTGTTGATGAAAATATTTCATAAATGTGTATATCTAAATTATAACAAATAACATAAATATGAATAAAATATTTTATATATAAATATAAATTACCTTCACTCTTCATCGAAAAACCTAAGAATTCCTGCCCTACTGTATCCTTTAATAAGATTCCACTGATCCCTGTCGAACAGACGTTACCTAGGACTCCATCTGGACAAACGCCTCACTTGGAATCCTCATACAAGACTGAAAAGACAACAAACCGCACGACGTTTCAGGCTACTTCTACACTTACTAGACAAACGTTCTAAGCTCCCAATTAACTACAAAAGACTCATCTACATGACAGTTATCAGACCTGCTTAGGACTTAGGACAAGTCACCTCCTTACAGAACCGTTGCCTTTTAAACAGTACAGAGTTTCAGTAACCTCTACCATGTACTGAAACACAGACCCGTTCACGGGTTGTAGTGACACAGGTTTTATTATTTTATTAATTTGGTGAATTTTTCAAAGGTTATAAATCTCTTCAGTTTAGTCCAGCAATTTAATATGAAAAAAATCAAGCGTAGTTAAATAATCAGAAAATGATGAACTGCTAAATCTATGCTGTGGTTACGTGAACCTCCTGGGTTCGTCCAGCCTCTCTAAAGTGGGTATTCCTAATTGGGAGAAAACTCTGGCCAAATCACCTCTCTGCACAATTGTTTAATTGTGCAGAGAGGTGATTTGGCAAGTTGTGACAATTGTAACAACATTACAAGTTAAAAGAAAAATACTAATATCGTCAATGCAAATGAAAACTGCCTAATGTGAGAATTATGTAGTTTTCGTTTTCAATCTGTAGCGTTAAGATTGATAATTGAATGATAATAATGAAAATTCATATAGTCATCTTTAAGGCTCAAAAATCATCTATAACAACATAAGTAAAATATGTTTGATTTTGATCCTACTGATTTTGAATGAACCTTAATATTCAAATAACTTTAATATTCCACTCTCCTATCATCAATCTATCATTTACTTGGAAGCTTCGGATTGTCCGGATTACTAAAGGCGATAACGCGCAGTTTAATAATACAAAAAGCGCCCGTCTCTCGTCTCGTGGCGCCTTGGTGGAAGTGTAACAGCTCAATACGCTCGGGTGATGCAATGCCCCCCACCACTCTCAATGCCTACTAGATTTTGAGTTGCCTATTGACAGCAATGACCAGCGCGGGAGTATTTTAAATTTTAATTCACGCTATTGAACACATACAACTGTCAGATTCCCTCCCCCTTGATAGAGTCAAGGAGAGCCAAAATGTGTCCGGGAATCACACAAGGTCCACCCATGGATTTTAATGCATAAAATAGACTCGGAACCTCCAGCGTAACTCAGGTTTCTACAAACTGAGCGACCCCGCTCCCAAATATTGTTATATTTTGTTATAACAATAATGAATTATTTTTATATGGTTCTGGAGGCAAAACCAGTAAACAGCACAGAGTGGTGAGAAAAAGTAGATACATTAGAACAACCTTATTTCTGCAGTGAGCCTAAATAAGTAACTACTCCCAGAGCTGGAAGAAAGATGAAAAATGATCTAAATCTTAGAGAGGTCATCAATCTTGTGAAAATATCTCAAGTGCTTTAGGAAGACAGAATAATTAGTAATGAAAAAAAAAAAAGCTTGTGGAGAAACTAACCATCGGAGACCTTCTACTATAGAACTTTATTGGTGTGCTAATAATAATAATAAAGTTCTATAGTAGGTCTCGAGGCCATCTTCTTTTCAGACGCCTCGGAGGATCATCAGGAATATTTTGGGAAGCAAGTTGAGAGACTAGCGTATTCAAGTGTGTATGGAGCTTGTCATGGAAGGATAGGTATCTAGTTTGGGACAAATCAGCAACATATGGGATATTAAGATCATTATGGATGAGTTTGTTTATGACATAATAAGGAGCATTGAGGATTTTACGAAGGTTATACCCTCTTTGAATAAATATCTTGATTTTCCTAAGAAGAACTTCTTCGAATAAGCGCAGCTCTGAGCTGATGATTCCACTAGTATACGAATACTAACTGTCAGGGATAATCTCTTCTAATGATGTTGAGAGATGTCATATAACTTGAGCTTCATTCAATGAAATAATATATTGTCAAAATGTATTCATCTGAAGTTTAATATAGAACATATTCAGGGAAATTATGACTTATAAAATTATATATATATAATGGTTAGCGGAGTGGCTCAGTGGTAGAGAACTGAGTTGCCGTACTAAAGATTCGGGTTCAAATCCCTCAGCTTGTGCAGGCATTCATTTAATTCTGTTTGCAACCGGAGATGGATCCTATGGGATCTAGGACCCTCTTGGGGCTCTCCTAGTCATTATAAAGTATGTACTCAAAATAATGGGGGAAATCTTGTGGTTGAGCGTGATCTAGGACAAATCACCTCCCTGCACAAACCTCGAAGAAACCATACCACTCTTGGGTTCTTTACCATGTACTGATAGTACCTTTGTAAGAATTAGGATTGTGAAAACCCGTGGGCAATATGATTCATAAACATTGCATTATTTATATTAAAGATTTGTCTCCAGAGCCGGGATTCGAACCCGGGTGGGATCGGTGAAGAGAATGGATTTGTCTGACCGAGGTACGAGCCAGGCTAGCTCAGGTGGCGGAGCACAGTGTTTCGATTAGTAGTAGCTAGCTGGACAAAATTCATGTTTAAAATTCCAAAAAAATATATTGGAATATTGTAAACAATTGTTCAAAACCTATAGAAATCTAATATTTGTTTATGCCTGGCACACTTCCTTAAAAATCTACTAAATCAGTTGCATTCAAAGCTTCATTTCAACCCCACAAAATTAAAATGTTACTAATTTTATATGAATCAATCGATAATATATGTACTCAAAGATGCTATTTTTTTCCAATTAAAAAAAATCATCTGATAACCAAACTGTTTGTTTTTAAAATATGCACGAAGGATTTTTCCCCATTTGGAAACATTGAAGTGATGAAAAGACTTGTATCCGGGCTAAATTTTATGTATTTCATCTCTCCCATTAATAATAAGATGCATTATAGTCTGCAAATTCAAGTACAACATATTTTTATTTTTTATTTTAGAATACTTATTTTCAAGAAAGTTTTTTTTTTTGAAGAATGGTAGAAACACCCTTATTTTCTTTTATTTTATAGTTCTTTTCGACCAAATTAAATGTTAGAAACCTTGCAGAGGACTCTGAAAGGAAAATTAAAACAAGATTGGCTAACTATTCCTCCAAAATTTCTGGGAAATTGCGGGAAAATAAAAGCAGCGTCCTTCGATTAGTACAAGCTAGGACAAAAGTCATCTTCAGAAATCTGAAATATCGTATTGGAATATTGTAAACAATACTTCAAAACATGGTAATCTAGCATTTTTTAAGACTGGCACACTTCACAACTTGAGGGTTAGGGCCTAAAGTAATCATAGCAATAGAATAAATCAGTGGACTTCAAGGCATCATTTCAACCTCAAAAATTTATTCTTCAATTACTTTTATTGAACCAATCGTTGAATATGGATAATAATTGTACTTGTAAGTGCGATTTTTTTAAAATAAAGGTCTTCTGATAATTAAACTATAGTATATTAATTTTTTTCTAATAGGCCGAAGAATTTTTCCTTATTTTGAAACTTTGAAGTGATGAAAATGCCTTTTACCCATTTGCATCCGGGCTAATTTTTCTATATTTAATAGCTAAGGTGGCACACTATAGCCTGCACAATCGAGCACAACATTTTTTTTTTTAGAGTACTTAATTTCGAGAAGATATTTTGTTGAAGAATGGTTGATGCAACCAAAGAAAAAAAGAACCTCTTATCTCTTTTTTTCGACCAAAATCAATGTTGAAAACATTGCAGAGGAATCTGAAAGGAAAATAAAAATTATTTTGTTTTTTTACAATTTTTTTTTGTTCCTTTAATTTCATAAATTATTTTATTGTTGTATTGTTTTCCATAAAACTTGTATACATGTGAATATTAATAGTTTTCTTTGTTTATTATTTATCGTATCGTATATTCATCGTATTTATATTTATTTTTTCATCTAATTCGTTATTGTGAGCTAACTTTTTTATTAAATTAAATTGTAATTGTAATCTAATCTAAGACATTATAGTTTATATTTTATTTTCCGTATCACTATTCAAAAGAAACTTATCTCAGAATATATACAGATTTTTATCAATTTTATTATTACATATTGTCTTAATTATGCATTGTCTTTATTTTAATTTTTCTAATTATTAACTTACCAATACCTCTTAAATTCAGTTGGTAATTAATTAAAAACCATTTTTTTATAATTACAATACTTAATTAGTCGAAAGAAATGCAAAAATGCCGTAAAATAATTTTGTTCAGCTAGCTCCTACAAATCGAAACACTGTGCGACGGTTACAATCTGAAGTACACTTAATGATTCAGAGGATTGCCTTAAAATACATAACAAAACTTAAATTGCGACTTATCCGAGTTTCACTGTCTTGGGATGCTCCTCCACCCGGATCGTTAGCCGCTTCCTTCCTTCTTCAACAGGATCTGCTCAGAGAGTCCTTCTTCCTCTTCGGGATCTGCTCAGAGATTCTTTCTAAAAGTGGATTCCTCGACCTCCCTCTTTTCTTATCTCTTCACCCACCTTGTCCTTGACCCACCATTTTACCTGAGCTATCTACTTCTCGCAAACCAAACATTACTCTTTGTGCAAAAAATATTTTTTTTTCTTAATCCGCCCGGTAAGATACATAGCAGTAGCTTAGGTTTAACTTAAAATAAAGACATGTTTGATTTGTTCGGTCCTAGTACTATGCTATGGAAATTTTCAAAATAAACAATTTTGGTGAAAATTGCATTTAATATGCATTAAAGAGAATATTTATATATTTTTATCATTTTAGCATCCAAGGATACATGATATGTCCTTGGGTCGATTCTAATTTAAATCGATATAATACTACCAGCATCATAGTCAGCAGACGCTGTTCATTCCAAGTGATGTTTCCCGACTAGTATATTCGATAATGATCACATGTTTCTTAATAAACGGTTTTCCAAGTACAATATGAATGATACCATTATGGAAGGTGAGTGATTAGAATTATTACACTATTCCATTCGAGAAGGAATGCATGTACCATATTATCCCTAGGACATTGATAATAGACAAGATAATTTTAGGACAATTGAAAGCTGTTACCAAGCAACGTTCTTGAGAAATTTTTCATAAAATTATTAGGCATTTGTCAATATCCGAGGGACAATCGACGAAAAATTTTTTGATAAAAAAATTTATAACTCAGCACAACGAAACATTTGTTTATTAAAACTTGTTAGTGAAAGTAAAATTATTAAAATTTAACTTAACATTAGATTCGTTGCTGTTCTCTACTAAAAAAGATCTATAAAATTTCCATATTTAATCCCCAAATATATTTGTGACTGTGGGTTGTATTTCTGGGAATTTCTTCTTTTATTAGCGCATTTATACTCGCATTGCCAAAACATGACCTTTTGAAATTTACTTGGAATGAAGTTGTCAAACTCAACACGTGTTGTCATAGTGATTGATAATTGAACTGAATGCTATTATCAGTGTAATGTTGACATGATTGGGTGAAATTGCTTCATATGACACAAAATGACAAAATCTGATTGGTTGTTAGAACTGTCAACAAATTTTCACAGAAATAAACACTTTAAAACGGATTTGATAAAAATTGTTGTGAAATTTCCGTTTTCGTTTTCTTACACTACTAAGTCCATTATAATATAAAACAAGATGTTGAAGAAATTGGTCCGGGTAGAGGTCACCGAATGAAATTCTCAAGTAATTTGAGAAATTTTTATTGATAGCCAACGTTTCGACCTACGCTTTAGGTCTTCTTCAGGGCTATATGCAAAATACAGACAATATAAGAAAACGGTACAAATATATTAAAACATTTTAAAATATAGATAAACCAAAAGAAGGTGAATACAGGCAAAAAAATTGATAAAGATGTACAGTAAGGTAATTATGAAGGTTAAAATGTATAAGTGTATACTATAAACTACTAAGTGCCAAAAGGTAGTAACCCAAATCATGAAGAAAATAATAATAAAACAGAAAGTGTTGACAGTTAAAAAATTAAGGTATTACAGATAAAAAATAAAAACTGGATATACAATAGGAATGTGAAATGATATGGGTGAATTAGAAAGTGATAAGAATTACGCACTAAAAATTATAGGTAATAAAAAAATGAAGAAATAAAAATTGTAAAATTATAAAAATCTAGAAACGAATTATATAAAATAAAATAAAAATGAAAATAAAAAATATTTTAGAAAATACAGTATTAATATTGATAGGTAGAAAATACTTTATACTATTGTAAAGAATATTAATTGCATAAGAGAATGTAAGAAGAGACTTTATATAAGTGTAAAATATTAATGTATAAAAATAGGTATGTTTTAAGTAAAGTAATTGATAATACAATCAGGCTATATTGGACTAAAATACATATAAAAAACGGAAAGGATATGGTATTTATGATATTATGATATTTATGATATTATGATATATATTGATGAATATTTAGGGTGGTATATAGATAACTAAACAAATAAACGCCTTACAGTAGTAGTGAGCTTGGAAGTAGTGATAATAACGGTAAATTGAGTATAGTACTGTTTTAGTTTATGAGGGAAAGAAATTAAAATGAAATGGTGGAGGGAGGGTGAGTAAATAGTGCAAAATATAAGTTACCTGTGGGGGGGGGGCTGGGGGTGGGTCCTCTCTGGCTATGAAACACTGACTGATATCAAATTGATATAAAATATATAAAATACATTATCATAGGTCAACAATTATCATCAATATAAAACAAGATGAATTGAAGAACACTAATGCATGCCATGTTACACACTTCGCCATTTTACCATCTAGAGAAATGGTGTATTAATGTTGTTGTATAAAAGTATCAAATATAGTTTGTCCATGATCAATAACGGTTGATGTATTAGACAATAATTATTGAGAGATGCATATTTTTATTATCTGTAATTCACTATAGTTTTGTGACTAACTGCCATGACTACTACCAAAATGAAATGCTTAATTTTCATAATTATTTTATTTTTCAATGGGTTATTTCGAATTGTAATTTTAACTAATTATCCTAGTTTTATTACTATCTAGTAAATATTTAAGGTACAGATGATTGGACATTATTAAACATAACGATTATACATTTATAGATGTCTTTCTTGTAGAAGATCAGAATTTGCACTCTGTGAATTAATAGTTATGAATTAATAGAACTGAGATCACAAATTATGCGGATTTTCCATTATTTTCGTACTCAAATTGGAAAAGAGTTGTATTTGAGGTTTTTCCTCTGGTTAATGTGTCCTTTATTTGGTGTTTTTCCTTTACAATTATTCAATTTCTGTCCTGAAAAAGCTTGAATGGGCAAAAATTTCGCATGTATTTTTTTATTGTCTTAGTTAACTAATCGTCGAAATAAGATTTTTCTTGAACTAATGAAATCTGCGTTATTCAACTTATTATTTTTTAACTTTTCACTACTTTTTAAAAATTTTCTTTACATTATATTCTGTTCTTTATTATTGAAAGCAAAATAACAATTTTATATTATCTAACTATTTTTTAAATACATTTTTAATGATTTATTTTCATTTTACCTTACATTGCACACATGGTGTTCAATCCGCTCCTCGCAATAAAATTTTTCCGAGGAGCAAGCTGTAGACCAGGTGTGCAATGATCTTATTTGTGTGAATCCACTTACGAATTGGGTAATTTCCATAATAAACATGTTTTTTTTATTAAAAATGAACAATATCAAGAAAACAAAATTCGCACCTGGGACCGCGTTTTTGGTCGGATCTTTCCCACTAATGTCTTAACCATTTATGTATTAAGATATTACAAGTGGCAATTTTATATTTAGACTATATTTATGATGCTGATGATACATGTGTATTATCAGTCAACACCAATCCAGTTATTGCATACCAAAGCCTCCAATCCCATATCACTGATCTTGAAGAATGGTGTCAAAACTGGAGAATTAAAATAAATTCTCAAAAATCGCATCAAATCACTTTTACCTTACGTCGTAAACCAATGACTTCCTGCCCTTCAGTATCCTTTAATAATATCCCTCTGGTGCCTGTAGAACAAATCCGATACTTAGGGTTGCACCTCGACAAACGATTAACCTGGAATCCTCATACAAGACTGAAAAGACAAGAAACCGCTCGACGTTTCAGGCTACTTCTACACTTACTAGACAAACGCTCTAAGCTCCCAATTAACAACAAAAGACTCATCTACTATACATGACCATCATACGACCTATTTGGACTTACGGAGTAGACTTTGGGGCTCCACTAAGCCATCGAATTCCTCTCGTATCCAATCCTTACAGTCCAAGATCCTTCGTAAAATGCTCAATGCTCCTTATTTTGTTAAGAATAAACTCATCCATAACGACCTTAATGTCCCTTCTGTAGCTGATTTTGCCCGAACCCGGTATCTATCCTTTCATAACAAACTTCATTACCACTCAAACCCTCTAGTTTCAAACCTAGCTTCCTCTTCAATTCCCGATAATCCTCCGAGGCGTCTGAAAAGAAGATGGGCACGTGACCTTCTTAGTTGAACTTTGATTTGAGTACTACCAGTGGGTAGTTTCTCTACTTGTCATTATCATGTCATGATATATCACTTAGCCTATTTACAAGTTGTTTTATTGTAATACAGTTGTAGATATCAATAAATAAATTTTAAAAAAAAAGACTATATTTATATATTAAATTATATTTACTAAAATAGAGCCAAAGACTAAAAAAGAAACACTATTATTTATTATAATGCAATTGGGAAAAACCACAATGCAAAGCCTTATGTTTCAAATCCAGTAATACACCCACTTACCAGTCGACGTTTCGCCTATTCAGGCATTATCAAGGCACAAAAACTTACAGTTGTATGTTGAACGTCTTGGTGGTGGGGTGCTGTCTCATGTTTGGAGCCTGTTTGGGCTGATGATCGTTGGGATGTATTGCACCTTTTTCTTCGAGATTTGATTCACATAACCCCCTTTTTGTTTTTGGTGTATTGATAATGCCTGAATAGGCGAAACGTCGACTGGTAAGTGGGTGTATTTTTGAAACATAAGGCTTTGCATTGTGGTTTTTCCCAATTGCATTATATTAAATTACATTTATTTGTGATTTGACTTAATTCACTAAACGCCTGTTTTTTCACTATTAGTACATGATTACAAGAACAATATAGTCTCGAAAAGTCACCAAACGATAGGGAGTATAAGATTGAATTCCAAGAACTAAAATTTATAAGTTTCCTGAAGATGCCTGAATTGGTTAAATATCGGATAGTGTTTTCCTTTCATGTTGTTTTAGAGACTTAAAGCTTTTTGGTCTTATGTTTTCACATACGTTTTAGTAAATATGTTATGTATGAGCTTTGCTAATTAATTTAAAGCTTTTTAAAAATTTAAATTGAACAATTTTTTTTTTAGACGTCTGCTTTTGTAGTATTTACATATCATAATTCTAAATATATAAAGTTGAAATAACTGTTTTGGGACAATAAAAGTGTTCAATTTTGTATGTATGACCCACAAAATTGGAACAAGGAAATAAAAGACATAATTAAGCGTTGTTATCAATCTTGAAAGCTATTATCTTGTTATGAAATCATCATTTGTTTGTGCGCTAAAAATAAAACAATTATTGCCAATAATTTCGAGTGAGTAAATATTTTAATTTTTTGTTAATTTTTTGCCACATATTAGCTAATTATTGACATTTATTATTTTAGTAAAATTATCTATCTATAAAAGTCCAATTTAATTTGTTCACAGCTTGAACGAAGGTAAATTGAAATATAAATAAAAATGACAATAATTTTACTTTCCAGGAAGTTACGTAAATTGGTTTTAAAGTTATTTTTTTATGCAAAACTTTATAGCGTTTCTTTCCTTAACTTCTTCATTTTTAAATCTTCTTGATTAATGAAAAAGTTTATCACGAAAGGATTGATATCGGGTTCGAATTAGTAACAAATGGGACATTGAGGTCATTATGGATTACTTTGTTCGTAACGAAGTAAGGAGCATTGAGGATTTTATGAAGGATTTCGGATTGTAAGGATTGAATACGAGAGGAATTGGATGGCTTAGTGGAGCCCCATAGCTCTACTCCGTAAGTCGAAATAGGTCGTATGATGGTCATGTAGATGAGTCTTTTGTAGTTAATTGCGTTTGTCTAATAAGTGTTGAAGTAACCTACCTAAGAAGGCGAACAGTTAATAGCCGTTTCAGTCTAGCACCCAATGTTAATGAATTAATTTTAAATAAAAAAGAGCAAATTACTCTGTAAAATTATTGATAAATTTCATTAAAATTGCTACATGATTAATACATTTTTATTTGGAGATTTTGACTTGAATATTCGTATAATCGAATTGATAATATGACAAGTACCTGACACAGTACAGTCTCTACCGTGTACTGAATCCGACACCCTTTATGGGGTGTAGTGATATAGGTTTATCTTTGAATAAACAGTTACAACTAATAATTTAAACCATGTAACAGTATATATATAAATATATATATATATATATATATATATATATATATATATATATATATATATATATATATATATATATATAGCTTTATGGTATGAAGTTATTTTCATATTTTAAAATATCACTTTACTAATAAAAATTAAATAATCTAGCTTCAATGAAATTACTTGTAAGATTGATAAAATCACCCTCATCGTTCTCGCAGGAAATTCTGAAATGTATTTAGCTAGTAAACAAATATGATTCATATAGGAACTATTTGTAAACAAAATATTCCCTCGTCTAGACTGATAAGCGTAGAACAGGAAACTATAAATAAATAAATAATTCTTGTTTTTCCTATTTAATCAAAACATTTGTGATTCACACATTTTTCAATGTAATTATTAAACATCAACAAGTTGTTTGTTAAAACAAAATGCGTCTTTTGATAATGTTATGGATCGATTCTTAAATCGTCTTAAGATCGATTTATAAAAATAACATCCCACTTATTCCTGTAGAACAGGTCCGGTACTTAAGACTATGTATATATATATATATACCTTGACAAACTTGGAATCCTCATACTAGACATAAAGGACAAGAAACAGCTCGCCGTTCCAGGCTACTTCAACATTTACTAGACAAACGCTCTAAGCTTCCAATTAATTACAAAAGACTCATGACTATTGTAACGCTTATTTGGACTTTGAACTTTGGATTCCAAGTTAAGCGTTTGCCAAGGTGTAGTCCTAAGTACCGGACCTGTTCTACAGGAGTCAATGGGATGTTTTTAAAGGATACAGGAGGTAAAGGTGATTTGATGGGTATAGTGGGAATTTATTTTAATCCTCCAGTTTTGACACCATTCAAGGTCAGAAATATGAGATTGAAGAGTGTATCGGATGCTATAACTGGATCAGTGTTGACTGTTTTTGAATATAAAATCTGGATCTAAAATTTATTTTAACCAGACTTTTTGTGTACGATACCTGCTTAGTTATTCGCATAGAAAAAAAAAAAAAAAAAAAAAGGAAATTGGTAAATATTCATTAAATGAAGTGTGTGATGATTGGAGTGAGATTCTCGCCCCAGAATCTTGTTAATTAACATTTTAATTGCTCAAGCCATTATGCAAATTCGTCAAGTCGGCATCGTTTCAAGTAGCCACTTGTAGTTCGCATCAATTTGAAGTCTACCTTTCAGGGCGGACTGTTAACTAACTGTAGATAAAACTTAACGGATTAATAAAAATTACCATAATATGTTTTACAGCAAATAAAATAATTGTTTTTCGGTAGTTTAATCAAGGAATGCTTCATGCTTCCGAAACTTCAGGTTCAGAACCGACTAAAACAATGGCGAACAATAATGCTAAGTATCGTGTTAGAGAAAATTTAGTCGTTTTTTGAGTTTTCTGTCTTGAATCAGAACACCTCATGTGAGGTAAATTATGTTTGTAGTTTGTGTATTTATTTATCCAATGTATTAATGAAATTAACTATCGTTA
This sequence comes from Arma custos, assembly GCA_037127475.1. Lineage (NCBI taxonomy): Eukaryota > Metazoa > Arthropoda > Insecta > Hemiptera > Pentatomidae > Arma > Arma custos. The sequence continues at coordinate 4,277,692 of CM073764.1, forward strand.
TCTATTTTAATATTGAAGAGAAACATTAATAGAATTTGAATACTGAATTAGAATATAATGGAAAATAATTTTATTCTGGAATCAGGTGCCTTAAGAATAACAGAAGTTTTAAGAAATTAATAAAAATATATCTGGCCAAACGGCTACATGATTAGAATACTACAATATTTATATAATAACATGAAATTAAATATGAACTGAAAGGTATGTTCTGATAGAGAATAAAAAAAAAAAATAATAAACATTTACAATAAAAATAAATTGTAATATAAAGAAACCTTCCTTGCAACGTTCGCAGACGACACAGCTATCCTATCATCTCATCCAGATCCCGAAATGGCTTCCTCGAACCTACAAAACCACCTTTCACTCATTGAAATTTGGTGTAACCAATGGCGGATCAAAGTCAACGAGGAAAAATGCAAACACGTGACTTTTACCCTTCGCCGGGGAACATGTCCTTCTGTCCAATTCAAAGAAACCATCCTACCTATTTCCGACACAGTACGATACCTTGGCTTCCTCCTAGACAAAAGACTTACATTGGAACCTCATACCAGACTCAAAAGACAAGAACTTAACAGACGATTTAGCCAACTATACAGATTACTATGTAGGGCCTCCGATCTTTCAATAGGCAATAAATTACTAATATACAATACCATCATCAAACCTATTTGGACCTACGGACTGGAACTGTGGGGGACCGCAAAACAATCGAATATCAGACGCATTCAATCCTTTCAATCCAAAGTCCTGAGAACTATTGTCAATGCTCCTTATTATGTTTCCAACAAAACCCTCCTCAATGATCTCAACATTCCTTTCTTCCTCGACCTCATCCCTACTAAATTCTCAAACTTTCACCAAAACCTTGCCTGTCATCCCAACCCCCTGGCTCAGTCATTATCCAGTTCCACGCATCCATATAACCCACCCCGCCGTCTAAACCGGCAATGGCCCTGAGACCTGTTGTAATAAAGTTATTTGGAGTACTGGCACTGGCCAGATTCTCCGCTCACGACCTGTGTGTGTGTGTGTGTGTGTGTGTGTGTGTGTGTGTGTGTGTGTGTGAAGCGCCCTTAACCAGCTTCCATTGGCGTTTAATGCCAGTGACGCGGCTGGGAAAGGGGGCTGGGGCCTCCCGGACTCCTGCTTTGCCCTCATTCCTGGGGAAGAAGCTCAGTTCGGGGACCCCAGGCAAATTGTGAATAGGGTATGAATGTGTACATTTTATTTTATTTTTATTATTATTATTTATTTCATTTTATTATTACTTTTTTATTATCATTTCCGCATTAATTTCTTTCTGTTACCGCATGTATATATTATTCCGCATGTATATATTTATTTATTTTATTTTGTTTATATTGTTGTTTTGTTATGGAATGACTGTAAGCTACATAGCACTATTACTTATTGCCCACAAGTGGCAGATTGTAATATTTCAATAAAGTGTTAATATATAAAAAAAAATATCATTAGGAGTGGGGAATTCTTAAATAATTTACAGATAATAAATAAAAGTGGAGAATAAGTTGTTCCGTTTATGAAAAAAATTACCGAAATAGGAATAACATTGCAGAATGAAGAGGAAATAAAATGGAGAAGATAATGTAATTTTTTTTCTTGACTTATTTTGTATTTCTCTGTCTGCTCTGTCAATTTCCTTCTTTTATTAAATAAATTGCTTTAATTTATTTTCTTCTTGAAACTTTTTTTTTAATTTATAGAAATTTTATTCAATCTATCCGGTGGAATTTTTCGTAATAGGGGTTCTTTGAGGAGGTAAGTCATCTAACTTTTATACAAAATAGTGAGAATATATTGCTGTCTTTTAAATATTGTTACAGTTCTGAATATAGATAATGAATTATTTTAATTCTCTTGTTTATGTTACTGGAGTACATATTTTTGAGTCATTCATTCAAGTGAGTAAAAAAAACCTGTTTCCAGTCAAACATTTGTTTCTTTATATAAAAATACGTTTCGATTTCTTCAGCCATTTTCAATTTTCATCTCTTATAAGTCCATTTATTATTTAATTTAAATATTTTATTACTTGTAAATTTGTACATTATTAACCTTTTAGTAGATTGTCAATTAATTCACATTAATAATGACCATGGAGTACATTACAAACTCCAAGTATTAAAAGAAAAATTTTAATTAATTGACAATCTACTAAAAGGTTAATAATGTACAAATTTACAAGTAATAAAATATTTAAATTAAATAATAAATGGACTTATAAGAGATGAAAATTGAAAATGACTGAAGAAGTCGAAACGTATTTTTAAATAAAGAAAACAATGTTTGACTGGAAAAAGGGTTTTTTTACTCACTTGAATGAATGACTTAAACACAATGAATTATTTATTTCAATTATATTTAGAAGACTTTTTTTTTATGTTTCAGGTGAGTTTCATTTCTCAATCGTAGCAGAAGAGGTGTTTTCTTTTTTATTATGACAGAAGGTAATTTAAAAAATATAAATAATAGGTTAATCAATAATTTCGGATACTTATTATGTAACTACATAATTCATTTAATCACGTGCTATACTCTAAATATCCCAAATTGTCATCTCAATAATTAATTTAATTAATAATTAATACTTCACCACCCACACCCAGAGCGTAAGATTACCTTTGATTTTGATAAAGTTCGACTGCCTTATTACACACCCATATAGAACCTTTGTTTGTTTGTTTGTTCATTTAACGTCACTTTATGCTGCTATGGCTAATCGGACGATGATACAGTGGGAGCTCTAAATTTTGCCTATCCAGGTTTAATTAGGATAGGGATTTTTAACGAGTACCTGACATCGTACAGGCCCGGGACCCCCGTTTAACGTCCCTTCCGAAGGACGCCGTCCTTAAAAAAAATCTTTAAAAAATCCTAGAGCCACCTACCGGGCTACGAACCGGCGATCTTGGGCTTAATAATTTGTTGTTATTTTCGTAGTGAATAAGGGATAGGTATTTTTAACGAGTACCTGACATCGTACAGGCACGGGACCCCAGTTTAACGTCCCTTCCGAAGGACGGCGTAACTAAGGATTTAGAACCTTTGAAATTATGACAGTTTCATAAATACACAGACAATAATAATGGTAATAAAAGCACATTGTAATCATATAATGATTTAATCATGTCTTATCACATATTGAATGATATTAGTTAACCTTAAATATATTAAGTAGAAAATGATTTCTATTAAATAGAAATGATTTCTTAAATAGGTTTGAACAATTTATTTGTTTTTTCCACTTACACCCTTTACCACATGAAAAACTCTGAAGAAGACCTGCAATATGGGTCGAAACGTTGCCTTTGAAATATCTCCCATCCACCCGGACACTTTTATTTCCCGTTTCATCTCATGATTTCGACAGATATTTTTTGAATATACGGAAATAATGTATTTTTTTTTAAATAAATTTGATTTCTCTCAGCCTGAGAGGTAGCCGAGACGTTGGGGGAAGGATTGCGTTAAGATTGATCTGGCGGGTTTGGATTTGGGTAGTCGTGTGTGGGCGGAGGTTTGTGAGCAGGGATTGGTGTCGGCATCGAGCCTTCGGGTTATTAATATATTGTAATGAACCTTGCGGGCCAGGAAAATGTTGAAGGTGTGTCGCGGTTGGCCAACCCTGAAGTAGACCGATAAATTGGCTCCTTTATAAAGACCTAAATTTGTCACCACCTTCCTAGAGAAGGAACTAATTGCTCTGTCGAGAGCTTCAACTCCTAAAGATGGATGATGTTCTTTCCTCAGATATATCTGGTCACATTTGTCCACGCTGCTCAGTGGACAAGGGCTCCTGAACCACAGGATGTTAAATAAATCCCAAAATGCGATATTTTATTTTCATTTTTATTTAATGATTGACATTCATTTTTAAAACAAAAAAGATAACAGTTGACCAGATATAGTTGACAGTTCACCAAGCCACTGCTCCTTAATTTGCCCAGAAGATGGCCTGCAGTGTAGGCCGAAACTTCGGCACTTATCATAAATAAAACAAACTAATCCTTTACAAAACCGTAATCCGCTTATTGATAACCAATGCCTCACCTGTCTGGAGTTCAACCTGCGCCATAAATTATAAAAAGTTTGAAAGGGTACAAAACATATGCATTAGGATTATTAATAATTATACCAGCTACACGAAAATATCGAATATGCTTAGAGATCTTCAACTTCCCACTATAAAACAATGTATTTCAGCCCAAACAAAAGCATACTTCGAAAAAACTCCAGCTTCCGAAAACCCATTGATCCGAGAATTCGGTAACTATGATAAACATTCACTACGACAGTACAAGCACAAAAGAACAAAACATATACTTCTCACTTAACAAATCGCTATTTACTGGTATTGTAATCTAGGTATCTGTATTTATTTTACAGTTATTTTTAATTGTTTATTAATCTTCTATTTTATTACTGTTATTTTTATTTATTGATTTATTATTATTACTATTATTTAATTATTATATTTTGTTTTATTTATTTAATTTTTTTCGGCGAGTTTTTTTCGAATTTTTCCTGCTATTGTAAAACTTATTCTTAAAAGATGACTTTAATTAATTAAAATCACTGTTCTTTAAACATGTAAAGGAAGTCTGGAACATTTATTTACATTTATGCAGCTTGTCTATGTAAAATTGCAAATAAAGTTGTTGCTGTTATAATAAATAATTTTTTTCTTATTTAGTGTTATTTTGACTGTACCCCCAGACTAATCAAATCCTTCATAAAACATATAATTGTTTGCTTTATACGAGCTACTTTCTCAAAATATAAGTATTGTAAATGTAATTAATAATAATCTATAATTAGAATAGCCGTATAATAAATTTATGTATAATTGTTATCTATGATTATATAAATTGAATAAATAACTATGGAAGGGGGTAGCTCATCTACAGGGCGCTGAGTTTCTGTGAAGATGATCCCGGGTTCAAATATATATATAAGTATATATTATATATATTATATATATATATAATATATAATATATAATATATAATATATATATATATATATATATATATATATATATATATATATATATATATATATATGATGTATATAAATATCAGATACAGCTGTTCAATTATTGGTCCTTGTGGGACCTGCAGACTCTTCTGGGATTACTCAGCCTCTTTAAATGAGTATCCTTATTAAAGTGAAAACCTGGCTGTAAAGCGTGATCTCCGACAAATCACCTCCCTGCACAACCGTTGTCTTGGAAACAGTAAGATCTCTACCAGTTCCTGTTGTAGAGGACTTTACAGGAAATTACTATATAGGAGGGGATTGAAATAGCATTTATAATAAGAGCATGAAGAAAAATCTGAGTAAAACACTACGGAAGTTTTAATGGCCTTTCTCCAAATTATTAACTAGAAAAAGCTCCTATTCCGATTGGCTTAGTTGATAATATAATATGTGAAATATGTGAGAGGAAAACGAACCATTCGATTGTAAAATACTTTAATACTAAGCATAGTCGGTAATTTTTTTTTATTAAACACTTTATTAAAAACATTAAAATCTGCCACTTTTGGGCAATAAGTAATGGTGCTATGTAGCTACAATTCCCTAACAACACAAAAATTATATAAACAAAATAAAATAAGTGAATGTAATAAGATATATACATGTGGAAAAATATATACATGCGGTAATAAATGCAAAAATTATAATAAAATAAAGTCTAGATAAAAATAAATAAATAAATAAAAATAAAAAAATAATGTACACACTCAAACCCTATTTACAATTTGCCTTCTTCCCTAGGAATGAGTGCAAAGCAGGAGTTCGCGAGGCCCCTGCGCCCTTTCCCAGCCGCGTCACTGGAAGCCTGTAATAGATGTGGTATTTATTTCAGTATATTTGAACTGGAATATATATATATATATATATATATATATATATATATATATATATATATATATATATATATATATATATATATATGATATATATAAATATCAGATACAGCTGTTCAATTATTGGTCCTTGTGGGACCTGCAGACTCTTCTGGGATTACTCAGCCTCTTTAAATGAGTATCCTTATTAAAGTGAAAACCTGGCTGTAAAGCGTGATCTCCGACAAATCACTTCCCTGCACAACCGTTGTCTTGGAAACAGTAAGATCTCTACCAGTTCCTGTTGTAGAGGACTTTACAGGAAATTACTATATAGGAGGGGATTGAAATAGCATTTATAATAAGAGCATGAAGAAAAATCTGAGTAAAACACTACGGAAGGTTTAATGGCCTTTCTCCAAATTATTAGCTAGAAAAAGCTCCTATTCCGATGGGCTTAGTTGATAATAGAATATGTGAAATATGTGAGAGGAAAACGAACCATTCGATTGTAAAATACTTTAATACTAAGCATAGTCGGTAATTTTTTTTTTTATTAAACACTTTATTAAAAACATTAAAATCTGCCACTTTTGGGCAATAAGTAATGGTGCTATGTAGCTACAATTCCCTAACCACACAAAAATTATATAAACAAAATAAAATAAGTGAATGTAATAAGATATATACATGTGGAAAAATATATACATGCGGTAATAAATGCAAAAATTATAATAAAATAAAGTCTAGATAAAAATAAATAAATAAATAAAAATAAAAAAATAATGTACACACTCAAACCCTATTTACAATTTGCCTTCTTCCCTAGGAATGAGTGCAAAGCAGGAGTTCGCGAGGCCCCTGCGCCCTTTCCCAGCCGCGTCACTGGAAGCCTGTAATAGATGTGGTATTTATTTCAGTATATTTGAACTGGAATATATATATATATATATATATATATATATATATATATATATATATATATATATATATATATATATATGGTAATAACAGCCTTAATAGTGGTCGTTCAACTGGTCCCACGTTTTGACACACTGGCTATTTATGGCTGTGCCTATGAATTTGACGGAATAATCTTTTCCAATCGATTGCGTTTATTCTCTGGTATCCAAGGGGACAATATTTACATCAAACGTATTACTTTATATATTGTTTTATAATTATATTTACATAAAACAACACACTAAAAGTTTCTGAACAAACATCGAAATTAACCTTTAAAATAAGCAACTGTAAAATACAACATATGCAGCACATGAATGAACTTGGGTTCATTACATGGTAGAGATTGTAATTTTTATTGGACAACGATTGTTCAGGGAAATGGTGTATCCTAGATTACACTCAACCGCCTCATCCCCTCAGTTATATCAACAGCCCCACTACAATAAGTGGTTAAGTCGGATTTTGTCCAGAGAGAGTTAACTGCTTTCAGATACCCGGAATCGTATCATTCTCGTAGTTTTTGGCTTTAAATGGAGTTGTAATGTAAACAATAACTCCTTTTCAAGCCAATGTCTTACATAGCCCCTTATTCACTACGAAAATAATAACAAATTATTAAGTCCAAGATCGCCGGTTCGTAGCCCGGTAGGTGGCTCTAGGATTTTTTACAGATTTTTTTTAAGGACGGCGTACTTCGGAAGGGACGTTAAACGGGGTTCCCGGGCCTGTACGATGTCAGGTACTCGTTAAAAATCCCTATCCTAATTAAACCTGGATAGGCAAAATTTAGAGTTCCCACTGTAGCATCGTCCGATTAGCCATAGCAGCATAAAGTGACGTTAAATGAAGAAACAAACTAGGAAAATAACTCGATTCCGCTTATTTGAGTATAAGAAACTCATTTTGGAGAAAATAAGGCTTAACTTATTCACTGAGGTTGTAGATATATACCCAATGAAGGGTACCTTAGCATACAGCTACATATACCAAAGGATCCATCCCCGCTCTTAACACGTTAAAAAAGTTTGTCATTTCTAGATTTGAACTCTTCCATTAATTCCCTTATAAAATTAAGGTTTACCTTATAGAAAGTTTATAAGTATCAGGAAGAAACGTTGTGTGCCGTCGCCATGAATATGCCACTATTAAAGGAAACATAAATTATTTATTTAGTTTTATATGGCACTTTCTTTTGCCTGTGGCTGAGTATTTTTCAAAAAAACAGCTTCAATAAATCCAACCTACCTTCTGTACTGTAGTCTATGTTATTTGCTGCACTGACCTCCAAAAAGAATAGTCTGTGTTATTTCTTGTACAGACCAACACATAACCTAGACTTATAAAACAGTGCAGTCTTATAGAGCCAGTAGAGCTAGAATTTTTTCTTCTATTTTCGGTGATGTTTTATATAATATAAAAACTTCTTTAATATGTTTGTTTTTTTATCATAAACTAAATTACAATTATTTATATTTCAAGTAATTCAGTAATAGCGTCATTAAAAAATAAGAATATAAAAGTTTAATCTTACTAATATTATAAATGTAAAAGTTTGTATGTTTGTCTCTCTTTCACGCAAAAACTACTGGACGGATATGGATGAAACTTTACAGCAATATAGGTTATACATCGGAATAACACATAGGCTATAGCAAGTGCGGATTTAGGGGGGGCGCACGGGGCACGTACCCCCCACCCCCCGATTGTATTTTAGGTATTGTGGAGAATCCATAGTAGGACATAATTAAAGGTAAATCACATGATAATAGTAGTTAAAATAACAGAAAGAACGTGAATGAAACTATTTGTTTTGATATCCTACTAATCTTACTAATATTATAAATGTGAAAGTTTGTATGTTTGTCTCTCTTTCACGCAAAAACTACTGGACGGATTTAAATGAAACTTTACAGCAATATAGGTTATACATCGGAATAACACATACGCTGTAGCAAGCGCGGATTTAAGGGGGGAGAGTGCACGGGGGCACGTGACCCCCTGACGGTTTTTTAGGTACTGTGGAAAATCCATGATTGTACATAATTAAAGTCAAATCGCTTGATGATAGTTGTTAAAATAACATGAGTGAAACTATTGTTTTTTTATATCCAACTAATCTTACTATCTTATTAACATTATAAATGTAAAAGTTTGTATGTTTGTCTCTCTTTCACAGAAAAACTACTGGACGGATATGGATGAAACTTTACAGTAATATAGGTTATACATCAGAATAACACATAGGCCATAGCAAGCGCGGATTTAAGGGGAGGAGTGCACGAGGGCACGTGCCCCCCCGACATTTGTTTAGGTACTGCAAAGAATGCATGATTGTACATAATTAAAGGCAAATCACATGATCATATTTCTTAAAATAACAGAAATAACATGAGTGAAACTATTTGTTTTGATATCCTACAAATCTTACTAATATTATAAATGTGAAAGTTTGTATGTTTGTCTCTCTTTCACGCAAAAACTACTGAGCGGATTTGGATGAAACTTATTGAGTAAAATAGGTTATACATCATAGGCTACGGCAAGGGCGGATTTAGGGGGGGCATGTGCCCCCCCTCCGTTATAGTGCATAATTAAAGGAAAATCAGGAATTTAGCATCTTGAAATTTGTAGGTTCTTTGTATAGTTTAAGATAGAAATTGGGATAATTCCACCCCAAGGGTTTTCCCTTTAATATAATAGGGGTTCAAAGGTTGTTTAGAATCCGTCAGTTTTGAAGTTTTGAAGACATCTGATATTTTGGATGTTTGGGTAACTTATATTTTAAAAAAATAATTGTTTATTTAAAATGATCTTTCACGAAACTTTATGTGGCAGACCGAATTCCACGCGAGCGAAGACGCGGCCAAAAGCTAGTATTAAATATAACCAGATTCAATAATCAATGTGTAGATTTTCTTGTGTATTTAATTAAAATTTTCAATATACATTTCCATTGTTCATTGAAACATAAAACATTATCTCTTTCACTTAATTATTCTGTTTAATGATCTTTATATGATTTTCGTGTTTCTCTTCTGTCAATAATATAACTTCACAATACTTCCGTATATTTATAAATGTATTGATTATTTTTCAACAAAGAATAGAAGGGGGATATAAACGAGGTGTCTTCAATAAATACTGACTTATACAATATGACAACTATGGCGCGATGAATAGCTCGAAATGGTATAGAATTAGTAATTCTCATATCTATTATTCTCTTGCCTTTCAACAAATGCCTGTGGGAACATCTCGGTTCTTGTCCCAACCAGATAAATTATCATTATATGATTGTTGCATATTATGATAAACCAAAGAAACGTGATATTTGTTTTACCACCTGCCATGACGAAGGTGAGGTGAATCCATCATCAGGTAAGCCAGAAATGGTAGGGTTTTACAATTTGTCAAAAGGAGGTGTAGATGTCTAGGACAAACTTTATCATAGTTACTCAACGAAAAGAAAATCTGGATGCTGACCCATTAGATACCTTTATAGTGCCCTGGATACAGCTGGAATAAACAGTCATATCCTCTTCAAGCTGAAAGGAAACATTTATAGTTGAGTTAATTACTTGAAATCATTAGCTTATGCGCCTACAGACATTCATGTGAAAAGAAGAGTGTGCAAGACTGTCCAGAGAGCTCCGAGCAGAAATGAGAAGAATACTTGTTGGTGATGAGATCTCTAGATCTTCGTGTGAACCACCTCAGAAGACCAGAAGGTGCAATATTTGCCCTCGTAGTGCAGATAAGAAAACGAAAAATGTTAGTACTGCATGCAAAAAATCTATTTGTTCGAGTCATCTGAAGGCTGTTCACTACTGCATATCTTGCTATGATAATTGAGAATGTTTTATTCATTTTATTATTCATGAGACTGGTTTTCTACTGCATTTTGCTTAGAAAATTGAATGTGTTTTATTTTTTATATTTTTTTATTGTGAAAGTTACCTACTTTTACTGCATATGTTTTATTGGACATTTTCCATTTACTTGAAGTTATATTGCGTTTTAATGAAAAGTTTGATTTGAGAATGTATTTTTATGAAGAACTTAGCTTTTGCCCGCGGCTTCGCTCGCATAGAATTTGAACTACCGCATAAAGTTTCTTGACAGTGCTTTTTAACAATAATTAAAAATAATAAATAATTTAATTTTTTTCACTATAGGTTACTCGTACAAAATTTCAGATGTCTAACTTCAAAACTGACGGATTCCATACAACCTTTGAACCCTCCTTATAATAAGGGTGGAATTATCCAAACTTCTTTCTTAAATCATATAAAGGACCTATCTGCAAATTTCAAGATGCTAAATTCCTGATTTGCCTTTAATTATGTATTATAATGGATTCTCCACAGTACCTCTAAAACTGTCGGGGGTGGGGAGGGGCACGTGCCCCCGTGCGCCCCCCTAAATCCGCGCTTGCTATAGCCCATGTGTTATTCTGATGTATAACCTATACTACTGTAAAGTTTCATCCAAATCCGTTCAGTAGTTTGTGCGTGAAAGAGAGACAAACATACAAACTTTCACATGTATAATATTAGTAAGATTAGTAGTATATCAAAACAAATAGTTTCACTCTTGTTCTTTCTGATATTTTATTAACTATGATCATGTTATTTTCCTTTAATTATGTACTATAATGGATTCTCCACAGTACCTCTAAAACTGTCGGGGGTGGGGAGGGGCACGTGCCCCCGTGCGCCCCCCTAAATCCGCGCTTGCTATAGCCCATGTGTTATTCTGATGTACAACCTATATTACTGTAAAGTTTCATCCAAATCCGTTCAGTAGTTTTTGCGTGAAAGAGAGACAAACATACAAATTTTCACATTTATAATATTAGTAAGATAAAGTCATGTTGCAGTATGAGAATTATGTTCTTATTAGAACAGTAGAGAGGCACTGATACCATAGCACCTAAAACCTTAAATTAAAAAGGTTGGGGTATTTGAGGACCCCACCGTACTATTTATGTCCTCCCAGCTCACCGTACCATTGGAGGATTAAGCTATATAGGGATGAACCCACACTGTACATCATAATAGACGAGACATTATCAAGTCGAGCGAATATTATTGATATGGCAATCTCTAACGACAATAATATCAATTCGAACTTCGCAAATATTAGGTACTAAAACAACAGTACGTGGTGATAACAGCTATTATAATTTCCACTAATGGATTGGTCCCTAAATCCACATTGGAGTGCTATGAGAGTCTGGGACTTCCGATTGATGTTTTAAAGGAGGCTCAACAGGCAGTCCTTCAAGATGCAGCCACGATTGTAAGGAAATTCCTGAACATTTGAAGAGAAAATAAAAATAATAAAAATTATAACTACAGATTGGTTGGACTTATTCGCCATCACTGTATTGAATCCGCAAACATATTATTATAATAATAATAATCAAGACCGTAGGTTCGCAGCTCCACAGGTGGCTATGGATTTTTTAAAAGAGAGTAAAAAATCTTTGTTATGCCGTCCTTCGGAAGGGACGTAAAATGGGGTTTCGGTACGATGTCAGTTACTCGTTAAAGATAACTAATATAATAAAACCTAGATTTAAAAAATTTATAACTCCCACTGGAGTATCTTCAGATTTATTATAGCAACTTAAAGTGACTTAAAATGAATAATCAGACTTTTATGACTCGCAAATGAATACTTGTTGAGATGTTATGATGTTATTTTTAATATTTGTAATAGCGTTATTTTTATTCCGTTTCTAATAAAAGGGGATATAAAAACCGATCTATTTACTATCTCATGCTATATAGTCCAATAAAAACTAAAATACATTTAAGAAGCAGTAAAGAATAACTATTAAAAGAGAAAGAAATTAGGATCGATATAACCTAATCTAATTTTATACATAACTTCTAAGAAAAGAAAATATGTAGAATCTAAGAATCATTTATAATATTTCTGTTTAAATATTTTTATTTTGAGGAGAATGGATTTGCCTGGCTTGGATACGAGCCCTGGTAGCTCAGTGGTTAGAGCACTGCGCTAGGGATGCTGACGACCCGGGTTCGGATCCAGGTCAGGACAAATCTTTTCTCTTTAAAATATAAATATTTTTTTTAAATCACCATCAAAAGAACAATAAATAAAAATAAATTATAATATTTATTGTATAATTAATTTATTCATAATTATCTGAGCATGAACTACAAACCATGAAGGGTCATGGGTTCAATACATGGTAGAGACTACATAGTTGTCTTGGATAACGATAGGGTGGTGATTTGATGGAGATCATGCTCATCCCCCAGGTTTTTACCCAAATTAAGGACCCCCACTTTAAAGAGGATGGGATAGCTCCAGGAGGGTAATAAGATTTAATCCACAGATTAAATAATTTATACTCAAAACCTTCAGCATAGTAACTCCACGCTCTACTCACTTAGCAACCCCGTTCAATTTCCTATATTGTATTTTTGTTATTTTTTTATAAGAAATATATATTATGGTTCCACTTCGCCCTACCAAATAGCCTAATAATACCCACAGCATGTAGCTCTGGTGTTGACAAATCAGGTTTAAGGTTGCAGGCCTTTGGCACTTCTAAGGCTATAGAGGCTATCTCAAGTGTGGGATCCAATCTCAACGCCATTCCACCCCTCTCAACAAGCACTATACCTAAGGGCCTATAGTATCGTAGGGACACTAATGACAGTCTTACAATATTGTCATAACCAATCTATAAGTTAAAATATTTGTTTAAAACCTCAAATGTTTATCATACTTCTATTCTTGGCTATACGGTATAAGTAGAGGAAAAAAAGAAAATTTCATATGCTTTAAGTACCCAAATACTCATAATAAGGTCACCTGTGGTCTAGTGGTTAGCGAAACAAACTACTAAGCCCAAGATTCGCGGGTTCGTAGCCCGGCAGGTGACCCTAGGATTTTTTTAAGGGAGTAAAAAATCCTTAGCTACGCCGACCTTCGGATGGGACGTTAAACGGGGGTCTCGAGCCTGTACGATGTCAGGTACTCGTTAAAAATCCCTATCCTAATTAAACCTGGATAGGCAAAATTTAGAGCTCCCAATGTAGTATCGCCCGATTAGCCATAGCAGCATAAAGTGACGGTAAATGAACAAACAAAAATTGTTGATATTGTGGATAATAGAATGCAGTTTAACATTTTACATAACTAAGGATTCCCATTGGTATTATCTTTAAGAAACCTAAGGCCTGCGAACCCACTATCTTGGTTATAGAAATTTGTTATGCTAACTACTACACCACAGGTGACCCCCAAGAAAACAGGGTCAAAAAGGAGACATAGCCATGCCTGCTATGTGTGAGATGCTGCTTGTAAATTCTATTTTTAGTATTGAATTAATAACTTAAAAATTAAAAGTTTATTCTGATACAATTGTTCTTTATCTAACGTCTTTTTATGTTATCATCGCTAACACAGGTCTGTAAAAAAAAACTTTTTTAAAAATTGTTTAGAATTAGTTAACTGATCTTTATTTAGTTTTTTGTGCTTTAGGTTTTTATTAGGTAGTATTAGGTACCCAAATACTCATAATAAGGTCACCTGTGGTCTAGTGGTTAGCGAAACAAACTACTAAGCCCAAGATCGCGGGTTCGTAGCCCGGCAGGTGACCCTAGGATTTTTTTAAGGGAGTAAAAATCCTTAGCTACGCCGACCTTCGGATGGGACATTAAACGGGGGTCTCGAGCCTGTACGATGTCAGGTACTCGTTAAAAATCCCTATCCTAATTAAACCTGGATAGGCAAAATTTAGAGCTCCCAATGTAGTATCGCACGATTAGCCAAAGCAGCAAAAAGTGACGTTAAATGAACAAACAACAAATACTCATAACTCTAGCTTTAACAAGAAGCCATTATCCTAGCAACCTCTTGGCATGTGAATCTATTATTTGAAGGTTTTTAGTTATATAAAAATATCTGCGTTGCCTAGAAACGGATCGAGGTAATTTTTTGTTTAGTCTTTTGTATAATAATCAATCAGTTAATTTAAAAATATTCTACTACAGTGAGATGAATCATGCTAGGAGTACCTTAATGGCAGGTTTCTCCATATACGCTTTCACGAGAATCCCGTTTTCAAAACGGAGGTTTTCAAAAGATCGGACTAATATATGTCTTCTGTATATATACTTTAACATATGTACTGTATTAATTTTCATACATTTTTACTTATGTAACACTCCAGTAGTAAATTATCATACATTTTACATTTTATATTATTACCTGTAATTTAACTAGGTTTTCCATACTTTTAAATCTCACCATTTTACATTTGTACCTTTTCATTTTGTATCTTATTGTTTACCTTCTCATTTTTCTTTTTTGTATTTATTTACATTATCACCTTTCTGTGCAGTTATTCTGTAATTTTTTTATTCATATATATCCTTAATAATAAATCCATCGCTAATTTTCTTTACTTTTCTATAACTAGTAATATTCTTACTTGGTACTGCAATGTTTTTTATATTTTTTTTTGTTGTTTTTCTCTCATAGCCCTGAAGATGGTCTACAACTACCTAGGTCGAAACGTCGGCACTAATAAAAAATAAGTTTTACTTATTTGATGTTATTTATGACTGCACCCCCCAACTTATTCCATCCTTCTGTAAAAATATATATATTTAAAAATATGCAACTCACAAATCCTCCATTTCTGATTCCTTTAAGCCGTTACACATAGCCATAATTTTGAATTTAAATGGGAAAAAAAACAATGAACCGATTTAAAAAATAATTTTATTCTAACATTTCGATTTTAGGAATGTCATTTTAGTACAGAGAATGAAGTGAAATAAGAGTTTATTAATTTTTATTATAGAAATTATTTTTCGGAAGCGTATTTTCAGAAGCATTGTTGAGCCCTCCCTCAGCTACGCCTCAGAGACCTGGACACTGAACCCGGGACTCTAATCCAGATTACAAGCTGCAGAGATGGACTTTTGGAGGAGATGCCTGAGGATCACCCGTCTGGATAGAATCAGAAATGAAGATGTTAGAGAGAGGCTGGGCGTGACCGAAGGAGTTCCGGAGAGGATTGGAAGGAACAGGCTGCGATGGTACGGACACTGCCAGCGGATGCCAGAACGTAGATGGCCAGAGACTTTTGCTGTGGGAACAGTCTGGCAGACGAAGAAGAGGAAGACCCCGAACCCGATGGAAGGACTGCGTGGAGGAGGAGATGGCCGCCAGGGGACTTGAGGAGGATGACTGGCGGAACAGAGAAAAGTGGAGCGACGCTCTGAATTAACCAGGCAACCCATTGAGGGAAAAAACCTGTAAAAGTAAATTATAGAAATTAATTTTTATTGTGGCGTTATACAGGTTATATTAAATTTCTTCATTAACTATTTTTTTTTCTATAATACAAAAGAAACCTAAAATAAAAAAAAAAATCATTATATTATTCAACTCCAAATATTCAATCTCATCTCATGCCTTGCGAAAATCCCATTTTCTGGAGGTATATCACCCATTTTTAAGTTCTGATGCTTCTAGCACACCTCCTGGTCTACCCTTATTTTTCTTTGAATATATTTCTATTCTATTAGTTTCAGGATTTATGATAATAAACAACAATTGTTAACAAACAATACATACATAAAAAAAGTATCACTTCAACCCGTGAACGGTTCCGGGGTTCAGTACATGGTAGAGACTGTACTGTTTTATGAACAACTGTTCTGCAGGAAGGTGATTTGTCCTAGATCACGCTCAACCGCCAGATCCCCCCCTATTTGGGCACCCTATTTTGATAATATTTTATAGAGGCTGGGTGAGCCCCAAGAGGGTCCTAGATCCTATATGATCCATCTCCGGCTGCAAAAAGACTACATAAAAGTCTAGCCTGCAGCGGGATTTGAACCAGGATTTTCGACATGGCAACTCAGTGCTCTACCACTGAGCCACTCCGCTCCCACATATATAATAAGCAACAATAGATAATTATTATGTAATGAAAATTTAACTTTTGTACATTACAAAATCACAAATCATAGCTTGGCAATAAATGCCATCGGATACAGAATGGCATCCTCAAAAGCGAAGTACTATATAACTATGTCACTTGATGATTCGATTTAAATCGAATAAATGGGAGAATAATCGTATACAATCACCCGCCAGGGCATCCATTCTCGTAACTACCATCGAATCAACAATCGTCACGTTCCTAAAGTCGATTCAGGGCCAACCGACTGACTAATTGTTGTGAAATTTTCAGGCCCCCATCACAGCGGGCGACTCTCTAACGACTCACTTGCTACATAATAAATGAAGCCGAGGCGTTAAGTGTTCGTTCTGTGAAGGCTTTAATATTGGATTGTGAGTTCTGTTTGCTGCCTCTTTGAGCAAGATGGCGGCTTTTCCTGCCAGTAATTGACAGCAACTGCTTTTCGATGTCTATCGCCAATTGTGTACGAACCAATTTCATCCAAATGAATAAACCATCAGCACTTTTCTTTTATTTATATTGCGATCTCCAAGTACATTTTAATCCTATTTAATATATTATAGAATGATCCTCCAAGTATTTTTATAAAATCGTTATATAAGGAACAGCTTTAAATGTATGGTAATTAAGATTAATATCCACTAGATAATCTTGCTAAGGGTGCACCTACATTGGATCCGATGCGATACGATCAGAATTCGGAAGCAAACCAAATGACTGAAATATATCGAGAGCGCCTACATTGGATCCGATCCGATACTGTACGATCAGGTGCGATTTTCACATTTCAAAATCATTAGTTTTCAATCCGATAAGCCAGCCGTTACCATGTACGCCAACTTATTCTTCATTGTCTAAAATGTTTATTAAAAAATGTACATTGTAATTTGATAATTAACTATTATATAAATATCCGTCAAAATCAAAATTAAATATTCTCAATTCTCATTAAAATATTTTATTACTAATATTCATGAACCATTAAATATACATAAACTTTTGATAAAATTATCATCGTAATGTTTAATTTATTTACTAAACAGTTGGCAACACTGGGAGGTAAGGGCTTTTCTGATTTTTTATGCTCATTTGCAAACATGAACAACAAAATATCAAAAGAAATAAATATTATCACAATCGAGAAAATTAAATCATTATATAAAACACGAATATATAATAACAACAGTAAATTTTATTTATTTTTATTGAAAAACAACTAAATTATTTATTTATAGTCATACAGCAAGACAAAAATATTCTAATATAGTAATATTACCTCATTGTTATAACATTTGGTTCTTTCAATTTTTAAAATTAAGATTATTTATTAATTATTTTTAAAATATTTATATTTCACTATAATATATATAAAATATAAGAAATAAAAGAATAAAATTAATAGTATATTATTCGGAAGGCAGTGACTAGTTTCACTATCGGATTGAAAAAGAATAGAATCGAGTCGGATCTGATCCAGTCTAGGCACTCACTGCGTATTTCAGTTATTTGTTTTTTTCAGTCCATCATCCTATGTGATAGAATAGGATCGCGTTGCATCGCATCGGATCCAATGTAGGTGTACCCTAAGAAAGTGGAGTGGCTCAGTGTTAGAGCACTGAGTTGCCTTGCCGGAAATCCTAGTTCAAATCCCGCATGACTTTTATTTAGTCTGTTTGCAGCCGGAGATGGATCATAAGGGATCTAGGATCCTCCTGGGGCTCACCCAGCCTCTATAAAATAGTGGCATATTTGCAAAGTGGTCCAAGATATAGGTTGACCACCACTGCTCTGGAACATCTCGTTATAATGGATTATATGTAACAATTAATGAATAGTAGTGATTAATAAATTTTCGATGAACTACTAAATTTAAGTATACATATTTTAGATGTATAAATTTGGAATATATTAAATTTGGAATATATTAAATTATAATAACTGCGGACAGTTGTTTTAATCGACAAATACTTAAAAATCTTTTATTTTCAAATGTAAATCATTTGATTTTTTTTTCGTTTTCTGGGTTTCACATTTAATACGAATAGTCCATTTATAAAAAATAATAATTATAAACTTAGGAATGTGAAGTTATAGAAATAATAATACTTTTTGAACTCTTATCTGTTTATTCGTCTCTCTAAATCCGAACTCTGACTGAAAAGCTTTAAATCATAAGCAGCTGATAATAAATAGAAGGTTTTACAATTTTTTTTCTTACTGTATCATAGGATTTCTTTATTACAATAAAAAAATAATAAATATTACGTACTTAATATATGAAGCCTGTTAGACTTTGGTAAGTCAGTGTTTAAGTTTTGTGAAGTGATCAGTCAGTGTCAAGGAAAAGTCCTTTCATGGCATAATGTAAGATTGATAGCCGATTTTATATCAGTTGTATAAAAAATACATAATATAATCTTTTGTATTCATATAGGATATAAAATATTTATTAGCCTAACATTTTTTTTTAAAGCCTAAGTAGTGAAGATAAATTGTGCTATGAATATCTTATTTTCTCAATGAACGTGAAACACTTTTATTTTTTTATTATACCCACAAAAAAAGTAAATATTTTTATTATTTTATTTTTATTTATTAAATATTATTTTAATAATTATAATTTGACCGTATAAATATGCAGAAGAAAATGTTCCGGGTGGAGGTCTAGGAATAATTCCTTAAGTAGTGAAACTATTTATTAGAAAGCAACGCTTCAACGCAAGTTATTCTTCAGGACTGAATAAAAAAAAATTGATAAGGATAGATGAAATCAAATGAATTTTCGGACTAAAGGTTTTTGTGTTTTTTTACACCCAAGGAAAAATATATATAACATATAAACCTAAAGCAATTGGAATAAACAATTAAATAATATTTAAAAATGAAATAATTGGATTAAAAAGATACATAAATACACAAAGATAGGACTCAAGCTCGCAGCAAGGACTTCAAGTACTTAGGTGTCTATATAAATTAGACACTTAACAAGGACATAAAAATGAAGATATCCCGAGGAAGGAAAATTATTAGGATCCTCAACTAAGTCCTTTGGAATAAAAGGGTATCGAAAATATATCATTCTTTTCTTCTGGGGACAACCCTACATGGGGCCGAAACGTGGGCAGTAATAAGACAAGATGCCCATAAACTGCTCGCTCTTGAGATGGACTTTTTAAGACGTAGCTGCGGCATCTCGAAGGCTCTGACACACACCCAATAGTGTTATAAGAGAAACTATAGGGCAGGAGAAGAATATATTATACGAAATAGAGACCAGGAGGCGTCAATGGTTTGGCTAACTGATGAGAATGAGCGACAGTAGATGGCCAAAGAAACTCTTCCTGCATAATCAAAATTATAGAAGAAAAAGGGCTGCAAGAGGAAGAAGAAGAATGGGCCGATAGGAAGGATTGGCGTGAAAAGATTTTGGGTATCGGGATGCAGATATTGTAAAAAACCCGAATAAATATTAAATTTTTTTTTTTTTGGATCTGTTTGTTTGTTCATTTAACGTCACTTTATGCTGCTATGGCTAATCGGACGATGCTACAGTGGGAGCTCTAAATTTTGACTATCCAGGTTTAATTAGGATAGGGATTTTAACGGGTACCTGACATCGTACAGGCTCGGGACCCCCGTTTAACGTCCCTTCCGAAGGACGGCGTAACTAAGGATTTTTTACTCCCTTAAAAAAATCCTAGGGCCACCTGCCGGGCTACGAACCCACGATCATGGGCTTAGTAGTTTGTTACGCTAACCACTAGACCACAGGTGACCTTGATACTTTTGTGGATATTTCCACCATTTACTGAAACCAAGAGCTTTATGGATTGTAGTCCTGTAGGAATTTATAATAAAAATTAGTCGTAGATTATTTTAACATTATTGTTGTGCTTCTTGGTTCAAACAATTAATCAGTATTTAAATATCTAATGTAACCAGGGGCTTCGAGTTATACTACTACTTCGTAGAAATAATTCGTCTTAATTATTGTAGAGACGCCTACCCAAGGTAATTAGACGAACTACACGGAGAAGATAATAGGATCCATATTCAAACAGGTCTCAAGTAATTATTAATGTGTTAGGGAAGTTGGCCTGCCATTCAAGAACTACCATACTACCAAGAACTACCAGGCCTTACCATCTCCGCTTCCTAGTTCATCCAACTTGCTCTATTAGTGATCCAATAGCTCCATTATGTAAGCTAGCAACAAACCGAAACAGTAAAGTTTAAATTAATGGGGTCAGTATGATATGTCTTTAAAATATTATTGAGAACATTGAGATATCCCATTATTTTTTTTTTAAGCGGGCGACTCTCCAACGAATCACTTGCTACATAATAAATGAAGCCGAGGCGTTAAGTGTTCGTTCTGTGAAGGCTTTAATATTGGATTGCGAGTTCTGTTTGCTGCCTCTTTGAGCAAGATGGAGGCTTTTCCCGCCAGTAATTGACAGCAACTGCTTATCGATGTCTATCGTCAATTGTGTACGAACCAATTTCGTCCAACTGAATAAACCATTACCGCTTTTCTTTTCTTTATATAGCAACCTGCAAGTACACTTTAATCCTATTTAATTATCGAATGATCCTCCGAGCATTTTTGAAAAATCCTTATATAAGGAACAATTTCAAATTTATGTTAATTAAATTAAATTACCCAAAATAAGGGAGGAAATCTGGCGGTTAAGCGTGATCTAGGTCAAATCACCTCCCTGCACTACCGTTGTCCATGAAACAGTGCAGTCTCTACCATGCAATGAACCACGTGCCCATTCACGGGTTCAGGTATGTGTGTCATTTAGATAAATTACTGTCGATACTTAAAATTTTAGTAGAGATACCCTTATATTATTCTAGAAATTTAAGATCAGTTTAGAATTTACTTTATGTAATGTAAGGAAGAAAAAGTTGGGGGTGCAGTCAATAAAAACACCTTATAAGTGTAACTTGGAAAACCAAGTTTGCCACCGAAAAAACGGATGGGAAAACTTTTGGTGGCCGAAAAACCTCGAAATTTTCGGAGTTATTTCAGTTTTGGCATATATCTCCTAATTTCAAAAAGTGAAATAACTCCGAAACTTTCGAGGTTTTTCGGTCACCAAAAGTCACCTTCAAGTAACTGGCCTCTGGCCTAATATGGATGTGTGAAACTGGATCGTGACCGAGCAAGGGGATTGGGTTGACAGGCAAGGTTTTGGTGAAAATTGGAAAATTTAGTAGGGATGAGGTCGAGGACGAAAGGAATCTAGGCTATCCAGGCTGAATTTTTAAAATATTTTTGACTGGTCGCATCTAAAAGTTATGATTCATGTGTCATACAAGACTGAAAACTTCTCGACGTTTTCGCCTACTTCAACATTCACTGGACAACCGTTCTAAGCTCCCAAATAATTAAAAGACTCATTTACATGACAATTATCAGACCTATTTGGACATACGGAGTTGAGCTTTGGGGCTCTACTAAACCATCCTATTCATCTCGTATCCAATCCTTACAATTCAAAATCCTTCGTAAAATCCTCAATGCTCCTTATTATGTCACAAACAAACTCATCCATCATGATCGTAATATCCCATATGTTGCTGATTTGGCCCAAACTAGATTCCTATCCTTCCATGAAAAGCTCCATACACACTTGAATCCGCTAGTCTCTCAACTTGCTTCCTGATAACCCTCCGAGGCGTCTGAAAAGAAAATGGCCTCGAGACCTTCTACTATAAAACTTTATTGGAGTGCTATCAATGGATAGTTTCTCCGCAAGTGTTTTTTTTTTCATGTCCTTTGTTCATACAGCAGATTTACTTGATGTAATATAATTACAGTTGTAAATATCAATAAATTATTCTATTCTAAAAAAAAAAATGATTCATGTGTGGTCCCTTTTTTATTCAAAAGATCTTAATTGGAAAGCTCCTCCTCCACAACTATCCTAGCTTTTACAAGAACATTTTAGATGAGTAAAAACAGCGTTTTCCACTTCAAACAATATTCGCTTCCTAGTCTTTTAATTTAATTTTTTGTTTCTCTTTGCTGTTACGTCGGTTTTCTTTTTTTTTTTTCATCCTTTGAAACGCGTTATTTTTATTACCCCGTTTTTTAAGAAAAATTTTCTTCAACTATTCCAATGTTTAATATTTTTTCAGAAAATTATTCATAGAATCCTAATTGTAACAATAACTTCTGCTTACTGATCCTCAGATGGAATGTTAGTTAGTTATTGGAGCTGGAACTATTCAGCTTAAAGTAAAAGAGATCGGATAGTTGTAAGCAAAAAAATAAAAAATAAATGAATAGTAAAAACATAAGGAATAGAAACTGATAGAAAAATGTTACTGTTATATTGGAATCGCATAATTAGTATGGAATTTAGATAATTGTTTAGGAATTGTAATTGTATAATTCTGTTGGAATTATATAGAAATACATATAAATATATTATATATCCATATTTGCTTGTAAGGTTTTCCTGGGAAGTTTTTCACTTGAGTGAGTTATAACTATGAAGGGCTTTGTTTTACACGCACCAAATAGAATTTTTAAAAAAATAATTAATTTAATGAAATTTATAACTGTATTATACTAATACAACAAGTAAATAGAATTATTGTTACATATTAGCATGAGATTGGATTAAGTTTGAAATTGTTCTATCTAGTTTATGTTCAGCATATAATTTTTGTGAATTGTAGCAAATTATATAAGAAATATTTTATTTTTCAAAGAGAAAAGACATGCCCTCGACTGGGATTTGAACCAGGAACCTTTGTCTCACCGTGACATCGCTCTGCCAATTGAGCTATCCAAGGCCCCTCCCGGTCGAGGAAAAACCTTCTCTCTCATAGATCCTAAAGCCCCAGTGTGCTCCCGCCATTTTTGCGATGAATACACTAGAACGAATTTCTTTGAACATTAATTTTTAATTTAGGATCTTATTGACTTACGTCATATTATTATTTATAATTTTTTATGATTGTTGAAACCCTGAAGAAGACCTGCAATGTAGGTCAAAACGTTGGCTACTTAATAAACATTTCTCCATATCTAAGAGAAATTTATTGACCTCCATCCGGACCATTTTCTTTCACATAATGTTTTTGTAATTTTTAATAACTGAATATTTAAACTCCAGAAAAAAAACCTATACAAATATAATCTACGAAGGATCTTGGGTTCAATACATGGTAGAGACTGTACTGTATAATCTGCCAGATTTATCCCCAATTAAAAGTATCAACTTTATAAAGGCTGGATAAGCCACAGGATGGTCATAAGGTCACAGAGTCCAACCACGGCTGTTATCACATGATATAATTTAACTGACACAGCCTGATTTGAAACCAGAACCTTTGGAATAGCAACTCAGCGCTCTAAAGACTGAACTACAAACTGAATTTAGTAATTCATCCCCAACTTTTATTTGAATTTTGTCAGGGCGGGATTCGAATGCTGAATTTTAGAATTCATTCGACTGTCCCCTTACTAGAGAGCTGAGCCAAGGCAGGAGCCCAACTAGTCCCTAAACTAATCACTATTCAGAGACTTACCCGCCTTGGGTGACCCTACAAGCCAAGCCCCTGGGATCATCCTAGGCCTTTCCAGGTACCTTCCAGGTTCTAGGTAGGTACCCTCCGGCTACCTTTAGGAAGCTTTGTAAGTTAAGGTAACTAAGTAAACTTTACAAAAAAGTCATTTGTGATTTATTAATTATATTGAGATATTTGTATTTGGTTTAAATATTTATGCAGTAGTGAGTTTGTATTCTTAATATAAAAAATATTTTTAAAGTTATTTCTAATATTATAATGCAATTGGGAAAAACCACGATGCAAGGCCTTATGTTTCAAAAATACACCCACTTACCAGTCGACGTTTCGCCTATTCAGGCATTATCAAGACACCAAAATCAAAAAGGGGGTTATGTGAATCGCATCTCGAAGAAAAAGGTGCAAAACATCCCAACGATCAACAGCCAAAACAGGCTCCAAACATGAGACAGCACCCCGCCACCAAGACGTTCAACAGCATTCGACTGGTAAGTAGGTGTATTATTTGAAACATAAGGCTTTGCATTGTGGTTTTTCCCAATTGCATTATAATAAATAATAGTGTTTCTTTTTGAGTTTTTGGCTCCATTTTAGTTATTTATAATATTTATTGAAAAACTTTTTTTCATGGAGCGGACTAATTAAGTGTGCAGAGTGCTAGTGATTAAGTTTTCGATAGGTAACATGAACCTGTGCCTTCTGTGAAGATTCTTGGGTTCACTAGGAAGTAGAGACTGGACTATTTCCTGGACAACCGTTTTTCAGGCAGGTGCCTTGTCCTAGATTGTGCTCAATAAAGTTTCCCACGTAACATAGAGTGGACGAGCTGCAAGAGCGTTTGCAGATAGCAACTACGTTGCTGTTAACAGAGAAAGTAATAATTTGTTGCACTTTCAAGCATGTTCCTAATGGTAAATATGTGGTCAACGGTAGATCTCCCAGGATGGAACCCACATTGATAGTCACCCAAAGATTTTGGAGATTGAGCATATCAGTGTTATCAATCTGTAATTTTGGCATTTTGATTTATCCTCCTTCTTATGCGATTTTGTATATTAAGTTCAAATAAATGAGCTTGCCTTTTCTTCCTTGAGTAACCATGCTCGGCTGTTAACAGCAAAATCCGGCACAGTCGGATTTGAACCCGGGAACTTCGGCTGGGCAACGCAGCGCTCTACCATTGAGTTATTATGGGCATTTCATGATTAGATTTTATTATTATCACGATGATATGCCTATAAACTATTTACCCAAATTATCGATATATTTTTAAATATATATAAATCGATACTGTCCAACATCTCGACTATTATACTTAATACTTAAACGGCGGACGGAATTCAAGATGCAGGGCCTACCAATATGAAAATGAAGAAGGAGATTGTGACAAATGCGATAATAAATCGGCGCTGTCCCACTCTGATGGATGTCGCGCCACACCATTCATCATACGATAACTTGTCCGGGAACCGCCTCTGTCCGCGACCCCGGGGGTTTGTAAAACCTTATCTCTCATTATTTACCTAGAGTAAGTAAATATTTACCATAAATGATAATTATTTATCAGATAAACAATTGTTAAATTATTACTATTATGTTTTTACTATAAATTATTACGAAAGAAAAATTTAGAAAAAATTATCTTTAAACTTACCTTACAATCTTACAAATTTACCTATAAGGAGTCTTTTCTTGATTTTGTCAACACATCTTACCTGCACTTAAAATTTTACAGTACTATTTCCTGTGTATCGTACCGAGAATTATTATAAAAATAATGAGAATTTTCCTAAAGAGGAAATGCATGTTTGTAAGAAAAGTCACTCAGGTAGTTTGGGAAAAGAAGTCAAGAAATTACCTTTCTAAGTACATTCATTATAATTATTTTGATAATTAACCCGGATGCACTATATGAATACTATATTGATGGCTTAATAAAAGTATTAAGTTGACAGATTAGTAAATTGGTAAACAAGTAACCAACCTCTGGAAAAGAATCCAGTTTATAAAAAATTTATGTTAAAAGAAATAAAAATTTAAGTAATTATCTTAAATGATTACTCCGGCATATCAAAATCAATTAGAATATTTAAAAAACATTAAAGATTGCCAAACAATATTTTATGTAATATAGAATTTATATTAATATGAATTTTAAATATTTTATGTAGGCTCAGTGGTAGAGCACAGAGTTGCCATGCCGAAAATCCCGGTTCAAATCTCGCTGCTGGCAAGACTTTTATTTAGTTTGTCAGCAGCCGAAAAAGGATCATATGGGATCTAGGACCTTCCTGGGCTTTTCCAGCCTATATAAAGTAGGTACCTAAAAAGGGGGGTGGAAAATCTGGTGGTTAAGCGTCATCTTGGACACACCATCTTCCTGGTTATCCATGAAACAGTACTGTCTCTACCATGTACTGAACCTCAGAACCTTCACGGGTTCTGTTTGTATATTTGTATATTGTATATTGTAGGCAATCTGTTTTTAATCTTGATCTGTGAAAATATTTTTTTTGGTTTTTATGAAGTAAAAAACTATTTTCCAGTCAGTTTTTTATTTTCTACAAAAACGTTTCGACTTTCTTAGTCATTTTCAATTTCTTAATTCCTTACTAGGATTTTCATAATTGGTCTGTAAATTAACAATATAAAAATAATCAACAACAATAACAATAAAACCATAATTACACCAATTTTCCTAAAAAAACTGAAATATTTAAGTATAGATACCTCTTATGAATGTCTATAATTTAAAATTACTTGGATACATTTTAGAGGAGATACATTTTTAGGAGATACATTTTAGAGGAGATACATTTTCTCCAAGGTCATTTCTACTCTGCATTATACTTTGGGCTCTACTTATTTATATATACCTTGATAATATTTGAAATTAAAATGTAAATTTATAAGAGTTTAACACTACGAATGTTTTAATTTATTTTATTTATTTAAATTGTTTTATTTATAATATATATTAATTGGTTTTAATATTTTGTAACTGAATCTTATTATTATATGGGAGTATTAGAAATAATGTATGTGAGGTTATGTGTGAGAGGTTATACTATGGTTATCTATAAGTGTAGACCATTCTTTATTTATTTCTTTTTTAATTTCAATAAACCAGATGAATATAATTTATTGATTTCATTAGATTCCTTTCTATCGTTAACTACATTATCTATTTTTTCATTGATATATATATATATATACATATATATATATATATATATATATATATATATATATATATATGTGTGTATAGGTTCTAAACATCTTCTTTTTACTTTATCTTTTTCTCTATGTAAAATTGTTTGTTTATCGAAATTGAATGTATGTAATTCTTTTTTGCAATGTGTGGATAGTGCAGTGTTTGTTTTTGCATTTGGTTTTAAATTATTTTTGTGATGATAAATTCTATTTTTTAAATGTGTGCTTGTATGTCCTATATATTGTTTATTGCAATTATTGATTAATGGTTTTTTACTTCATAAATTAATATATAGTATAGTCCAGTGGAATCCATATTATAATGCATATTTTTTTTTCCAGCACAACTAGAACCCATTTAGGGTCTTGTATTTAGTACATGGTAGATACTGTACTGTTTCTAAGACAACGGTTCTGCAGGAAGGTGATTTTTTTAGATCACCCTCAACCTCCAGGTTTTTCCCACAGTTATAACTGCCCATTTTATAGATTCTGGGGATGAACCCCAGGTCTGTTATTACGATATACAATAAATTATCTGACAGGCGGATTTTTACCCGGTTTTTCTACCATTGAACAACCCCACTCCCAATTGAAATTAAATATCGGAGATTACATGACTATTTTTCAAAAAAGTTTACATACTTATTTCGACTTTATCAGACCAAATTAAGTGAAGATCTTGACATATTCCAAAATGTAGGCAATCTGTTTGTAATCTCGATACGAGGCAGGAAGCACATAGGAGGCGAGCAGGCAGTTTAAACCTCCCCTTTGCCAAGTTCATACATATTCAGGAGGTAGCATTGTCGTTAATTGCTTAGATTGCTGTGTTCCCTAAAATGGATTCAATTGTGTCGTCCAGGCAGCTTAGGTGACGGGTCCTCGATATTAACATAGACCACAACAGCAATATTAATTCTCTGTGAGCCAAACTGCAAATTATACCAGAATTAGTAAACTTGGGATCACAGATTTTCCTGACGACGGTTACATTACACGAAGTTTGTAAAGGAAGCCGTTTAACTTGAAGATTTTCTAATAAAACATCTGATGTCTTCTGTTTAATTATATTAATACATTATTGACCGCACAATCTACGGAGTTCTGCCGTGTTTTTTTTTTTTAAGTATTGATTTTAAAAATACTTGATATAATTTCATGAATTAATTCATTATATACAAATAAACACTTTAAATAACCTATTTACAACAACAAGCGACATATTTACCTATTTATAGCTGTATATTTCAAATCTTACACATTAAATATATAGGTTCTTTAAATAGGAGAACAAAAAACCTATTTCCAGTAAAAAAAAATTTTTATTCTCTATTTTTTAGATAAATTTCGGCCTAGGCCATTCTCAATCTTCTATTCTAATTTTTTCATTTTTTTTATAACTTATTATATGGTTAACAATTTAACCATAAGTCATTCATCTGTAAAAACATGCATAAATTCTATAATTATAACAATATAAATAATTCAATAAATAAAACTGTATATAAAATATTTTTATTGTCCAACAAATAACCAAAAAATAGGTTTTATAATTTAATTTGCATCGAACGAATAAGTATAAATATAATCCTTCTATGTCCATCATTAAAATTAAAGTACCTATTATTAATTCCCATCTACTCTTTTGACGATTTTTGATAAAAAAATTTTTGAATTTCATTCCCGAATACGAACGATATTCAGCTGTTGTGTATACAAGAAACAATTTAATTTTTATATTAGATTTTATTTCTCCCATATTGTGGGTATCCTATTTTTATAGTATTTTATAGAGGCTGGGTGAGCCCCAGGATGGTCCTAGATTCTAAATGATGGTTTTTACATATTTAAATAAATGTTATAAGTAAATTTTTAAAGATTTTTTTCCTGTTACTATTTAAATTTCTCTTTTTCTTGTTCTTTCTATGTTGTGTATCCATTTCTTTTTGATCCAATATGTAAGTACATATTGATGGTGGTTGATACGTTTTCGACAGATAAATCTGGACCTATGTTAAAAGATAATAAAGACGCTTTAAAATTCAACGTAAACAGTAAATATTCATATTCGTAAGGAGAATAAACAAGTGTCTTGTATGTTGTGTACTGTTGACTTATAAGGTTCAATTCTGAGGATTTGGATGCGATGAGCTTAAAGCAGGTAATTCTGTTTATTATTTATTATTTTTTCAATTTTTTACAATACGGGGCATTGATACTCTGTGTGGAAGAATGGGATCGTAACAATAATTCGCTAATCTTCGCTAAGCTCAATAAAAAAACACCAAATAGTTTTGATTGTATGACAATTTCACCAAATATTTACAAAAGAATTCGTCAAGTAAATACAAATAAATGAAAATACTGAAATGAATAAATGATTTATGTATAATGTAAAAATAGAAACAGAACAATTTAATTTAATTTAATAAAGTTATTTAAAAATTTAAGCAAAAATTATGCAAAAGAAAATTCACTAAGCTTGTATCTACAATTAATTATTTACATAAAAAATGAAGTTAAATTATTTATTAAAAGGGATGAGTCTTAAAGCAATGTTAATTGTCTGTTAAGCAATAACAAACTGAAAGATGAACTGAGTTCTTGAAAAGTTTTGAGCTGAGTTCTTGATAGTGATGAGTTGATACTTCGATATGTTAATGAGTTTGAGGTAACTGAATGTCTCTTACTGGCAAGTCCAAGGTGAGGTGAAGATAGAAAAGAGGTTTTACTGGTGAGATTCGACCGTGAAGAAGATGGAGAGAGTGGCGACAAAATCAAATATATATATATATATATATATATATATATATATATATATATATATATGAATTATCTGGATTTTTATGTTATAAAATATTCGTTTGGAAGTAAAAAAAAAAATAATAAAAAATAGATATTGATACCCGACACTCTGCAATAAGTTTCTATTTAACATAAATTTATTTAATAAAAATATTATATCTATACAACACTAAAACTTTAAATTAAAACAAAGTATATTATATATCTCATTTATACATAAATTAGTCTCCTTTAATATTTTTAAATTATTAATATTAATTAATAATTGAAATTTTGATATGATTTGTTTAATGATATGACGATAAAGTTCGGTATTCGTTAAAACATTTTTTATTTAATGACTTTATTGAGATTGAAGAAACGCAAAAATCAATTATGTATATACAACTATTTGTTTAAATTCACAACAGTATCTCTTAAAGTTTTAGTATAATAGGACGATGGTACAGTGAGAACCCTAAATTTTGCCTAACCAGGTACAATTAATAGGGATTTTTGGTACTTGTACGATTTGGTATCACCAATTTATAATTTAATAGATTTTTTTATTTCATGACTTTAAAGCACCAATGTAAATTGGTGATTGTATGGTTTTTACGCAGTGAGTTTTATTAATGTGAAAATGAACCCTTTAAAATGCATTTTTCTCGAGGCTAAAGACAAATAGACCGTCATAACATTCCTCCAAGGTAATTGATTGCTACCTAATAAATGCAATACAATATGATGATTATGGTACAAAAATATATTGGAGGTGTTCCAAACGAAGCTGGAAGAAAATAGAGCAGGTTTGGTCTGTTTGTTTGTTCATTTAACGTCACTTTATGCAGCTATGGCTAATCGGACGATGCTACAGTGGGAGCTCTAAATTTTGCCTATCCAGTTTTAATTAGGATAGGGATTTTCAAAGAGTACCTGACATCGTACAGGCTCGGGACCCCCGTTTAACGTCCCTTCCGAAGGACGGCGTAACTAAGGATTTTTTACTCTTGGGTTTAGTATTTTGTTACGCTAACCACTAGACCACAGGTGACCTTGCAGGTTTGGTGATTCCAAAATTAAGCTAGAAAACACCGTACATTTCATATATTACACGAGGTACAAACAGCACTTTTTTGACTTCTGCTGAGTTCATGTGGCGTACAGAACTCAAGGGTAAAGACCCGTTTGCCCAAATTTTATTAGATATTAGAGATTGTAAACAATTAAAACTAGTTTAATAGAAAGATATGTTTTTAATTATACTATCAATCAATATAATTATTAATCAACTATCTTATGCCCACGGCTTCCCTCGCGTGGAATTCGTTCTGCCACATAAAGTTTCGTGAATGATCATTTTAAATAAATAATTTAATTATTTTTTAAAAATGTAAGTTACTCGTACATCCAAAACTTCAGATGTCTAACTTCAAAACTGATAAATTCTATACAACCTTTGAACCCCTACTATATTAAGGGGGAAACCCTTTGGGTGGAATTATCCAAATTTCTTTCTTAAACTATACAAAGAACCTACCTACAAATTTCAAGATGCTAAGTTCCTGATTTGCCTTTAATTATGTACAATAACGGGGGGGGGGCACATGCCTCCGTGCCCTTGGTGTAGCCTATGATGTATAACCTATTTTACTTAATAAGTTTAAATTCCGTTCAGTATGTTTTGAGTGAATGAGTAACGAACATAAATACAAACTTTTGCATTTATAATATTAGTAGGATATCAAAACAATAGTTTCACTCATGTTCTTTCTGTTATTTTAATCACTATTATCATGTGATTTGCCTTATCATGTACTATAATGGATTCTCCACAGTACCTAAAATACTGTCGGGGAGGAGGGCACGTGCCCCCTTGCACCCTCCCATAAATCCGCGCTTGCTATAGCCTGTGTGTTATTCTGATGTATAACCTATATTATTGTAAAGTTTCATCCAAATCCGTTCCGTAGTTTTAGCGTGAAAGAGAGAAAAACATACAAACTTTCGCATTTATAATATTAGTAGGATTATATTAAATTCTAAAGTGATAATACTATAACACACAAGTACCGGATTTTTAACTCACCCCTATTTAACGTTCCTCCTGAAGGACAGCATAGCCAGTTAATAGATTTTTTTCTCTCTATAAAATCCTGTTACTTCCTGCCGGGCTCCGACATAGTAAGTTGTTAAAACCCTTGTAGTTTTTTACCATACGAAATTATCCCCTGTTCATGTTTTGCCCTACCGAATACCTTCTTCTTCTTTCGCATCAGCCTTGTGGTGCCTTTCAGCCTAGGGTAGCATTTAACCAGAGGACTGCCTGTTCTATTCCTTTTGCCATATTTAAGAGTCCACACTCCTTCCTACTCAATCTAATGATCTACCTTTTGTTTACCAATTTGATACCTCCCGAATAACAATTTATTTAATATCCTTATCACATTCCTGGAACAATCCAATCAATTGGCCATCCAAATCAAGGTTTTGTAAAATCCATATTTTATTTGCCAGGCAATCATTGGCAATGAACAATTTTAAATGTTTCATTAAAAACAAATATTAAAATACACTGCGATACATTATTATCTAGATTTATTTATTATATAAAGTATTTCCTATCAGACAATTGTAAATTTTAAATGGTTTGGGGAAATTTATAACTTTGAAGAAACATCTACAAGCCCATTTGGTGGTTAACTAACACATAGTCCTGGCTCCAAGCCGAGAAATATCACCCATTCGATGTATTTATGGCCCAATTTATTTCTGATAGTCGGTCATAAATTTAATAGAGTTTTATTCTGTTATTAAACTCTAATTAGAGTAAGTTATGCATTTTAAATATTTAAATCCATTATTTAATTTATTTTATTTGTAAAAAAAATTAATTTTAAACCGCATTATTATAATTCAACAAGTAAATATAATTAACGATATATCATTAATAATTATAACCACTTGTGAACCTCAAATAACAATTTAAACAGGACTATATTAATTAAGAAGGTCACTAGGCCTACTACTTTTTACACGCCTCAGAAGATTATATATTTGATTGGGGATAAAGTTTGTCATGAAAGGATTGATATGGCGTTCGGGCCAAATCAACTATGGGGCATTAACATCAGTATGGATGATTTTATTCGTAAAAAAGTAAGGAAAATTAAGGATTTTGGAACTTTAAGGATTGGATACGATAGGAATTCCATGGCTTAGTGAAGTTCCAAACCTCTACTCCGTCCAAATAGTCATGTATATGAGTCATTTGTAATTATTTGGGAGCTTGAGATTTTGTCTAGTAAGTGATGCAGTAGCCTGAAACAAGCTCATAGAATTAGATTTCTAAATATATTTTCACAAAACTAGTAGCTAACGCATCCCTGAAACATTTGGCAGGTCCGGCGGATAGACGGCTGAGAGATTGACCAAGACGTAAGTAGGATGATAAAAATGTCATAAATTGGTATCGACATTAAACTCTTGAGTTCATTGCGCCATTTTATGTTTAATTTTTTGTAATACTTGACCTTTTATAATGTAAAAGTTCTTTAAATCTTAATTCCGAGAAAATTTAAAAACTCAATCCTTTCAATTAAAACTTTTTTTTTAATTTTTAAAATATCGGCGATGCTTTGTTCAGGATATAATTCCTAGTAATCTTGGTTGAGGCAGCATTTTTTTTTATTTTAACGAGTTTGCTAAATGTTTTTTTTGGATATTGGTTATTGACCATTCTCATTAGGATAGGAAATATTGATTCAAATAAGATTCCTAAGTTTTAAAAAATGGGACAAACCTATCAAGTTAAATATAAAAATATAAATTTTAACCATAAATATTGTATTTAAATTTAAATTTCTCCTTCGCCTTACAACAGTAGTCTACTGGATTTTTACAAAGAACTTGACTTTTAAATGTTTAACTTGTTTTTATCATACTAGATTGAAACTACAAGAAACAATTAGTTTTCTCGCAGTTTCAAGCTACTTCAACATTTACTATACAAACGCTCTAAGGTCCCAATTAATTACAAAAGACTCATCTACATGACTATTACAAGACCTATTTGGACTTACGCAGTAGAGCATTGGGGCTCCACTAAGCCATCGAATTCCTCTCGTATCCAATCCTTACAATCCAAAATCCTTCCTAAAATCCTCAATGCTCCTTACTTTGTTACGAGCAAAGTAATCTACAACGACCTTAATGTTCCATTTGTTGCTGATTTGGCCCGAATTCGATATCAATCCTTTCATGACAAACTTTATTGCTACTCGAACCCAGTTACAAACCTAGCTACTTCTTCAATTCCTGATAATCCTCCGAGGAGTCTGAAAAGAAGATGGCCTCTTGACATTCTAAGTTGAACTATTTATTTGAGTACTGCCACTGGGTAATTTCCCTTCTTGCCTTTTTCTCGGGACATGATTTATCTTTCATTATATTTACTTGATGAAAATATTGTTCTTAAATTGACATTGTGGCGAGATTATTGTGGTGACCGCATATATTGTATATTATTTGATTGAGTAGTGATCCACATATATATATATTATATGCATTATTTAAATGTATAATGATAGATGATATTAAATGCATAATTAGTTATATAATATGATTAATACGCAATACATTCTTATCTCGCTAAGGTTTATAGGTGAACGGGAAATACAACAATCTAACAATAAACAATACCGAATACCTAATTCTATCTCTTAATGAGACGCGTATTAAACTTTATACTTAATACATCAAATAATACATACAAATCAATCAATATAATTATACTTATCAATACGGATACATCTAATCAAATCATATTATATAACTAATTATACATTTAATATCATCTATCATTATACATTTAAATAATACATATAATATATGTATATGTGGATCACTACTCAATTAAATAATATATAATATATGTGGTCACCACATTACTTATAAATATATATATATATATATATATATATATATATATATATATATATATATATATATATATATATATATATACATATCACACATACTGTTAGAAATAGAAATCATAACAGGTGATCCTACAATACAATTGTGAATAAGTAGTTTAGAAATTAGTGGTTTAAACAGATGTAACTAGGTAAAATGACTAGATTATTCCTTAATTATATGATATTAGGAAGCTCATGAAATAATGAAAATGTATTCTTAACTCTCCATATTTTACATAGTTAGACAGGGAAAATATATTTAAAATAAACGTAGATAAACGATTTTATGTATTTGTTTTTCATTTTTTATATATTTATCTTCCTTGTTAAAAATTCTGTATGAGAAACCGGAAATAAATTGTAAAAACCAACGGGAAAGATAAAGGACTTCTAAAAATATATGAAAAAGAGAATAAGAAAATAGTATTGGCGGAAATTGTTTGTAAAGGATTGGCTAGCGTCAATGTCTTGTTTGATCAACCATCTCATGGAAAATAACGGACTGTTTTACTTCCAAGAAATATCTTAACCGCAAGGTTTTATTACTTAAATCAGTATCCTAAATATTAATAGCACTTCAAATTATTTCCAAGTATATATCTCTCTATTTTTTTTAAAATGTTTTACTAAAGTAATATTACATCGTGGCTCAGTGCTAGGGAACTGAGTTTCCGAAGGTTCAAATACCGCAGCTGGCAAGACTTTTATTTGATCTGTTACCAGTCAGAGATGGATCATATTGGATCTAGGACCCTCCAGGGGCTCACCCAGCCTCTATAAAACGGGTACCCAAAATAAGGGAGGAAAATCTGGCGGTTGAGCGTGATCCAAGACAAATCATCTCTCTGCACAACTATTTTGCAATACAAAAAAGTACAGTCTCATTAACTACGAATTAGCCTCTAAGGGTTGCAGTGGTACAGTTTTTTTTTATTATGTTCTAAGATCTAAAAGATATCGTTTAGTATATTTACATTATTACTGATTTATAATACATTTTTAATTTTGGAATTTATAATATAAGAATTCTTAAAATTTTAATTCCAAGCAAATTTAAAAAAAAAATCCTATCAATTAAAACTTTTATTTTTAAAATATCGGCGATGCTTTGTTCAGGATATAATTCCCAGTAATCTTGTTCGAGGCAGCATTTTTTTTTTATTTTAACGAGTTTGCTGAATGTTTTTCTTGTATATTGGATATTGACCACTCTCATTGGGATGGAAACATTGATTCAATTAAGATTATAAATTTTAAAAACTGGGGCAAAGCTAGCAAGTTAAATATAAAAATATAAATTTTAACAATAATTATTAATTAATTAATTATTAATAATAAATTAAATTTAAACAACACGTTCGTTAACAAAGAGAAAATAAATTTTTGTATGTTGAAGAAATTGGTCCGGGTAGAGGTCACTGAATGAAATTCTCAAGTAATTTGAGAAAATCTTTATTGATAGCCAACGTTTCGACCTACGCTGTAGGTCTTCTTCAGGGCTATATGCAAAATACAGACAACATAAGAAAACGGTACAAATATATTTAAACATTTTAAATATAGATAAACCAAAAGAAGGTGAATACAGAAGGTGAATACATATATAAATAAATTTATAAAGATGTACAGTAAGGTAATTATGAAGGTTAAAATGTATAAGTGTATACTATAAAGTTATACAGTTTTTTTTAACTGTCAACACTTTCTGTTTTATTATTATTTTCTTCATGATGTGGGTTACTACCTTTTGGCACTCAGTAGTTTATAGTATACACTTATACATTTTAACCTTCATAATTACCTTACTGTACATCTTTATCAATATTTTTGCCTGTATTCAGCTTCTTTTGGTTTATCTATATTTTAAAATGTTTTAATATATTTGTACCGTTTTCTTATATTGTCTGTATTTTGCATATAGCCCTACAGCGTAGGTCGAAACGTTGGCTATCAATAAAGATTTTCTCAAGTTACTTGAGAATTTCATTCAGTGACCTCTACCCGGACCAATTTCTTCAACATACATTATCATAGGTCAACAATTATCATCAATAAGAAAATAAATTTGTTTCTTTGGAATGGATGTATAAATAAAATTATCTACTCGCCAGAACTCTTCATATGAAAATACGATAATCTTTAATAATATAAAAAATATTAAAAAACGTAACTAATTAGACAACGTTAATTAAAATTATAAAGGTTTATGTATAAAAATCATAACGCAAGACATCTTAAATGCGAAAATATATATTCAAATTATCTCTTTTTAGAAAAACGATGTAAGAAACTGGACTAAATCTTCAATTTTTCATAAAAAATGGGGGAAAAAAACATTATCCAGTCTGTATATTCTTAATTTATGTAAATGACGTTTCGATAAATAGATATCATTTTCAAATATTTTTTAACGATTCTCCGATTCAAATTAATAAAAAGTATATAACTTTAAAAAAGTTATTAGTCATAAAATCTGTAAAATTAACAATTAGCAAATTTAGGCATAGATATCTCATTAATGCATTTCTAATGTCTAACAAAACTAAATTTTTTTAAAATATATATACGAGTATATATCATCTATACATATCTATACATATCTATCCTCCATGGTCAAATGTTATTATTAAACTGATTCATACTTTGATCTATGTAGTTTTTTTTTTCCATAATATTCCATAATACAAAATATTATATTTTGATTAAACCAATTAAATAAAAGTTGTTTTAGTGTTGTTTTATATATTTTAAAATATTTTAATGCATAAAGTTTTAAACAGCAGTGAAATATAAAATACACAATTATATACAACTCATCTTTTACGATCAAATATTGAAAAATAAAAAGAGACCTTACATACGAAAATATTGGACACATAATTTCTATTTCTGTTTTAGTTTGGAGACTAAGGGCTTTTCGTTGGAATTTTTCCACGGTCTTAACAGTCATAGATCAAAGATAAAATCAGTTAAATTTTAACATTTTACCATGGAGGATAGATGATCCCCAAGAAAAAATATATATATATATTTTAAAAAAATTTTTAGACCTTAGAAATGCAATAATGAAGTATATGCTTGATTTTGCTGATTTTTGGGAGATATTTGTTTAGAATTATGTATTTTTCTAATTATAATTGTAAATTTTACAGATTTTATGACTTATGACTTTTTTAAACTCATATATTTTTTATTAATTTGATGCGTAGATTTGTTAAAAAAGATTTGAAAATGACATCTATTTGTCGAAACGTCATGTAAATAAATTGAGAATATACAGACTGGATAATGGCTTTTTTTTCCCCATTTTTTATCAAATTATTTCCTAACTTATACAAGAAAAGGTAGCGAAGTAGCTCAGTGTGGAGTGATGAGTTGCAGTGCTCAAAGCCCGGGGTACAAATCCTGCTATGACGGGTGAAATATTTTATCTTCTAACAGTGAGGGAGAACATTGTGAGATCTGGAGATCTTCATCCAGCGCCTACCCTTAATTTTATTAAAAAGGTATTTCAGTGGCAGTTGAGTGTGATCTCGGACGAATCACCTCTCCGTACAACTGGTACAGTCTCTATAATGTACTGAATCCATGACCTTAATGAGTTGCAGGGGTGCAGGTGTTTTTTTCGTATGATAACGTTATTTGCTTAGCAATGACAACATTGACAACGGACTTCGCCTTTGTTGACACAAGTCAATCGATCTTCGATTTTCTTTAACTTATTATCTGTTTGAACAATAATTGAAAACGACTTTGTCAACGACTGTATGAACTATTTTATCTTCTTTTTTTTAAATACTTGATTCAAGAATCAATCATTGGGGAAAACGAAGCGCTTCCTTTTGGCATTTTAAAGATATCTAAATATCTAACATAGCTGCTTCAAGTCCGGATGTCATTTGATGACAATGAGATCTAAATATGGTGTGCTAACTGAATAAATAATATTAAGAAATCTGAACTGTTATTTTCGAAAGTTGTAAAAGCCCAATTTTTTTTTTCATATTTCTGCTATCTAAAGGTTTTCCTTTCAATTACTTTAAATATATGTGCCAATATGTTTATCACTTAAGACTTCGCAAAGAATGACGTTTTAAACACTATACACCTTATAAATTTTATTATGAAATAATAATCATTAAAATTATCTAAAGGAATACACTTTTTTTTTTTTTTTTTTTATTGAAATGGACTTACACCACTCTTAATTGTGTTTAAATTTAAATTTTCCCTTCGCTCTACAACAGCAGCCTACAAGTTTTTTGACAAAAACCTCGATTTTTAAAAGCTTTTAACTTGGTTTTCTCCTACTAAACTGAAACGACAAGAACCCTCACAGTTTCAAGCAACTTAAACACTTATTAGACAAACGCTTCAAGTTCCCAATTAATTACAAAATACTTACATACATACATACTATAACAAGACCTATTTGGGCTTACGCAGTAGGACTTAGAGGCTCCACTAACCCAACGAATTCCTCTCCTATTCAATCCTTACAATCCGAAATCCTTCCTAAAATCCTCAATGCACCTTAATTTGCTTTAACAATGTGGTCAAACGTACAATTGTTATCACATAGCAAAGGCTGAGTGTTGTAACACTTTTCAATTCTATTCAGTAATATTAATCATTAAAATCATTTAAAATAATGGTACTTGTGTCTTAACGCAGCCCTGGTTACTTTTCCCTGCTTGTTCGCATGCGCGAGCAGTTACATTTCGTAACGGTTGCATTTCTAACAGCTGATTTGTTCTATGTTTCATCTTGCTTACTGTGTTTTGATTATTGCTGATTTATTGTTTCTTATTTGTTGTTCATTGTTCGTTATTTGTTCTTTATTCTTTGTTATAGATTTTTCATTGTTATTATTTTAGATAGTTATTTAATTAGTGCGTAATATTTTACCAAAACAAAGAAAATTTAGAAATTCCCATCAAATGAAATTGTATTGTGGTGAAAGGTTTTTTTGGAAATGAATCATATTTATGCGAGTTCGTATGGCGACAGCATCAGTCAAAACAAAATACAGACTGTTTTGAATCTATATTGAAGTCTATTTCGACGCATTTTCCACCTAAATGCGATTAAATTTTTATTATTTGTATCTTGTAATTTTTCATTCTTCTTTAATTAATTGTTCATCATATATTACATTTTTCAATTTTTTTTACATAATTTTTCATTACTTTTATTTCTTAATTGTTCATAAGTTATTATTATTATTTTCCATTTGTCAATAAATTCTTTTGATTTGTAATTGTTCATCATTTTTCAACCCCAATAAATAGAAGGAATTTTTAGAAATATAACTGTTACAAAATGTAACTGCTCGCGCATGCGAACAAGCAGGGGAAAGTAACCAGGGCTGCGTTAAGACACAAGGACCAAAATAATGTACTTTTTTTTTATTCAAATGGACATTCATAAATAACAGATGAAATAATAGCAGGGATTTTGGTTATTGGAACATTATCTTCCGGTTAAGGATTAAATGAAATAATTTTTTTTCTCCAAAAATAAATTGAAGAGACTGCTGATGTGAACGCTTTCATCCTTAAGTTTTAGAGGGAGAATTCAATCTGTGAAATACACATAGAATGGCAGCTGTAGAAATTATTTTAGAATGAAACGGATAAGTCGGATTGAATGTATGTATTCCCGATTGACAGTGTGTAAAATTAGTTTAAAAAAATTTTTTTGTATGTAATTTTTTCCATCGAGTAAATAACACGTTTTTTGGATTTACCAATTGCAATCATTTATACGTTGTAGGGATCGGAGATGTACCAATGGGTACTCATTCCCCAGTAAACTGATCATTCGCATTCATCAATAAGGAAATAAATTTTAAAAATAATATTTCAACACTTGAATTGAAAATCACGTTTTCCAAGGTTGATAACGCTTTTTAAATTTAATTAAATGAATTGTCATGTAGTAAATGTTTCCTACATCGATGTTTCCTAACATGTAACAATCGAATAATGTTTAATATTTGATCGTACGAGTTAAAAATTTAATCCGCAATACTTATCGAAATATCAGCGGTCCGATTCTTGACCAGGCAAGACAATTCATATTTATATTCAAATATTTAGATATTTAATTATATTTAGACACGCGATCCGCCCAGAGATATTATGCCAACATATTTTGTCTTTCTAATGTAATTTATTATGTAGATATTATAAACATAAAAACAAAACAAAATATTTCTTAATATACGGTTCTATTTCCAAGACACTCATTTATATTAATACTCTGCAATAAATGCTTAAGGTAACTAAAATATTTAAGATAAAATAGATATAATAAGCTATCCTTAAAAGATGCTATCTCTGACTTTTTTGTAGAGCTATTAAAGATGTCTGTCGTAGGATCGCATCAGTTTGATGCGTCGAATATGTTAATTAAATTAAAATGTAATATAATTTTTTCACTACATGAAGTATTTTAATGTATCATATTATTTAGATATTATAAATATAAAAACAAACTAAAACATTTTTTATAATTATTGGTCATTTTTTTGAGTTTTAAATATTTTTATTTTTAAAGAGAAAAGATAGGCCCTCGACCGGGATTTGAACCCGGAACCTTTGTCTCACCGTGACATCGCTCAACCTCTATCTATGAGATAACCGGCAGGCAGGGCCTTGGATAGTTCAATTGGTAGAGCGATGTAACGGTGAGACAAAGTTTCCGGGTAGTAATATGACATAAGTCAATAAGATCCTAAAATTAAAATTAATGTTCAAAGAACTTCGTTCTAGTGTATTCATCGCAAAAATGGCAGGAGCAAAGGGACATGGGATCTATGAGAGAAAAGGTTTGTCCTCGACCGAGAGGGGCCTTGGATAGCTCAATTGGCAGAGCGATGTCACGGTGAGACAAAGGTTCCGGGTTCAAATCCCGGTCGAGGGCCTATCTTTTCTCTTTAAAAAATAAAAATAAAACATATTTGTATTTATGAATTTTTTTTCACGCGCTTTAATTTTTTGCGATAAATTCTAAGATATTCATTTAAATTATATTGTGTAAAATATTATAATAATATGCATGAAATGTTTAAGATAATTAAATTATTTAAATTGATAAGGATTAATACTGTATCCGTCTAAATAGCTTTCCAATTACCACATTGTACGCAACCAATTTTTTAGAAGATAAAACGGGTATAGTAAGCTATCCTTACAAGATCGATGTACGGTATCTGAACTTTTTTGTAGATCTATATAAAAGGAATAATCCATCATGCATTGATTTGTTAGATCTCAAAGAGATTAGGCAGCGTCTTCGATGAAAGGTCCCAGGCGGCTATACATTTTCCTACACTTCCGAAAAACATCGTTATATTCCAACCAGTTTACATAAAACCTTGATAAATTATGTATCTAAACCTTCCTCATGAATCAGTCTATCTGTTAGTGAAAACAGCATGAAAATCCGTGCAGTAGTTTTGATTTTTTTTAATAATTTATTCAATGAAATTTAAAACTGTATTATACTAAAACAACAAGTAAATTGAATGATTATTATATATTAGCATTAGAACAAGTAGAGAAACTACCTAGTGACAGTACTCAAATGAAAAGTTCAACTCAGAAGGTCACGAGGCCATTTTCTTTTCTAACTCCTCGGAGGATTATCAGGAATTGAAGAGATTTCTAGGTTTGAAACTAGTGGGTTTGAGCGGGAATGAAGTTTTCCATGAAATGATTGATATAAGATTCGGGAAAAATCAGCGAAAATGGGACATTGAGGTCGTTATGAATGACTTTATTCTTAACAAAGTAAGGAGCATTGAGGATTTTACGAAGGATTTTGGATTGTAAGGATTGGATACGAGAGGAATTCGATGGCTTAGTGTGGCACCAAAGCTCTACTCCGTAAGTCCCGATGGTTCTAATGATTATCATGTTTATGAGTCTTTTGTAATTAGTTGAGAACTTAGAGCGTTTGTCTGATAAGTGTTGAAGTAGCCTGAAATGGCTAACTATATCTTGTCGTTTCAGTCTAGTATGAGGATTCCAAGTTAAGCGTTTGTCAAGTAGTCCTCAGTACCGTGCCTGTGCGACACGAGTCAGAGGCATGTTATTAAACGGTACCGGAGGGTAAAGGTGATTTGATGGGATTTGTGAGAATTTATTTCAATCCTCCAGTTTTGACACCATTTTTCAAATAAGACATAATTTAGACTAGAATATAAAACTCTATTCCATCTCTAATTAACACAAACTACTTGTTGAGGGCGCGTGTTGAGGTTTGCTTCCCAGATCTGTAACATCTGGTTGGGTAGGGTTGCCGGGAATTTCCTCTCTGAATTTCACTATTTAATTTTTACTTTAAAAAAATTTTATTCCCCCTCCCACATTTATATATTATATTTATATATAATATTATATTTGTATTGATATTATTGACACATTGGCTTTTGTTATCGATCCTTCCCTCCTTATCAATACTGTTTGATCCTTTTTTTATATTTTCTTTTGAACTCTCTTGTTTTTCATAGAATATTTTAATTTTAATTGATTCCTGTTATTATTTATAATACATTTTAACATTGAAGATAGTTATTAAATAATGAAAAAAACAACTAATACATTGATTGTTTTGGCATATATTTTTAAATATCTTTTCCTTGTCTAAATGTTTCAAATAATCGGATGAGTTGGAGTGCTTTCATTAAGATAATCACTTAATTTTATGCTCTCTTCGTTTAAGGTTATTTTTTTTTTCTTTTCGACGAATCAATGTTACTATTTCCTCAAAAATTTTCTTTTGTTGTTCTTTATTAGTTAATTTACAATATTTTTATCCAATTTGACGGTTAATTTTTTCAAACAAACAAAATTAAAAATATATCCTTTTTCATCAAGAAAATATTCACTGAAACCATCCTCATCTTCTTCCTACCGTTTTACTCTGAATTATCAGCTACAATAAGTCATGCTTATCTCCATGCATTACATCTCCCGGTGAATAAGTGGTTAAATCGGATTTTGTCCATAGAGAGTTAACTGCTTCCAGATAACCTGGATCGTTTCATTCCCGT
Source organism: Arma custos (assembly GCA_037127475.1). Classification (NCBI taxonomy): domain Eukaryota; kingdom Metazoa; phylum Arthropoda; class Insecta; order Hemiptera; family Pentatomidae; genus Arma; species Arma custos. The sequence goes on from CM073764.1 coordinate 4,322,113, forward strand.
AGTTTATGGCTTGAAATGGAGTTGTAATATAACCAATAACTCCTTTTCAAGCAAATGTTTTACTTAGCCCCTTATTCACTACGAAAATAACTCGATTCCGCTTACTTAAGTACAAGAAACTCATTTTGAAGAAAAAAGGATATAACCATTTATTGTAGTGGGGCTGTAGAGATATAGATTCATTCTCCAGGTATTGGAGTTAGCGTGTCTTTATAGCTATCTCTACTCCTTGTTCCTTCCTCATTCTCTGCATAACCATCTCGTGGTTTCTTTGTTCATTTAACCTCACTTAAATTTGCTATTTATGGCTTTTATGGCTAATCGGACGATGCCACAGTAGAGGCTCTAAATAGTGTCTATCCAGGTTTAATTAGGATAGGGATTTTTAACGAGTACCTGACATCGTACAGGCTCGGGACCCCTGTTTAACGTGACTTCCGAAGGAAGGCATAACTAAGGATTTTTCATTATTTTTTTATAATTATTGGTCAATTGTTTTGATTTTTAAATATTTTTATTTTAAGGAGAAAAGATAGGCCCTCGGCCGGGATTCGAATCCGGATCCTCTGGCTCTCCGTGACAGCGCTCTACCATTTGAGCCACCAAGGCCGCCTGCCGGCAGAGGACAAACCTTTTCTCTTATCCGATCCCATGTCCTCGTGTTCTCGCAATTTTTGCGATGTCTACACTAGAACGAATGTTCTTTGAACATTTCTTTTAATTTTAGGATCTTATTGACTTACGTCATATTACTATAATTTTTAACTTTAGTAGTTGATAAAAGCCCCCAGCACACAAAAAATGTATCTACAAACAGATTGTGTTGTAGTCTTAGATTTATAATGTATATTTAAGTATTTATCTTCTACCTGTACCGCTACAATCCATGAAAGGTCTTCGATTCATTAGATAGTAGAGGCTGTAATGTTTCAAAGACTACGGTTATGCAGGGATATGATTTGTCCTACAAAACTCTCAATCTCCAGCCCCCCTCCAATTAAGGGTACTTTATAGAGGCTAGGTGGGCCCCAGGTCAGTTTCGAGATTTTAACCCTGTTTTTTTACCACCCCTTCCCAAGTGAAAATTAATATTGGAGATATCGGAGGGTCCAGCATTCCACCCATTAAAAAAAACAAAAATACATTAAACAATTAAAATTTGAATATTCGATTTTTAAGCCTCTCCAGATTATTTCGACATGGAAAAAATCTAGATGGGATTATTGATAACTTTAATAGTAAATAAAAGCGCCTGTACACACAAAAAAATTATTTTGTAATCTTGGAATTATAATTTTTTGAATTTTTTTTTTTTACGAGAACAACTACAACCCATGTAGGGTCTTGTAATCAGTGCATGGTAGAGACTGTATTTTTTATAGGACAACGTATGGAGTTCATTATTCCAAAAATGCTCAACCCCCAGGTTTTTCCCACAGATAGAGACTGGGTGAGCCCCATACTGACCTCTAGATCCCATAGTGTCCGTCCTTAGCTGTTAACAGATAAAATATGTCATCTACAATAACCGGATTTTAACCGGTTATTGTAGATTTGTTTGTATTGTTTTTCTACAACTGAAAATTGATAAATGAATAATCATTTGTTCCCAAATGAAAATAATTATTGGAGATATTGAAGGATCCAGTATTCAGTCCAGAAAAAAAAATACCTTAAACAATTAAAATTTGAATATTCAATATTTATGTCGTTTCAGACTTTTTTTCAATGTGTATAAAAACTATATGGCATTATTGATAATTTTAGTTGTTAATAAAAGCATGCGCACACAAAATGTATCATCTACAAATTATTTTGTAGTCTTGGAATTATAATGTATATGAAATTTTTATTTTTTAACTGTACCACAACACTCCATGAAGGTTCTTGGATTCAGCACATGGTAGATACTTTACTGTTTCTAAGACAACGGTCCTGCAGGAAGGTGGTTTTTTTAGATCACCTTCAACCTCCTGGTTTTTTCCACAGTTATAACTGCTCACTTTATGGATGCTGGGGATGAGCCCCAGGTCTGTTATTACGATATATAATAAATTATCTGAGACAGGCGGATTTTAACCCGGTTTCTCTACCATTGAACAACCCCTCTCCCAATTGAAATTAAATATTGGAGATTACATACTTATTTATTTATTTATATACTAAAAAGTTTACATATTTATTTTGACTTTATCAGACCAAATTAAATGAAGATCTCGACATATTCCAAAATGTAGGCAATCTTTTTGTAATCTCGATACGAGGCAGGAAGCACATAGGAGGCGAGCAGGCAGTTTAAGCCTCCCCTTTGCCAAGTTCATACATATTCAGGAGGTAGCATTGTCGTTAATTGCTTAGATTGCTGTGTTCCCTAAAATGGATTCAATCGTGTCGTCCAGGCAGCTTAGGTCACGGGTCCTCGATATTAACATAGACCACAACAGCAATACTAATTCTCTGTGAGCCAAACTGCAAATTATACCAGAATTAGTAAACTTGGGATCACAGATTTTCCTGACGACGGTTACATTACACGAAGTTTGTAAAGGAAGCCGTTTAACTTGTACCGACTCTTTTAAGTCGGATTAATCCTCTTCAATGAATCTGTTTTGTGAAGAATTGATTTTAAACGTTATTTAACTATAGTTAGCCAACGATGAAAAAACTTTTTTAATGAAAATACCTTATTCTTATGTTGTTTAGGTTGCTGAATCCAAATATGATGCTTAAAAAGTTGAATCACCCACCATTTATTCACATTTTATAGTTAAATTCATGAAATAAAGAAATATTTTTAGAATTTAACAGCTTTTTCATAGTTAAGATAACATGAAAAAATAGGTCTAATGAACAAAGATGATGTTGGCAGCACTGCTGAAACACATGCTAAACAGCTGATGTTTTGTTTATTTTCAACATAACCTCACTTTTACGTTTCCTGTACATGTGCTCAGTGCAATGTCTCATCGCGGCTGTAAAAACTCTGCTGACAGTTTTTGTTATATTTGTGGTGAGTTTGTTATTAAAAAGCACCAAAGAAACATTACAGACTTTGTGAAAAAGGTTTATCTAGCATACTTTGGAACCAAACTTGGAGACCAGGATAAACCTTGGGCACCGCATAAGGTATGTTATGTATGTGTTGAAGACCTCAGGAAATGGTCAAAAAAAGAGAAAAAACACTTTAAATTTGCTGTTCCCATGATATGGAGGGAACCAAAAAATCATTCCGATGACTGTTACTTTTGCAGTGTAGATATTACTGGTCATAACTCTAAGAACAAGAAGGTAATAAGCTACCCTAACCTTCCGTCCGCCATCCGACCAGTAGGGCACGGTGTAGATTTGCCAATCCCGGAACCACCAGAGGACTTAAATTCTATTGAAACAGAAGTATTTTCTGATGTACAGTCGGAGTTAGATGAACACGATGAAGAATTCCAATGTGTTACAGAAAATGTAGAGCCTAAATTGTTCACTCAGGTCGAGCTTAATGACTTAGTTAGGGATCTGGGCTTAACAAAAGAAAAAGCTGAACTGCTTGGCTCTAGGCTAAAAGAAAAGAACTTTCTGGCGGCTGGAACCAGCATTCATGTGTATAGGAAGAGAGAACAACAATTTTCGAAGTATTTTGAACAAGAGGGTGATTTGGTGTACTGCTCAGACATTCATGGTTTAATGAATGAGTTTGGAATTGAATACAAAACAGAAGATTGGAGGTTGTTTATTGATTCATCCAAAAATAGTTTGAAGGCAGTTTTAGCACACAACGGTAACATGTATGCCTCTGTACCTGTCGGTCATTCTGTACATATGAAAGAGAGTTACGAAAATCTAGAAATAGTGTTAAATAAAATAGGTTATTCTGCACACGGTTGGATGATATGTGGTGATTTGAAAGTTACGTGCATGCTCCTTGGTCAGCAAGGGGGTTTTACCAAATTTCCATGTTTCTTGTGTGAATGGGACAGTAGAGCTCGGAATCAACATTGGTGCAGAAAGAACTGGCCTGCTAGGGAGTCTTTAAAGCCTGGCGAGAAGAACATTTTACGCAAAAACCTTGTAGATCCAAAAAACGTGCTCCTACCACCACTACATATTAAGTTAGGTCTCATGAAACAGTTTGTAAAGGCTTTGCCTAAAGATGGGCTTTGTTTCAAATATCTCTGTCAGAAGTTTCCACACCTTTCAGAAGCTAAACTGAAAGAAGGCGTCTTTACCGGGCCTGATATTAGAAAAATGATGTTTGACGTTAACTTTGAATCCACAATGACCTCAAATGAAAAGGAAGCATGGGTTTCATTCAAGCAAGTTGTCACCAAGTTTTTGGGAAATGAAAAAGACCCAGAATATAAGGCTATTGTTGCTAACATGTTAAAAAAATTTGAACAGTTAGGATGTTTGATGAGCCTGAAAGTTCACTTTTTGAGCAGCCACCTCGATTACTTCCCGGAAAATTTAGGAGATGTTAGTGAGGAGCAAGGTGAGCGTTTTCACCAGGACGTTAAAGTGATGGAAAAACGTTACCAGGGCCGCTGGAATACCAACATGATGGGGGATTACTGTTGGTCACTTCACCGGGAAGTTCAGCAAGCTATTCATCGCAGGAAAAGCTACACAAGAAGCTTCAAGGAAAAAAGGGAAAGAAAATATAAACCAATTCCAGTTGACAAGTGAACCTTGTATCATCACATAAAATTACTATTCCAAGTATTTTACTGTAAATACAAACCATTTTTACGATTCTACAGTGTTTCATTGATTTCCCTATATACTGTAAATGGGTATTAGACTATATAATAAAATACATTTTGCTTGGAAACTAAGGGTGATACATAAAAACTACGAGCAGATTTGGATTCAGCACATAAAAATCTATCAAGATCAGCTATTAAAATTAAAAAAGTTTTCAAAAAGGTTTTTTTTGTTGGCCTGTGTTACATAACGTTTAGTAAAAAGTAATTCAATATATACAAATAAACACCTTAAACAACATATTTATCTATTTGTAGGTATAATATATTTAAAATCCTACACATTAAATATATAGGTTTTATAATTTTATTATCGTAATAAACACTACAATCCCTTTTTATATCCATTTTTATTTCTGATATCTTATTCCTATGGATAAACTATCCATTGCATCGAACGAATAAGTATAATCCTTCTATATCCATCATTATAATTCTTTAACTATCATTAATTTCCATCCATGCTTTTACCGATTGTAATACAAAATCGTGTTTACTTCATTTCCGAATACTATCGATATTCAGCTGTTTATACAAGAAACGATTTAATTATAGCATACTTTATTAAATAAAAAGAAAGTTTATTTGTCCGTTTTATCGTGTGTTTTTTTTTTAAATTTTATAAGTTATTTAAAAATATTTGAACCTTTTCCAAGTCAACTACAACCTTTTACAAATCAAATGCTACCCTTTCCAAGTCACAAGCAACCCTTTCCTATTGAAATGTATCACTTTCCAAATGAGTTGAAACTCTTTCCAAAGGAAATGTAACGCTTTACAACTCAATTGTCACCCTTTTTATATCAATTGTAACTTTTTCCATTTCAATTGTTACCCTTGAAAATGTTTTGAAAATTTAATGTAATTTTAAACGAACAGTGTTATTTTTCTTTATCCTTAGGAATAAACGCTTTTTATTTAATTTGATAATTTTCAGTTCAGTTCAGTTTTAATTTTTTTTATTTACTTGAAAAAAAATGTTTTGTAATATTTTTATTTTAAACTAGCTTATACCCGCGACTTCGCTCGCGTGGAATTTGGTCTGCCGTGAAAGATCATTTAAAATAAATAATTTAATTATTTTAAAACAATATAAGTTACTCGTAAATCCAAAATTTCAGATGTCTAACTTCAAAACTGGCGGATTCTATACAACCTTTGAACCCCTATTATATTAAAGGGGAAACCCTTGGGGTGGAATTATCCAAATTTCTTTTTTAAACTATAAAAAGAATCTATCTACAAATTTCAAGATGCTAAGTTCCTGATTTGCCTTTAATTATGTACTATAACGGAGGTGGCACATGCCCCCGTGCCTCCACATAAATTTGCCCTATGATGTATAACCTATTTTACTCAATAATTTTCATCCAAATCCGTTCAGTAGTTTTTGCGTGAATGAGTAACAACCACAAATACAAACATTCGCATTTATAATATTGGTAAGATTAGTAGGATATCAAAAGAAATAGTTTCACTCATGTTCTTTCTGTTATTTTAACAACTATTATCATGTGATTTGCCTTTAATTATGTACTATAATGGATTCTCCACGGTAAGTAAAAAACTCAGGGGGGAGGCACGTGCCCCCCCCTAAATGTGCGCTTTCTACAGCCTATGTGTTATTCTGATGTATAGCCTATATTACTGTAAAGTTTCATCCAAATCCGTTCAGTAGTTTTTGCGTGAAAGAGAGACAAACATACAAACTTTCACATTTATAATATTAGTATGATTTTTTCCTTACAAAACTATGATACTGTTGCTAAGTTCAAATTACATTTTTTTTACTTTTTTAAATGATCTTTCACAGAAACAAAAAATCAAATATTTGTTTTTTTAATTATTTTCCTCATTTCTATTATATTCCTAGCAAGTGTTGTGAAGAAACAGGTCGTGTCGATTTTATCCTAGCGAGTTCTGAGGCCCTATATTCGCCCATTCCCCAGTACGGTAAATTTTCAAAACGTTTTCAAGGGTGATAATTGAGTTGTAATGCGTTACATTTGCTTTTGAAAGAGTTTCAACTCATTTGGAAAGGGTTACATTGAATTGGAAAGGGTTGCTTGTGACTTGGAAAGGGTAGCATTTGATTTGAAAAAGGTTACAGTTGACTCGGGAAAGTTTCAAATAGGCTTGGAAATGTTATGTATTGTTTTCTCATATATTGGCACTCCAAGCAATAAGTATATACGTTTTCATGCTGTTTACTTATTAATGAAAGCTGCTTAAGCTCAATACAAAATATATAAAATTTAAATATAATAATAATTATTAGAATACAGTCATATTATTTCTACTTTGTATTTGTATTAACATAGATTTTATTTCGATTGTTAATTTTCGTCATCGTTAAGTTCAACAATACTTACATCATTAAATACAATCATTTCATAAAAACCAATACATTTAACTTATACAAATAATATAAATAAAATATGAACGAAAAGTTAAACCGGTTATTGATGTTTTAAGTTATTATTGATATAAATTGCACAATCCCTAAACAACCTTCCATTTATTATTATTATTCATATATCAATGGAATTCTAAATATTATACCAAATTTGATTAAGCCCAAGATCGCGGGTTCGCTGCCCGGCAGGTGACCCTAGGATTTTTTAAAGGGAGTAAAAAATCCTTAGTTACGCCGTCCTTCGGAAGGGACGTTAAACCGGGGTCCCGATCCTGTACGATGTCAGGTACTCGTAAAAAAATCCGAGCTAGGCAAAATTCAGAGCTCCCAATGTAGTATCGTTCGATTAGCCATATCAGCAAAAAGTGACGTTAAATGAACAAACAAACGCATTTGATTAAAAAAAACCATATGAATAACTCAAAGTTGCAATTCTCGAGCATGTAGCTGACGCGAACCCACAAGTTTATCTCCTACCAAAAGTCTCTATACTAATTCTAAAGAGTTGTTATAATCAAAATAGCCTTCCAAATTTGATCGATTATCTAAAACTATTTTTTATTATAATGCAATTGGGAAAAAACACAATGCAAAGCCTTATGTTTCAAAAATACACCTACTTACCAGTCGACGTTTCGCCTATTCAGGCATTATCAGAACACCAAAAACAAAAAAGGGGTTATGTGAATCACATCTCGAAGAAAAAGGTGCAATACATCCCAACGATCAACAGCCCAAACAGGCTCCAAACATGAGACAGCACCCCGCCACCAAGACGTTCAACATACAACTGAACGAAAGTAATCCACTTATATTAATATTAATAACTTTCGTTCAGTTGTATGTTGAACGTCTTGGTGGCGGGGTGCTGTCTCATGTTTGGAGCCTGTTTGGGCTGTTGATCGTTGGGATGTATTGCACCTTTTTCTTCGAGATGTGATTCACACAACCCTTTTTTGTTTCTGGTGTTTTGATAATGCCTGAATAGGCGAAACGCCGACTGGTAAGTGGGTGTATTTTTGAAACATAAGGCTTTGCATTGCGGTTTTTCCCAAATGCATTATAACAAATAATATTGTTTCTATTTGAGTTTTTGGCTCTATTTTAGTAAAACTATTTTAAAAAAATATAGATTTAGGGCCTTAGATATAGCAGTAATTTTCCCATTGAGGTACCCCTATACTTTACAGAGTGGTAATGAAAAATATAAAAATAATAAAAAAATAAACATATAAAAATACTCAGAGAAAATATGTTCCTTTTGCGTGACTGGTGTAGCTAAAATGTAAGCTGAATCATTTATCAAGCATGGGAACTTCTTTTCCAGGAACTTTCATTTGTCATCTGCGGTGAATCTTCCGCAGTAAATCGGAAAAGAAAAATCGGAAAAAGGTTCGCTTACTCTGTAGTCGACAAAATTCAAATAAATCCAGAAACATACTGTTACGGGCACGGGAATTGGCGATTCCTGGAAGAGAACAAAGCCCCCCTTGTCGGCAGAGATGAAAGAGGCCTTTTCGCGAAACGTCGAGATCCGTCCCGTAGGATCTAGATCTGCCATTCTGTCTATTTAAACAGGATCTCGGCGCGAGTACAGAGAGAGAGTGTTAAAGCGGTACGGTTAACATCGGAAACAGTGATAAGCCAGTGTAATAAGTCAGTGACAGTTTGTGAGTGTAATTGTGTGACAGTTTGTTATATTCAGAGATTCTTACGGTCGGTGGACTTTAATTAGTGAACTGTAAGTGTTAATTAGTAGTAATTAATTAGTTAAGTAGCAGTTGTAATTTTATGTGCTTTGTACAAGCTTATGTAAATAGTTAAGCTATTTAGTAATAATAATATCTTATATTATTGTAATAATTAAATAGAAGTTAGGCCTAGATTATAAACATCTAAAATATTGTTGTTGTAAATTTATTTCAGTTAATAATTTATTTGTTAGTAATTTAATTTTTAATAGTTTAATTGTATTCTTTATCACTTTTGTAAATAAATATTAGTATATTTAATTAAGGAATAGCTTAATTCATTTTTAATACCCAGTAGCCCGTAACAATACTATCATTCTGAAAGAAACGAAATAACAACATTTAATTGTGTGAATAAATAAAAAATAAAGAGTTAATTAATTTGGGGCAAAGAGAATTTAGTGGAAAAGTGTTGTTATTTGATAAAAAGTGAACTGAACATACAGGATATGGACAAATCAGGTAGTTAACAAATCGTTCCATGATCTTCTATTAACAAATCATCGTTCTAATGTATGCTTATAAACATTTATAAGCATATATTAAAACATTTATAAGCATTATAAACATTTATAATGAAAGCTCAAAAACATACACTTTTAGAAAAACGGGAAAACTATTAGTGGGGCTGGAATAGCATTAGGAAACTAAGAGTGACACTGCTTCTGCCAGACAAGATCCGAAGCTTGTCCATTAAGTTTTTATGAGTGATTAAGGGATATTTACCCATTTTTTCATAATCATAACTCACCACATAACTAACACCGATTTTTGAGTTGTATTACTTTAGAAATACTAGCGCGGTATATTGAGTATTAGATATTGAAAGAAGAATGATGATTAGAATTATTTTAAGTACAAAATTAACTAGGAAATGACCCTAGGATTTTTTTAAAGGGAGTAAAAAATTCCTTAGTTACGCCGTCATTCGGAAGGGACGTTAAACGGGGGCTCGGGACCTGTACGATGACAGGTACTCACTAAATATCCCTATCCTGATTAAACCTGGATAGGCAAAATTTAGAGCTCCCACTGTAGCATCGTCCGATTAGCCATAGCAGCATAAAGTGACCTTAAATGAACAAAAAAAAAAACTAAGAAATGATCTCAATTATAATCAAAAAATAATCGTATCGATAAAGGAACGTAACGCGCCACTTCTAGATCAAAATATCGATTTTACACCTCTTAAAATTTTTATACTGCGGGCAAAATATGTAAATCGTTTCTTGAGGAGTAAACTCCAAACACAAGCAGGAATTATACGAACGAAATTGAAATTTTATGGACATATTACCCCAACAATATTCACCAATAAACATAAAAAAGTCTAATCGACCACATCATGAAGTAAAAGCAAAGAAAAACCTATACTATTAAAACTCATGAAGAGTTTTGGGTTCAGTACATGATAGAAACTGTACTGCTTCTTGTGAAGGGAGGTGCTTTGTCCTAAATCACGCTCGAACACCTGGTTTTTTCCTAATATTTTATAAAGATTGGGTGAGTCCTAGAAGGGTCACGGATCCCAGAAGATCCTTCTCCGGCTGTAAACAGATTATATAAAATCTGACACAGCCAGAGTTGACTATGCTACAGCCACAAACAAATTTCGGAAACTAGGTAAAAATGTGGATAATAATGTTAGAGAAGGAAGCGTAGAAGAATACAGGATAAAAATGGGAACTATGGAACGACGTCAGAATGCTTTGAGTGATCCTTCTCGTTCCATTCGCAATAAATAAATAATATCTAAATATGTGTATTATTATAAATAGCAGATAGCGAGAGAATATAGGTAGAGTAGAGTAGTCAATATGAGAGTCTGTATTCTGTATTCTTCAGTCGATAGATCTTTGTTTAAACCAAGTAAATTCAATATCATTCAACAGCAAATACATTGTTTGTCTCGAACTTCAAAGGCTCTGTTTGTCAACTTTGTGATATTCATAACAAAAATATAATTTACGATAAAAACAATTTTCTGACCTACTTTTGAGAATGATCCATAGTATATTTTCCCTTTGGACATAAAGCTTGATTTAGAATAACTTTTATTACCTTGTACGAAGTAACTATTATTTATTTACCTATAAGCACATAGAAAATCACGAGACATTTGATAAAAATTTTAAAATTATACGTTTGAAGTATTTGAATTTATATTTGGAAATAAAATAATTAATAAAATCATTCATCCAGATCCTTTCCATTCATATAAAACTATTTTCAGGAATCAACTCGTAATGGATTAGCTTAATCTCTTAACTTGCACGCTCGAGTTAATTCGAGCGCGCTAAACAGGCCAAACTGTGCACACTCGAGATAATTCGAGCGGCGTTGTATTTGATGCTGCTATAATTTTTCACACTCGAATATATTCGAGAATTGAAAATAACAATGTGAAAGCTAAGAAAAAGAATCGTGTTACTGATATTTATCATTTACATAGGATTGTAAGCTATAATACCTTCATAATACCTTGCATTCTTGCATTTCTGTACTCGTGACGACTGACTGCGATCCGTCGTAGTATTTTCGTGAATTTATATAAAGGCCATTGTATCCTTTATTTTACTATTTAGACGTGAAATATCAAACACTAGTTTCTGTTGTTTTATAGTTTAGTTCAATAGTTACCTAAGTGTTGTAAACTTGCAAAGATAAGTGTATCTTTATAGACAGTCAGTTATTTTGTGATTACAGAAAATAAAATTGGGTATATTGGATATTTATACAATTGGTATGTTTTTTTCATTTTTAAATTATTGTTATTATTATTATTATTATTATTATATTTTATTATGTTTTATTTTATATTATATTTTAGTAAAATATATATTGAAAAATGAGCGATTCAGAATCTGAATATGAATACGCAAATTTGTCGGAAAGCGGCTCAGAAGAAAGTGATAAAAATTTTGATTAATTTTGAATTTTTTTGCCAAAACAATGTTCTAAAGTTTGTTTTTTTACATTAAAAAAAAATTGATTTTTTTTGGCCGTTTTTTTTCAAAAAAACTGTGCGTTAAGGGGTTAATTTTCAGTAATCAACTAGTTTATCTGAGATTAGTTTATCTCAGTTATATGTCATTATGAGCATTACAAACCTACAGGTTCCTAATTCCTAATTGTTTCTATTTATTGGAGTGATTTATTTTACATACGTTACATACATATTATGCAGAGTCGGGCATTAAAAATGTAATTTATAAAACAAAAAATTAAACACACTAAGCAATAACTGAGTAAACCACAAGTTTTTTATTGCGGTTATTATAAATTGTTTTATTTTTATACCTCTACGTTTATTAATAATTACTAAGCCTATTATTATTAGCCCTAGCTACTTGAGTATTGTTATTTACTTATTGTAAATATTTGTATAAGATGTAATATTGTTTTCTCATTCTACCCAAACCTAAAGTATTTGATACTTAATAATAATCAAAACAACTATTTAATGATAATGTTAGAGAAGAATTGGTCGACTGTATCTTCTAATATAAGGAAGAAATAGTTGGGGGTGCAGTCAATAAAAACACCTAAATAAGTGTAACTTATTTATTGTGTGCCAACGTTTCGGCCTACAATGTAGGCCATATTCAGGGCTAAGAGAGAGAAACAAACAGAAATATATAAAAACGTTGCAGTAACAAGAATATAGTGACAAGTAATTTCCACACTTGTACCACTTTACTACATTACTTAGCCCTGAAGATGGCCTACATTGTAGGCCGAAACGTTGGCACACAATAAATAAGTTACACTTATTTAGGTGTTTTTATTGACCCCCAACTATTTCTTCCTTATATTTAATGATAATAGTTGACACTATATATATTTATATGAGGATCGAAAATGGTCCGAGTTGGGATCAGGCAAGAATTTCTGAAATAGCGTTGAATTATTTATTTGAAGGTTTCGACCCACGTTACAAGTCTTCTTCAGGGCTCGATAGACAGGATGCAAAAAAATTAAATAATGTATAAAGGATAAAAATAAATATAGTAAAATATAGAAATAATGCTATTGGAATAAACCTGATACAGAAGTGCGAATGATTTAAATTATAAAATAAAAATATTAATTGAAATACTTGAACTAAAGTTTATATATTAAGACCGTGGAAAAAATTCCAACGAAAAGCCCTTAAGTCTCCAAAATAAACAGAAATTGAAATTATTAAATGGACAGATAATTTCAATTTCTGTTTTAGTTTGGAGAAATAAGTGCTTTTCGTTGGATTTTTTTCCAAAGTCTTTACATTAATGTAAGGTCTCTCTTTACTTTTCTGGTTACTCCATATATAGTAGTATTATTTCTATATTTGATTTAATCTTTATATTCTTTACACTCCATTCATGAAGAAGAACTGCAATGAGGGTTTAAACATTGTTTTTAAATTGAATAGTTCAAAACCATTTCAGAAGTAATTTCTGTGATATCTGGTCCATTTATAAAGTATTAATCCTCAATTTCATTCAAGGTAGTCGTCATAGACAGCAATTGTATCTTTATCAGTACTTCTTGAAAAATTTAAGTACCATTATAATGGTTTATGGGAGCGAAGTGGCTCAGTGGTAGAGCACTGAGTTGCCGAAAATCCGGGTTCAAATCCTGCTGCAGGTAAGACATTCATTTAGTCTTTTAATGGGTGGGGACAGATTACATGGGATCTTGGATCCTCTTTGAAGGAGCGGGGGGAGGGGAAAGCTGGTGGTTGAGCGTGATCTAGGACAATCACCCCCCTGCACCACCGATCTCCATGATACAGTACAATCCAGACCCATTCACGGGTTATAGTGCTATAGGTTTTAATAATCTTACTAATATTATAAATGTGAAAGTTTGTATGTTTGTCTCTCTTTCACGCATAAACTACTGAACGGATTTGGATGAAACTTAGCAGTAATATAGGTTATACATCACAATAACACATAGGCTATAGCAAGTGCGGATTTAGGGGGGGGGGGGCGAACGCGGCTACGTCCCTCCCTCCCTTCCTTCTACAGTTTTTTAGGGATTGTGGAGAATCCATTATAGTACATAATTAAAGGCAAATCACGTGATAATAGTTGTTAAAATAGCAGAAAGAACTTTAGTGAAACTATTTGTTTTGATATCCTACTAATATTTTAAATGCAAATGTTTGTTACTCATTCACGCCAAAACTACAGAACATATTTGGATGAAACATATTGAGTAAAATCAGGAACTTAGCATCTTGAAATTTGTAGATAGATTCTTTTTATATTTTAAAAAAGAAATTTGGATAATTCCACCCAAAGGGTTTCCCCTTTAATATAATAGCGGTTCAAAAGTTGTATAGAATCTGTCAGGTTTGATGTTAAACATCTGAAATTTTGGATGTACGAGCAACTTTATTTAATTTAATTATTTATTTAAAATGATCTTTCATGAAACTTTATGTGGCAGGCCGAATCCCACGCGAGCGAAGCCGCGGGCATAAGCTAGTAGTTTATAAATTAACTTAACAACGTATTCATAAAACGTCTATATGAGATATATATTTCTAACCCATGGGTATAAAACTATATTTTCTGGAATAACCAAATAAAAACGGAATTCAATATACAATAATATTTATTGACTTTATTTATATTGAATTGGTAATGCGGGAGCAATATTGGAAATGGCATGATGCGTCAAATACTATATATTGGAGAGAGGTTAAGCGCTGACCCAAGAGAGATTCGAAGATATACAGCTCTTGGATTTGGCAAGGATTCGAGTCAACATTCATCTGATGTGTCTCTGGTGGAGTAGTCGATGGAAAAATATATTGAACTGTGGAAGTATAAGGGTTTTAAGCAAATAACAATTAGTTTTAAATTGAATTGTTTGTTTTCTTTACTAGATACTGATTTTGAAATTCATCTGAAACAAAATGTACACCCAACGTAAAGTTGTACAACTGTTCAATTGTACTTGTACTTGTGTTGTAGCTCGTTGCTCAATTTATTTGTGTCGTTCAGATTGTATTATTTTTATTTTATCATTATTGTTTTACATTATAATTATATCACTTTTGTCCACGGCCACTAAAACATCTATGTTTTTTCTACTACTTGAAAAAAAAAGCACATATCTTTCTTCTTCTTTCTAAATTTGACAAAATTAAGAAACGATATGATCAGGTAGAATGAGATAAGAAAAACAATTGCAATAGCATGATCTTTATGAAAAGGCAATTATTTTCTTAATTTTATATTACTAAATATTCGTTTTTTAACAGGAGTTTCCACTAATAGTGGGTTTCCTTAACCTAGTGATTGGTTGGCTTCCTTCCGCAATGTCCTATCTAAGGTCCATTCTTCCCGTAGATCATGGTCCATCATGGATTCCTCCACTTTCCCCAAATTTTCCATAGGTAGTCTTCCTTCAGGCATTCTTTTCAAATGTCCATGCCATTTCAGGCGATTTTTCTCAATATCTTCCAGAATGGTTATTTCAGCTTCTATCTTTTCTCTGATGGTCGCATGCTTACATAAAACATTATGGAAATTCCCTACGCTCGTCTCCAGAAGTCCATTTCGGTGGTTAGGAATTTTTTATTGTGGTCGCTTTTCAAGTTTCTGATACATATGTCATAATTCTTAGTAATATACTATTTTATATACATTTTTTTTGTTTTGGGAATAATGTTTCTATTCTATAATACCGAAATGAGCATTTATATGGACTTTTCAACATCTGATTTATTATGGAGCCAAGATATTTGAAATGACTAACTCTTTTTAGAACCCCTTCTGGTTTCAGTTCTATATCCTCATTATTGGCTCTCATGTTTTCCGTTTTCTAAGCATCAATAACTAGCACCCATTGCTGGTATCCCTCATTTAATTTGTTTAGCATATATACAGCGTCTTCTGTATCTTGTGGAATGATGACCTGATCATCCGCGAAGGATAGGTTATATTGGAAGACATTTTCTTCCAACCGAATCTGCATGGGTTCGCATTTCCTTTTCCATGTTTTTTTAGATAAATATGAATATACAATATATTTAAGCTATATTGCTATATATTTCATATAAAATACATTTTAAGCTCTCATTAGAACTAGACGGATGTAGAGACTATAAGCAGCTAAGCAAATATTAAAGCAAACAGAATCGAGTCAAAGAAGGTTTTCATTCTAATTACTATACCACAGGTAAACCCTTTTAAATATAATGTAAGCAGGAAAAATAAAGGAAATTTCAAGACATTATTGCAATATTTTACATTTATTCCTAATATTGTTAGTTTATATTGTAAATATATCACATAATTATTTAAAATAAAATATAACACAGCCACTAAAGATTTTTCTACTTAATAAATAGAAAACTATGTGTTTTTCTACTTTTTAAAGGAAAACATTAAAAACCACATTTTTTCTTTAATGGAAAGTAGAAAAAAAATAGTTAAATTCAACTTTTAGTTGCATTAAATAGTTAAATTTGTTGTCCGTATAAATTCATAATAATGTATTGAATTTTTATCACTAAATCTCAAATTAAACTAGAATATATATTTTTTAGCTCTCTTTAACTATGTTAAAATGGGGTTATTTGTGGTTAAGCGGTTAGAATAACAACCTACCACGCCCAAGATCTCGGGTTCGTAGCCTGACAGGTGGCCCTAGGATTTATTAAAGGGAGTAAAAAACCCTTGGTTACGCCGTCTTTCGGAAGGAGCGTTAAACAGGGATTCAGAGCCTTTACGATGTCAGGTACTCGTTATAAATCCCTGTCCTAATTAAACCTGGATAGGCAAAATTTAGAGCTCCGACGGTAGTATCGTCCGCTTAGCCATAGCAGCATAAAGTGACCTTAAGTGAACAAGCAATTGTGATAAAATCTAAAATTTTAATAGATTTTATAAATTTTATGCCTGTTAAATTTACCACTCATTAATTTACTTAGATTTTACTATTGCAAATATTTTCTTACAACGTTAATATCACCCTAAAAATATATATAAATTTAATTATTCTCCTAGTCTCCTCTACTGCGTGAACATTGAACCTGCACTCACATCGCTGCAATTTTAAATTCAACTATTAAAACTAAAGTTAAGCAAGGAATAGAGACAAAATGAAGTATTCAACTATAATATAAGGTAATGAACGAATTTTTACTGCTTCATATTATTAGAAATGAGTTTTTTTTTTCAGAATAATTTTATGAATTTTATACCTTTTAAATTTACCATTCATTAATTTACTTATATTTTACTACTTAAAATATTTTCTTACAACGTTGATATAACCGTAAAAATATATAAACTTGATTTACTTAAATTTTACTTCATTAAATGCGTTATTACAACGTTCATAATGCATTAAAAGAACATATAAAAGTAATAATTACTCGATTCCCCTCTACTGCGTGAACATTGAACCTGCACTTCGTACCCTAGCCTCTCAGTGACCGGCTCGGTCTTCTAGTCCTGAATAAATTTAGGAATGTATTTATATATTAGTATAATATAGTAAAATTTTAATTCTAAAATTTTAATTTCAAAGAAGTTTCTTTGATTGTTTTAGTATATATCTAAGGCCCCGGTGAATAAATGCTTAAGTCGGATCTTGTCCAGAGAGAGTTAACTGCTTTCAGATAACCGGGTTCTTATCATTCTCGCAGTTTTTGGCTTTAAATGGAGTTGTAATATAAGCGATAACTTCTTTTCAAGACAATGGCTTACTTAGCCCCTTGTTCACTAAGAAAATAAGCCGATTCCGTTCACTTAAGTACAACAAACTTATTTATGAGAAAATTGGACTTAACCACATATTCACCGGGGCTATAGATATAATGTCGTTTTTTATAAAATAGAAAACATTCAGAAAAAGGGTCGAAACATTCAGAATTGAAAACAAAAAAGTGTTTTTGTCTCACTTTATTACATCTCGTGTATTACAGTCGAAAAATTCAATCAAAATAGCTTTGTTTGGAGAGCTCTGTAAAATTCATGAAAACTGTTTTGTATTGTACGGCAATACAGAACTACCTTTCTAACTGACAATGGGGAAAGAGGTAATATGGAATTGGTAAATTGGTTCCATAGCAGACGGAAGGTGGAATGCGACAGGAGAACCCAAGGCTAGAGTATTATTGTGTTGTGGAAATCGAAGCGAAGACTTGAAAAGCCGTTGCTTCATGAAGGAGAAGAGAGAGCTTGTGGAGGCTAATGTCGTAGCGGGGGGGGGAGGGAGGGGGGGGAATTGGCCGTGAAATCGTTCGGGTCTTCTTTCATCCATCACTTCTTTGTTTAAACATCTTTCTTCCAGTTTGTGTTTCCATTATTTCCTAACTCATCTCTTTCTCTTCACGAAGTTTTCCGATATAAAAAAGAAAGAAAAATTATTATTTTATTGATAAAATTAATTATGAATATCAATGAATTATTTTTCGGGTAATTAATTGATATTGTTTTTGCTGGATTGATTGCATTTGAAACTGAACAAATGAGAAAGGGTTTATTTATTTAAATCAGTTTTTATTATCTAATGTAATAAAAATAGTCTCGTATACACCATTCGTGGTTGGAAAACAAGGAAACAATTAAAAAATTGACATTTTTGAGGTAAGTAGAGATTCTATTAGTTAAAGCTTTTTAATTCAGGAACGACATATCTGATATTTCATTTCCAAAATATATTTTCTTTGATAAAGTCATATATGAGTTGTATCATGTTTGAACTTGAAGTTGTATGAGATTGGTTATGAGATTATTTAAAATCAAAAAAGTTTCAAGGTTTTAATTTTTTTTTCTTGTTGACCAATTTCACTTTTAGGAGATCTATTTCTTATTGAGCTTATACGAATGAAATAAAAAAAAACCTGTACCATTACAACACATGAAGGGTCTTGGCTTCAGTATATGGTTATTTTTCAAATTAAGTAAATTTAATTTTTTCAATTAAATGTATCTCTTTTATACAGGCTATGTGAGCCCCGAGATCATCTGTAGATACCAGAGAGTTCATCCGTGTCTGTTAACAAAGTTTTTGCCTGTTAAAGCCGGATTTGAAGCAAGGACCTTCAGTACAAGACCGGTCCTTATGAATTACGTAATAATATCCTCAAAAACTATCCCGAACATAGAAGGAACCTAAATTTAATTTCTTATTATCCTTATTTAATTAAACGACTTTCCCATTCAAGTTAAAAAATTAGTTGCTGTAAAAAATTCATTCTGTTTGCCTTAAAAGGAAAAAAGAAATTGTTAATACTCATGGAAATATGTAAATAAAACTTAAGCTACTTTTCTCTAAGAAGGCTTTTTTTTTGACAAATTGCAGGCTAAATTCATTTTTAATTTATTGCTTAATCTAATAAAAAAATAACCTTTATCTGTGGTCTATCTATATAAAAAGGTTCTGTAGGTCACAAAAACTATATAAATATTTTATAGTTGACAAATAAAACGAAATTTAAGTTATTTAAGTCATGTTCTATATCTACCCCGTAAACTGGTCAAAAATATAAGTGAAATTAATTATTTCACAATATTTCAATAAGGAACGAAATTCAGAGAAATTGGAAAGAAGTATGTAAGAAATACTATAGTATATGACACTTATTTATATAATAGATATAATAATAAATTAGATTATTTCCATAATATAAGTACATGAACATTTCGTTCTATAAAGACTTGTCGATATCCTTGAGCTGTGAAAAAAATAGCAAAGCTTCTAACCATAATGCATCAAATTTGAAAGTAAATTTATCAACGGATCAGATGGTAATTCAGTTCAGTATTTCCAATCATTCTCTATATCGAGTGGTATTTTTGCATTTATATGGATTTTGTATCGATCCCAAGCTAGAAGGATTGAGTCCTTTTACTGACGACATCGCCTGTAAAGTATAATACATACTGGGTATCATTTTACTCCTGCGGTAATCTCTAGGAGTTAACCGAAATATTATCCGTAAATATATTTATTATATAAATCGTTCTTATCAAAAGAAATAATTTCTATAATATTACTTTATTATACGGTCTGTAAAAATAAGTATTTTACAGTTTTATAGTGTATCGGTTTTTCAGAGTCTATAATAAACATCTTTATAATAAAAAAAAAAGTTATTATTATTATTTTCAATTGCACAACAATTAAATGACTTTTTATTTAGTTTTGCTTTGATAAATATGGTTATTCTGACATGTTAATTGTCAGGAGCATGTTGCTGACGCAAAGCCCCAAGTTTATGGCCTATCAAAAGTCTTTTAAGCGCGTCTAAAGATGTTTTCACTTCAAAAAAAATAAAATATTTTATTCTGAAGCGGCCGTTTAACCAGCAGTACAAGAAAAACATTTTCTTATATATATATATATATATATATATATATATATATATATATGTGAAAGAATAACTAAAATATTTAAGGTCACCTGTGGCCTAGTGGTTAGCGTAACAAACTACTAAGTCCAAAATCGCGGGTTCGTAGCCCGGCAGGTGGCCCTAGGATTTTTTAAGGGAATAAAAAATCCTTAGTTACGCCGT
>CM073764.1:4347560-4492717 GCA_037127475.1 Arma custos
AATAACAGGTGAAGGGTTCACATTGCCGTAATAAGTAAGTTCTGATATAGGGTTGCGAGGCCTGGACCCTAAACCGCACTCTGGAAGGGAGATTTGGGAGATTAGATAAGGATTTCTCGCATGCGATATCCTTGGAAATTTAGGATCAGAGTCCAAACTCATGGAAGGGAATAATGGCTTAAGAAAAGTTGGTCGTTCATAATCTCATGGTATGATAAAGTCCATGATGTTAAGATGGAACATCCTGAAGACAAATATTACGGTAGACTGCCCATAGCTATGGGCATCACTTTGGGGAGGATTCACAAGTGTCCTTACCGCTGTCGTAAACTCGGGTTCAAGGACAGCGACAAATCGATCTAGATCCAAGGATTATGGCCGTTTGGGGTCAGCAGGCCTACTAGTGCTTACATTTCTTTCCCAGAAGCAGATTATTCTTGAATGAAACCTCCGTCAGAATATTTTATAACATTGAAAACCACAATGCTATTCCCGATAGCTAGAGTGATCACACAGTCAAGCCTGATCTTTATGCTTTTCCTCCAGTAAGCTGACAGACATAATGCTTCACATGTGATGGAAATACTCACGGAGACTCTCCATCTAGGACATAAATGAAGTTAATTTAATAAATTCAGCTAGACTGAAACGTCAAGAAACCGCTCGCCGTTTCAGGCTGCCTCAACACTTACTAGACAAACGCTCTAAGCTCCCAATTTATTACAAAAGACTCATCTACATGAATATCATACGACCTATTTGGACTTACGGAGTAGAGCTTTGAGGCTCCACTAAGCCATCGAATTCCTCTCTTACACTATCCTACGATTCCTATCGTAAAATCCTCAATGCTCCTTACTTTGTTACGAATAAAATCATACATAATGACCTAAATCTCCCATTTGTCGATGATTTGGTCCGAAACCTTACCAATCCTTTCATGACAAACTTTATTCTTACTCAAACCCACTAGATTCAAACCTAGCACTTCTTCGATTCCCAATAACCCTTCGAGGATTGTGTAATGAAGATGGCCAAGTGAATTTTTAAGTTCAATTTGTCAGTTTGAGTACTATCTCTGAGGACACTATGACTCATGAAGGACTTCAGCTCGCTCAACTATTTTCTTCCACTCAGAGCGATCCTCTGCAGCTCTTCTTCACCTTCTGACTCCCAGAAGCTGTAGGTCTGCCTGGACATCTTCGAGCCACTGCAGCCTGGTGCCACCTCTTCCTCGTCTTCCGGGTGGCGCTCTATAATCTTCCTTCATAGTCTTTCCAGATCTATTCGATGCACATGATCCAACCATCTTATTCTCCCTGTTTTAATTTATGAGACTAAATCAGGGTCTTTATTCAGATTTCTTCGTTATTTTTTGGTTTTTATATTTTTGGATTTTGTTGGGTCATATATTTTTCTCAGGATTTTCCTCTTCCAAGCGTAAATGAGACTCTTTTGTCGCTTTCTAAGGGCCCATGCCTCACTAGGATACGTCAATACTAGTCGGAGAACGGTCCTATATAATTATGTATCGCCGGATATATTTCGATTCATTAAAGTACTGCCTGAGTATTAATTATATACTTGTCTTTATCTCATATTAATACGCATTATTATTTCTATTTACTTGTATTAATTTATAGTACAGAGGTTTTTTTCATAAATTAAAGAAATTAATGTCAAAACATAATTTTATTTACCATAAACATTTGTGAATATTTTTATTTTGAATAGAATAGATTTGTCTTGGCCGGTATTCGAACCCGAGTCTCTAGCGCGGTGCTCTAACCACTGAGCTACCAAGGATCGTATCCAAACCAGACAAATCCGTTCTCTTCACCGATCCTATATCCCCGTGTTCTCGCAATTCATGCGATTCATACACGGGGAAGAAAGTTCGTTGAACATTACTTTAATTGGTATCTCGTTGTCCCAATTCATAACGTTATAATTATTTTTTATTTATTGTTCTTTTGATGGTGAATATTTTTATTTTGAAGAGAAAAGATTTCTCTGGCTTGGATACGACCCTTGGTAGCTAAGTGGTTATAGCACCACGCTAGAGACCCGGGTTCGAATCCCAGCCAAGATAAATATTTTCTCTTCAAAATAAAAATAATCACCATCAAAAGAACAATACATAAAAAATAAACATTTGTGATTCATTTTTTAAAAATTATTGTTTGTTCTTTGTTAATCAATTAATGAATAATATTTATTGATGAAAAAATTAATCCTGTATTAAATGAAGTTATTTAATATAAAAACGAAATAATTATTGAATATTTCGTAGGTAATCAAGGAAGCTTGCTAAAGTACTTTATTTGACTGAAAGGTACCTTATGTTCACAATTGATTTCCCTTCGTAAAACTAAACCTATGAAGTGAATATTTAACGAGGAATGAGACAGACTCGATAAGTTCGGCATTCGAGAATAAAGCTTTGTTTGATCGTCCCGCTATTGAGGTTTGGTAAATATCGACTTTGGCAAATATCGATTTTGGCCGGAAGGAAGCGGCCCCCTCTTCACTAACAGCATCTTCGATAATGTAGTTCCGTTCCGTAAATTTACTCTTAGCAGCAATTCAGGCAGAGGAATCAGCTGTTCCTTCGACCCTCTTGTTCAATGCAAGGGAATCATAAATATACCAGCACCAAAGCTAACATTAATTATTATTATAATATAAGAGACATTTGCAGTATTAATTAAGAAATTGATACGAAAGAATTTAAGTAAGTAAGAAACCATATTAAGACGAGTTCAGCGAAATTTGGTTGGTGAAAAACACATGAGTTTCCATAACCGATATGCTCATCATAATCGTGACGTATTGCACAAGACTGGCGTTGCCTAGCGGCATGTGTATGAGTACATAAATTTATGGAATTTATTTTAATCAAAAGGAAGAAAATAGTCCGGTGGAAAATGGTGGAGATAAAAAAAAAATTAACTTTTGTAAGGCCAACTGAACAAGATATAAGATACATATACTTTAAAATAATACATAGTAATGAATAAAAATATATATAGACCTACTACTATAATATTAAAATTCCGAAAGAATGTATGTTTGTCTCTCTTTCACGCAAAAACTACCAAACAGATTTGGATGAAGCTTTACAGTAATATAGGTTATACATCATAATAACACATAGGCTACAGCAAGGGCTGATTTAGGGGGGGAGCACGTGCCCCCAGACAGTTTTTTGTGTTCTGTGTAGAATCCATTATAGTACATAATTAAAGGCACACGAGAAACTTAGCATCTTGAAATTTTCAGATAGGTTTTTTTTATAATTTCAGAAAGAAATTTGGATAATTCCACCCTCAAGGGTTTCCCCCTTAATATAATAGTGGTTCAAATATTGTATGGAATCCGTCCGTTTTGAAGTTAGACATCTGAAATTTTGGATGTACGAGTAGTTTATAGTTAAAAAAAAATTAAATCATTTACTTAAAATGATCTATCACGAAACTTTATGTGGCACACCAAATTCCACACGGGCGAAGCCGCGGGCAAAAGCTATATTATTAATGCGAAAGTAGCTTTGTCTATCTATTGCACTTTCACACCTAGCACTACTAACTACTGAACCGATTTAAATGAAATTTGGTACAGAGATAGTCTAGAGCCTGAGAAAGGACATATGCTACTTTTTAATGCGAAAAAAGGTTATAAGGCGTTGAAATAGGCGATGATTTAATATATATAAATGATTTAAGTTGAAATAAATGATAAATATATGTTTTAATTATTTTACACCATGTGCGTGGGCCAATCTCTTTCAAAGATCTCAAGACGCTCAATAATCAAGAATTTCCAACAGAAGCATGTGAGGCAAAAGGGTTATTAGAGAATGATAATCATTGCATTCTTTAATGCAACAAATAACAGAAGCCCTTCCACTTTTAAATTCAGAACAAAGATTAGTTTTTGACACAGTTATTCAAAAAGTTGCCAATGGCGAAGGAGGCTGTTCTTTTTGGATGCTCCAGGAGGCACTGGCAAAACCTCTCATTTAAATTTACTATTTGCCCAAACCCGGAAAGATAAAGGAGTTGCTGTGGCATTACTCGTCGATCTCTCTTTGTACTTTTACAGGCAAGGTACTCATGTAAAATTGTATTAGAAAAAAAGTAAAAAAAGAATTGACTACTCTTTGAGGCAATCAATTTAGCTCATACCACTCAAGCCGGAGAAAGTCCATCAATTTACAATATGTACATAATTCTGGAAACTTTTTTGAGTATCCCTGAAATTATATTGTATGTATTCTGTTGTCTCCCCCCCCCAGTAATCCCCTTGTGGAGACCGTTTATTAGGACATGCACACCATGCTTAAATAAACACATTACATTTGATTAATATTGCGTATCATATGTAAGCTATTAAATAAAATGGAAAAAATCGTCATAATGAATCGATTTATGTTTAATAAATATTTCTAAATATCGAAAGCATTTAATATTTTAAATATTACTGCTATAATGAAATCTTTATGGTATTATTAATGATGAAATAGATTTAATATTTCCAAGAATAAATGAGAAGAAAAAGAAATTATAAAAATATAACTACCTAATGGATACACCATCTTAAAATTTTAATATATACATATACATATATATATATATATATATATATATATATATATATATATATATATATATATGTATATATTTGTATATTTGTCTGTGGGTTGTGTTCATTTTGGTGAATCAATCATTAATACTTTTAAAAGTAAAATTTCTTATCACTAAATAATTTATACTTAATAAATAAATGCATTCATGAAATAATCACCTTACATCCGCAAAACAGCTGTTGAGCGTATTCTCGGCAAATTCACTTCCCTGCAAAACCGTTATTGCACTGAACCCAAAATTCCAAAGCTCTTGAAGTGGTACAGCTTTTCGTTTAACATCGTCACTAATTCTTGGCTTGCAATAAAAATATAATTGTTGTTACAAAAGATCAAAATTAGAATAATATAGTAATAAAATAGAATAATATACTATCCGTTATATAATCTAGGAAATCTAGGTACAAAGCTCAAATTATTTAAAATGCAAAGAAATTTTTTTAAAAAACTTCTAACGATATTATAAAAAAAAAATTCATGTCATTGGTAGTAAATTTCTTAAATGTTTTTAAATATTTTAGTATTATTTTTACTTCTATATTTTCAATTCAGTTTAAGTATGAGTATTATATTTTTACCTTTAAAATTTGCTATACCTGAAAATTAAAAAATATTAATAAATATAATATAAGTTATAATTAAAATATTTAATTGCCTTAATGGTTTCATTGTGTAATTAATGATGCTATAATATATGTAGTAGAAATATTTTATAAAATAATATTAATTAATATTAGAGATAATATTTATATCTAAAATACAGTAAATTCAGCATTCTTAATTAATTTAAATATATATATTCTAAATTTATATATATTTTATGAATAAAGATACATACCAAAAGTAATTATTGCAGAGAAGACATATTTTATAAACGTGTGATGTAGACTAGAGAAAAGCAGAAAACTGACTGAATATTAGAAAGGAAGTGGCTGATTTGCTTAGGCCGGATAATAGAGTTACTCGATTCTGATTGGCTGTCACTTTGGTACCATCTCTGTTTCAAAAACATCGCTCATTAGTATGCCGGGTAGTGCCGGGTAGTGAAGGTGCTCTGTTAGATTACTTATTTAAAATTCCAAATTTGTGAAATAATTTTCAAATAGTGTGAGTGCTAAATGATAAGTGTTATAATAATAGTGTCTGTTAATATTTTAATTAAATTTTATTAGTTTGGTGTTTATAAAATAGTGTTTCAATGAAAATAATTCAATAGATTCATTAAAAGGGTTTAAACAGGTACTAAAATTAGCCTTTATATTTGTAAAGAATATTATTAATATCACTATATATATATATATATATATATATATATATATATCACATCACCGTGGTGGTGCTTAGGCATTTAAAATTTAAAATTAATGCCATAATTTAAAAATATTTAAAAAATTATACCTTTCAGTTTTAATTTCTCGCTGCTGCCGTACGACAAGTGAAACCGTTATACTAAGTAATCCTTTTCAATTACATTACATACAAATCCTTTACTGACCCGAACAACAGTTAACGAAAGTAACTTCTGTCCGTCCCGTTTGTCAATCAGTGTCAATGTAATTTAACTTCTTATAAATATATAAAATCTTTTACAGAGTCTCTATTATATAAAAAGATTTTAAGTAATGTAATGAAGAGTTTTAAAATCGAATAATTTAGTTAAATTAATAAAAAATCCCATTTGTTGGTGTGATTGTCTATAGTTTATGATTATTTTTATATAATGCACAATTAAAACTTATTCAGGCATCACTTCCGCATTTTGTCGCTTCGAATTTGAGTAAGAACAAATTTTAACTTTCCATTCCTTTCCTTTTGGATATTCTTCCAAAATAAAAATAAAAATTATACATGAAATAAATTATTATCTCATTTCTTTTTCGAAGACGAAATTAATGTGATTGCATCGATTGTTATTTATAATGATTGGTATATGTTCCGGAGGTTGTCGCTTCGAGGTGAATTACAACAAGTTTTAGCTTTTAATTAGTTTCCTTTTGAATATTCTCCTAACACACAAATAATTGTGAGCTGCAATACTTATACATGACTTTAAAGAAGTTATATGTCTAAAAATCTGTAAAATATAATAATTATATTAAGAAAAATACATAATTTTATAAAATGGTCCGAATAATTAGTAATAATCAAGTATAGATATCTCATAAATGCATATTTATTAAATATTTTCTTGGGCATTATCTTTCTTCCATGGTCAAATTATTAATATTAAACTTATATAAACTGTGATCTTTAAAGTACTATTTTATTTGTATGTAATTATGAACTGTTTATTTTACTGTATTTAAATTTGTATGTTTTAAAATATTTTAAATTATATAAAAAAAACAACACAAAAAAAGAATCTTTACATTTTTAAAGTTATTTATTTAAGGCCTATCTGAAAAAAATTGGATCCTCTTTTAAAGAATTTGATATCCCTGATATAAAATTGGAACACAAAACTAAAAACCCAATTAAAAATATAATAAACAATCAAAAAGATAAGATACCCCTTCTAGGAAACAAAAATATAATATTGGACCTCAGATGCAATAATGACTGTAACAAACATTACATCAGACATACCAGCACACATTTGAAAAACAAAATTTACCACCATAAAAGCAGTTTAAATCCCAAATCTAAAACAAACACTGCTCTGCCAACACACTGCAAAAAGGAACAGGTTAACAAACCAAAAATCTTACATAAAGAAAGTAAAACAATAAAAAGAAAATTCCTAGAAGCACTATATATAAATTATGAAATAAATAATGTAGTTAATGACAGAAAAGAAGCAGGTGAAATAAGTAAGCTGTATTCTTCTATTATTTTAAAATTGAAAAACAATAGTAAATAAGATTCAGCATTGAAAAGATAACCTACCTAAAAGGGGCAGAGTAATGTAACCTGACCCTGTAACCTACAAATAGTTTCTTCTGATTTCTTAATTTTTTCCATATTAGTCTTCTTATAAAAGATCATACAAAATTTTATTTAACAGATAAAATAATTCTTTTTTTGTGTTGTTTTTCAGGTACTTGTGTATTAACGCAGCCCTGGTTAGTTTCCCCTGCTTGTTCGCATGCGCGAGCAGTTACATTTTGTAACAGTTATATTTCTAAAAGTTAACTTCTATTTATTGGGGTTGAAAAATGATGAACAATTAAAAATCAAAAGAATTTATTGACAAATGGGAAATCATAATAATAAATTATGAACAATTAAGAAACAAAAGTAATGAAAAATTTTGTAAAAAAAAAAATTAAAAAATGTAATATATGATGAACAATTAATTAAAGAATTATGAACAATTACGAAATACAAATAATAAAAATTTAATCGCATTTAGGTGGAAAATGCGTCGAAATAGACTTCAATATAGATTCAAAACAGTCTGTATTTTTTTTTTACTGATGCTGTCGCCATACGAACTCGCATAAATATGATTCATTTCCAAAAAAACCTTTCACCACAATACAATTTCATTTGATGGGCATTGCTACATTTTCTTTGTTTTGGTAAAATATTACGCTCCTGCAAAAAATGTATAGCTTGTTCTTCTGTTGAAGGCAAATCCCAAATACGCATCATTTTACACTAATTAAATAACTATCTAAAATAATAACAACGAAAAATCTATAACAAACAATAAAGAACAAATAACAAAGAATAAAGAAGAAATAACGAACAATAAATAATCAAAACTCAATAAGCAAGAAGAAACATAGAACAAATCAGCTGTTAGGTGTAATGTAACCGTTACAAAATGTAACTGCTCGCGCATGCGAATAAGCAGGAAAAAGTAACCAGGGCTGCGTTTAGACACAAGTACCGTTTTTTATATAGTTTAAAATATTTTTATACATAAAAAATTAAAATAAATAGTTCATAATTACATAAAAATAATATAGTACTTTAAAGATCAAAGTTTATATAAGTTTAATATTAATAATTTGACAATGGAGGAAAGATAATTCCAAAGAAAATATTTAATAAATATGCATTTATGAGGTATCTATACCTGATTTTTACTAATTATTGGGACAATTTTATTAAAATTATGTATTTTTCTTAATATAATTGTTATTTCTTACAGATTTTTAGACATATAACTTCTTTAATGTTATGTATAATTATAATGCAATTGGGAAAAACCACAATGCAAAGCCTTATGTTTCAAAAAATACACCCACTTACCAGTCGACGTTTCGCCTATTCAGGCATTATCAAGACACCAAAATCAAAATTACATAGCAGTTGTATGTTGAACGTCTTGGTGGTGGTGTGCTGTCTCATGTTTGGAGCATGTTTGGGCTGTTGATCGTTGGGATGTATTGCACCTTTTTCTTCGAGATGCGATTCACATAACCCCTTTTTAATTTTGGTGTCTTGATAATGCCTGAATAGGCGAAACGTCGACTGGTAAATAGGTGTATTTTTTGAAACATAAGGCTTTGCATTGTGGTTTTTCCCAATTGCATTATAATAAATAATAGTGTTTCTTTTTGAGTTTTTGGCTCTATTTTAGTGTTATGTATAATTATTGTAGCAGTGTAGAAAAATTGTTTTAAATTATTGATAATGACATATACTTTGAACATTAGACTCTACAGGTCGGTGCAGGATCGAAGATAGTAATTGGTTCTCAAAGTTAGCCCAACTGTCAACTAAAGCACATCGAAATACTATAATTCTTAAAATTATTGCCATTATTGCGATTTTATTCAATCTATGATTCAATTATTATATTTAATTATCAAAGAAATCCCTGCAGTATATCTTACTGGTTGAAATGAGGTAATAATTCACTTCTTAAATAATTTATATTTAATTTACTCTAAATTTCTATAAAATTTACTCTAAACCAAATTTAATATGATTTTTAACGTTGTTTTTTACTACATTATTTAACATTATAAGAACAATGAACCAGAATTTGTATTGTAATATGTTCTGCACTAATATAATAATTTTAACATTTTTATTACTAAGTAATATAAAATTAAATGATGAAAGTTAAACATATTTTGTAAATTAAAATATATTTTCTCTACTTTGAACATTGTACCGTACAGGTCCGTGCACGTTCGTACCAGTACTTCGTTCTCAGTTATGGCCGAGCTGTGAATCCAAGCACATGGAAATAATTCTATAACTTATTGCAAATATTTCGAGTTATTCCAATTACTGATTCAATTATTGTAGTTAACTATCAAAGAAATCGCTAAAGTTTTCATTATAAAAGTAGAAATGAGTTAATAATTCACTTCTTAAATTATTTATATTTCCTGTAGGATAAATCAATTTTAATTAGACACTAAACAAAATCTAATGATTTCTAACGTAATTTTTATTACATTATTTAATATAAAAAAAATGAATGCATCAGAATTTGTAAAGTAAATTTTTCTGCAAGAAGCTTGTTTCTCTACTTTGAACATTGTACTTTTATTAACATTTGCTATGTAGCTGAACAAATATAATAATTTTTAAAGATTTTATTACTAAGTAATATAAAATTAAATGATAAATCAAGTATAGTTTGTAAAATAAAATATATTTTCTCTACTTTGAACATTGTACCGTGCAGGTCTGTGCAAGTTCGTACCAGTACTTCGTTCTCAGTTATGGCCGAGCTTTGAACCGAAGCACATGGAAATAATTCTATAAATTATTAAATACATATATTTCGAGTTATTCCAATTACTGATTCAATTATTGTAGTTAACTATCAAAGAAATCGTTACAGTTTTCATTATAAAAGCAGAAATGAGGTAATAATTCACTTCTTAAATAATTAATATTTCCTGTAGGATAAATCAATTTTAAATAGACACTAAACCAAATCTAATGATTTCTAACATCATTTTTAACTGTATTTTCTAACATTAAAATTAGAATTTGTAAAGTAAAATATTCTGCAAGAAACTTTTTTCTCTACTTTGAACATTGTACTCCCATCAATACTTGGTATAGCAACTGAACATATATAAAATAACTTTAAACGTTTTTATTGCTAAGTGATATAATATTAAATGATAAATTAAGTATATTTTGAAATTTAGAATATATTTTCTCTACTTTGTACATTGGACTCTTCAGGGCTGTGCAGGTTTGGGAGTGCACCGTCCTCAGCGTTGGCTGAGCTATGAACCGAATCATATGGAAATAATTCTTAAAATTATTGCTTATATTTCGAGTTTATTCAATCTATGATTCAATTATTATAGTTAACAATAAAAGAAATTATTAAAATTTTGATCTAACGAGTTGAAATTACGTGTAATAATTCACTTCTTAAATAATTATTATTATATTCACATCTTATTTTGCATTAATGCCACTTCTTTCTTACTGTATACAGTTACATATTAACTTCCCTTACTTATATTTTCTTTTTCTTTTCATTCTTCATAGTTCATAGTTATAAATACCACTATTTTCAATGTTTAATTTTTGAAATTTATCAATCTTTTCTTTCTATATATGCGTGTATTATTACATTTTACCTATGTAACCCCTCATGTCTGGTATCTTATCCATATCTATAATTAAACTAGTTTTTTCTAAATCCTTCATACTCACCCCCCTTTTTCTATATTTTAATCTTCCCTTTTTTTATCTTTCCGTTTACCTCCTCATTTTTCTTTCCCTTTATATTATTGTTTACATTTTATCCTTTCTTGACATGTATTTTTTTCTATTTTATATTCGTATTCTTGTATTATTATATCTGTCACTATTAGAATTTCTGTTCATCATCTACAATTTTATTTTTATCTATCACTATTTTAAGTTTATTATATTCTGTAACCAGTCTTATATTCATTCTTATTTATCGAATATCTATTCACTATTTCATCATATCTAGTCACTATTTTAATTTCCACTCCTTTACCACTTTATATATTCTTGTTACTGCTACGTTTTTATATATTTCTGTTTGTTTCTCTCTCTTAGCCCTGAAGATGGCCTACATTGTAGGCCGAAGCGTCGGCACATAATAAAAAGTTACGCTTATTTTGGTGTTTTGATTGACTGCACCCCCAACTATTTCTTCCTTAAATAATTATTATTTTCTTTTTGATAAATTAATTCTCGATAGACGCTTGATAGTGTACAATGATTAATAAAGTTTATAAAAATAAAATTATAAGAATAAATTAAGTAGAATTTGTAAGTTAAGATGTACATACATACTCTATCATGCCATATTATAATTCTTTTTCTTCGAACATTGAACTCTACAGGTCTATACTGCTTTCTTCACAGGCATCAGTCACTGTTGTTTCTACAACTATTTCAGCTTCAGACATAAATATATATTTTTGATAATATACAATTTATTCAATATATTATAACATAATACAAAAGTTTTTATTAATTACTGTGTAATATTTTATTTTAGTGAACAATGCATATAATTTGTAAAACCCGAAATAAATCTTTAAAAAAAGAAACTATAATCAAGAAATTACATCGATAATTTCAACGAATCTTCCTCAGTAACTTCTTAAATTATTTTATTTTACTATTCTTTTGTTGGTTAATTAACTTGACAAAATTATATTGTTTTTTTTAAGAGTTTATTGTTTAGCAATTTTCTTCACATATCAGTATGTATGAGTAAAAACGACAATAATTTATTTTGGATATTTATATTCTTATTCCGGTTAGGTTTGAAAATTTTTTTGAATTTTTGGTTTATTTTGGGTTACACATCAGCACTGTTCCTGACTCGTTTAAGCCATTACATCGAAACCAAAATTAAATGGAAGAAAATTATTTTAAAAATAAAACAACATACTTCTTATTACAATATATAATTTTAGACTGTTATTTCAATGAATAGAATGCAGAGAAATATGATTTAAACATTTTACTTGAAAATTATATATTTTGTATAAATCAAACCTTAAATAAAAAAAAAATCTGTTTGTTTTGAAGAGAAAAGATTTGTCCTTGCCGAGATTCGAACCCGGGTTGTTGCATCCGTAAATCACCACATTACGTATTAAATGACGTATTATGTATAAAACTATACAAATACAACGTATAATAACAATATAATGGCGGACATATTCAGTCTGCTTAATAAAGTTAATATTTCTCTGTAGGGTTCATATACAAATATTTTTACTTTAAGAAATAAAATGGATGCGTTCAAAAAGAAGTTAGAGCTCTTTGGAATAGTCGCTTACAAGAGGAAGATGTAGAAATGTTTTCTCTTTTGGATGAATTTTCGATTGCTGCTAATGTGAACACGAAAGTCATATTTAACATATATATTTAACATTATAAAGCAACATT
Organism: Arma custos; assembly: GCA_037127475.1. Taxonomy (NCBI): domain Eukaryota; kingdom Metazoa; phylum Arthropoda; class Insecta; order Hemiptera; family Pentatomidae; genus Arma; species Arma custos. Next base: position 4,360,519 of record CM073764.1, read on the forward strand.
TAAGAGCATTAGCTGAAAATGAAGATCCTCGTAAATGTAACCTCTGGATTAATAATCCATTCTTGGAAGACATAAACCCATGTGCACTTTTCTTTTTGATCTTCATGAAAAAGAAAAGCTGATCGAGTTGTCTTCTGATGTCACTCTGGTCTCCAGACATAAAATGCATTCATTGCCTCAATTTTGGATATCGCTAGAAAAAGAATATCCAACTTTGAGTTATAAAGCTATCAAATTATTAGTAAATTTTTCGACTTCCTATTTATGTCTGCAATAAAAACCGAACAGAGAATCCGAATTTATGTTAGTGCAGCGCTTCGTCTCTCAGAAACAACGCAGAAGCCTCGATTATCAACTGTTTTATCAAAGAAGCATCAGCAGATATCGCACTAATAAATGTAATCGGATAACATATTCTATAATAAAAATAATATGTACAACCTTATTAGTTTTTATTTGTCTTAGCTTTCAGTTGGTCTGCGAAATATTTATCCTATTTTTACCGGTCCGCAGGTGCAAAAAGGTTGAAGAACACAGCTCTAAACCACTGAGCTACCAGGGATCGTATCCAAATCAGACAAATCCATTTTCTTCACCGTGTTCTCGCAATTTTTGCAATCTATACACGGGAAAGAATGTTTGTTGAACATTAGTTTAATTAGGATCCTGTTGACTTACATGAATACATTATTTATAATTTATTTTTATTAATTGTTACTTGTTTTCTTATCACATGTTTACATTGTTACACATTGTTACTTTTCATACATTGTTACTTGTTTACTTATCACATGTTTACTTATCACATGTGTTCTTTTTCATGTGACCGAAATCAAATTTATATATTTTTTTTATTTGTTTTTATTAATTGTTAATTTGATGGTAATGATTTTTGTATATTTTCGTTTATTATTCTATTTAAACTAAACTACTGAATATATCAAAACATTACTAAGCGGTTTCTCATGATTTAATAGCCTCACTAAGGGGATGCAAAATAAGGTTACTTGTGTGTTAATGCCACCATAGTTATATTTGCCTACTTGTTCGCATGCGCAAGCAGTTATATTTTGTAACAGTTATCTTGCATAACGTTTTAAAATCTATTTATTGAGGTTAGGGGCGGTTTTTATTAGAAATATAATGTATAATATAATAATCTGTTAGAAATATAACCGATATAAAATATAATTGCTTGCGCATGCGAACAAGATTGCTCTTTACGCAAAAATAACTGCGGTGGCGTTAACAGACAAGTACGAAAATAAGTACTAATTTGAAGTTAAGGTTATAGAAGAATATCAGGGATCAGACTATAGTAGAATTAAATGAAAAGTGTTATCATTTATAACTTATTACGATACAATTTGTTTAAGCGTAAAACGGGTTTAAGTTTTAGGAACTTGAGATCCTCATAATTGACTGAAACGAAAATAAACAGCTCGCCGTTTAGGGATACTTCAACAATTACCAGACAAACACTCTATGCTCCCAATTAATTACAAAAGGCCCATATGCATGACAATCACAAGACCAATTTGAACTTACAGAGTAGACATTCAGGCCTCCGTTAAGACATCAAATTCCTCTCGTATCCAATCCTAACAATCCGAAATCCTCAATGCTCATTACTTTGTTACGAACAAAGTAATCCATAATGACCCCAATATGTCATTTGTTGCTGATTTGGCCCGAATCCGATATCAATCTTTTCATAAAAAAACTTTATTCCCATTCAAACCCACTAGTTTCGAACCTAGCCACTTCTTTAATTTCTGATATTCCTATGAGGCGTCTGAATAGATGATACGAGGCCATCTTCTTTTCAGACGCCTCATTTACTTGTTCTATAGTTATATTATGGCTGTACGTTACAATGAATAAATTAATTTTAAAACAAAAGATTTAAGCACTAAACAAAATCACTATAAATATTAAATTTCCTTAAGGTAGTATCCTTTATACAGCTCCCATCCCGACTCATCCTAATACTATCCTTACCGCATATGCTGATGATACATGTGTATTATCAGTCAATACCAATCCACTTAATGCATCCCAATCCCATATCACTGATCTTGAAGAATGGTTTCAAAACTGGAGAATTAAAATAAATTCTCAAAAATCGCATCAAATCACTTTTACCTTACGTCGTAAACCAATGACTTCCTGCCCTTCAGCATCCTTTAATAATATCCCACTGGTGTATGTAGAACAGATCCGACACTTAGCGTTGCATCTCGACAAACGATTAACCAGGAATCCTCATACAAGACTGAAAAGACAAGAAACCACTCAACGTTTCAGGCTACTTTAACACTTACTAGATAAACGCTCTAAGCTCCCAATTAACCACAAAAGACTCATCTACATGACCATTGCTGCTGATTTGGCCAAAATCCAATATCCAACTTCATTTCTACTCAAACTCACTAGTTTCAAACTTGGCTACTTCATCAATTCCTGATTATTCTCCGAGGCGTCTGAAAAGAAGATGGCCTCGTGACCTTCTAAGTTGAACTTTTAATTTGAGTACTTCCACTGGGTAGTTTCTCTACTTGTGTTTTATCATTCCTGCCATTTACTTGTTCTATTGTTATATTACGGCTGTACATTTCAATGAATAAGTTTGATTTTTTGAAATTTGAAAAAAAAAATCTTAAGAACTAAACAAAATAACTGTAAATATTTAATTTGTGAGATAAATGAACTCTGATAATCATCTGATATATGATTAAAAAAAAAGTCTCTAACAAATTAAGTACCTCCATAAAAAAGGTACGAAAGCACTACCTTATTTATTTAAGTTTTGCCCAACTTCAGACGGTTCTTAGTATTTGGACTTTGTGGTCCTCTTCCTGGCTTCGAAACCTGTTTTGTTGATTGTCTCAACAACTCTCTTCCTTCTGCCTTTAAGTCCTTTATCAGGTTCACTAATTACTACCTTTTGCTAATTAAACATTGAACTAACTAATAATATAAGGATTAGAAAAGTTCTTACCTGATAGGATTACTTCAGGGGATAGTTCTTGCTTAGTGAAGAAAAGGGTTGGTAATTATTCCGCAGGTTGTCGCTTTGAAATGAGTCGCATCGAGTTTTAACTTTTTATTCGTTTCCCTATTAATAATTTTCAAAAATACAAGCTATTTTGAACTTTAGTATTGGAAGCATAGGCGCATCCAGAGGGGCACGGGGCACGGATTTTTTGTGTACTGTGGAGAATCCTCTACAGTACATACTTATAGGCAAATCATGTGGTGATAGTTGTTAAAATATATGAATAAAATAACAGAAAGAACATGAGTGAAACTATTGTTTAGATATTTTAATAAACCTTTGAAACCTTTCTATAAATACTACAAGCTTATTTAGAACTTATTATTAATTTTTTTGCCCATCTGCCCGTTGTGCCCCCCCGAAAAAAAATCTGGATCTACCCTTGATTGGAAGGAATGTATAAATGAATGTTTCATCAAACGTATGAGGCGTTTGGTTTCAAAATAGGATACATCCATTTTTCAATGACGTATTAGATGGGTTTGACTCAAAATCGTTGAGATCCTTAAAAAATCAATACCAAAAGATTCCATTTCCTATCAAAAGTGGTTACAATCATTGCATTAAATGAAGTTTTTTTGTGTATGAAAAATCAAAATTATGAATATATTGTTTCATTTTATTAATTTAAAAAAACCTGGTCTACTACAACCCGTGAACGGGTCCGGGGTTCAGTCTATGGTAGAAGTGCTGTTTCATGGACAACGGTTCTTCAGGGAGGTGATTTGTCCTAGGTCACGTCCACCGCCATATTTCCCCCCTTATTTTTTGGTATCCTATTTTTATAATATTTTATAGAGGCTGGATGAGCCCCAGGAGGGTCCTAGATTCTATATATATTAGATTCTATAAAAGTCTTGCCCGCAGCGGGATTCGAACCAGGATTTCCGGCATGGCAACTCAGTGCTCTACCACTGAGCCACTCCGCTCCCTTATATTGACTAAAGTGATCTTTTTTTAAAACTCTCTATTTTATTGTTTATTTATTTTTTCCAACCATAAATAAACTAACCGGATATCGATTTATTCGGCATCAAAGTCAGTTATATTATATCCAGTATACTTTTTATATTAAATGAGATTTAAAAAAAAGTGAAAATCATATAAAAAATTGTCAATAATTATTGTTAGAAGTAATTTCTTAGCTAAATATCGGTTAAGTAGATTATTTTTTAAAATATAAATTATTTTTGATCAGTCCTGAAAATGGATGTAACCGGTTTTGAAATAAAACCTCTCATATATTATCTATACAAAATTTTAGTTGAAATTTTTCTTTCTTGATAAAATGATTGTATTTCAATAACAAAATACATTAAACAAAGCTTTATTATTATTTTATTTTAATATTACTGGAGGGGGTACACTCTATTCCCTTAATGGTGGACCAACCCTCAAGTTATAAATTATACAAACGTTCATTTAATGATACTCCCGCAGGGAACCTATTAAAATGTGAATAAACACATTTTATTGTTTCGATATGTTTAGAACTTTACATTAAATAACATAATGCAATTTTTTTATAATTATTGGTTAACTGTTTTGATTTTTAAATATTTTTATTTTAAAGAGAAAAGATATAAATATTAAATATAAAATAAATAATAATAAAAATAATAATTTAAAAAAATAAGTTTGACGATGATATTAAAATCCTTACGACAGACCCCTATTTTACAATTTGTTTCTACATTTCTATACAATTTTTACATTAATTTATTTCCATTTTTGCAAATCTATAATATGTACTACAATATAATATAATCTGTTTGATTTTAATAGCTTTATTGATTTTGTCTGTAAATCGAGATATATAATCCATTTTGAATTGTATTAAGCGCTCAATTTCCATTACCACGACTTTTAATTGAAACAGTTGAAATGGACCTGACACAAACCCGGCAGGCGAGGCTAACAATAAAAGTTTTAGTCTGTTACACTTTCAGATTGTCACTTAGGATTCACTTGCATGTATTTAAGTCAATTATGTTACTAAATTGACAACTGAGGGACGTTTATTTACGCTAGAAGGATCGAAATTGTTGTAATTATCAACAACTAGTTTATGCCCGCGGCTTCGCTCGCGTGGAATTTGGTCTGCCACATAAAGTTTCGTGGCAGATCATTTTAAATAAATAATTTAATTTTTTGTTACTATAAGTTACTCGTATCCGAAATTTCAGATGTCTAATGCATGTATATCCTCATGAAGTACGGATATTAAATAGATGGAACATCTTTTCACAGACGACAATGTCCTCTCGAAAAGAGGAATTCCAAGCGATATAGCGATAGGATACGAGAGAGCTTCCATTATCAATTCTGAGTGTTCGCTTTGTAACCTCTCCCTGTAGGCCGATATTATTTAGTCTGTCCTGACATTTCGTATCCTATCTGGGTAGAGAATATCAGATGCATTTGTCGTCCTTGAACTTCTGGGTCAAGGAGGAATGACTACAGCTAAAAAACCGTAGACGACTTGTAAGAACGCTGCAGATTTGTTGTGCCATTGAACCGATCTAATATAGATGTACACAGACTTTCTTAATTAAACTAAGTAGACTCACAAACTAATGATCAGCTTTATAACCTAGTGAATACTCTACTTAGATAATATAATCTAACCATGCCATCTCCTTTCTTATCTTTCCTGTATCTTAGAGCTGGAGTGAATGTAGGTGATGAAGGTAGGTTCATGAAGTTACATTACTGACGAACACTGAAGGTATTTCGCAACTTAGGGGCTAAGAGCCCACGATTACACTTTCACGATCACACTGAAAGGATTTGGATGAAAATTATTGAGTAAAATAGGTAATACATCATAGGCTACAGCAAGGGCAGATTCATGTGGGGGCACGGGGGCATGTCCCCCCCCCATTATAGTGCATAATTGAAGGCAAATCAGGAACTTAGGATCTTGAAATTTGTAGATAGGTTCTTTATATAGTTTAAGAAAGAAATTTAGATAATTCCACCCCAAGAGTTTCTCCTTTAATATAATAGGGATTGAAAGGTTGTATAGAATCCGTCAGTTTTGAAGATAGACATCTGAAATTTTGGATGTACGAGTAACTTATATTTTTTTAAATAATTGAATTATTTATTTTAAATGATATTTCACGAAACTTTATGCGAGCGAAGCCGCGGGCATAAGCTAGTGTTTAAATATATGAAAATTGAGATAAGGTTGATTAAAAATATTTAATAGACCAAAATATATTGAGAGGCTGCAGAAGCTCACTAAAAAATATCAATTATTTATTTGAAATAATCATTTTTTATTATTATTTAGCTTACATTTGCACCTGTACAATCGCGCATCCAGCAAATTTGATCCAAGTGTTTTTCTCTTTGATTTTATGTAGAAACATCAAGTTTTGGAATGGAAATATTAATAGTTTAGTAGGTCTCTTGGCCAATGTCTTTTTAATATTTTCATATCAAGTCCAGGTAGCATGGAGCAGGAAAGTAGGAATCGCTTATCACGAGCATTTCGGAGATACTCCTACGAAAACCTCAAGTTTTTCCTCTACAAAAAGTTACTAAACGAAGTGCTCACCTCAATAAAATAATTTAATAAGTATTTGAGACAGGCTTGGAATGGAGTTATTGATTACATTATAATCTTATCTGATCATTATTAAATTATTTAGGTCACGAGGCCGTCTTCGTGTCAATTATTTTAGTTTATCGAATATCAAACGTATCCAAACCTTTCAATCCAAAGTCCTGAGAACTATTCTCAATGGTCCTTATTATGTCTCAAACGAAACCCTCCGTAATGATCTCAACATTCCTTTCATCCTCGATCCCTACTAAATTTTCAAACTTTCACCAAAACCTTCCTGTCATCCCAATCCCCTGGCTCAATCATTATCCAGTTCCACACATCCATATAACCCACCCCGCTGTCTAAACCGTCAATGGCCCCGAGACCTGTTGTAATAATGTTATTTGGAGTACTGGCACTGGCCTGATTCTCCACTCACGATCTGTGTGTGTGTGATGCCATGCGGCCTCCCGGAAATGCTTTGTCCTCATTCCTGGACATAGGCGTTTCGAGGGGGGCTTATTGGGGATGTAACCCCCCATTACTTAAAAGAAATTTAAAAAAAAAATTTAAGTAACAATTTAAAAGAAATAAAAATTTGAAGGATTTTACTTTTTCAAAGTTATTATAATATTAGTTATCATTATAGTTATTTTAATGAATAAAAGATACACTAAAGTGACAGACCCAAACGTAATACTGTTTACTTACTATTAATTTTATTATAGCGGCAGTAGTGGCATCTAGCGACAACAATACGATCGCAAATGTGAGAACAGTTTAGACAATTCTTAGAATCTAGAAGTAAAGTCTGGATGGGTCTAGAAAGTTCCCTATGCAATTAACTGTAGTAAGTTATTGTAACCATTAAATAAGGTTACTTGTATTTAAAAGCTATTTCTTGATTGCCCTTCCAGAAATAACATTTATAACTTCCAAAATAAATAAATAAATAAAAAATTATAATCTGTTTATTTAATTTGAAGCTACATGATTATAGTATATTATAAATTATACCTATATTACGAGGCATCTTTTTTGAAGGGAGTAATATGTAGGAGTTGTTGCCTGGTGGGGGTTAAACCCCCCATGAGTCAACTCTGGTTGCGTTAATGTTTCTGGGGAAGAAACTTAGTTCGGGGACCCCAGGGAAATTGTAAATATGTAGTGTGATTATGGATGAATGTAATCAATTATTTTATTTGTAGACTTTATTTTTATCATCATTTTAGCATTTATTTTGTTTTTATCACCACATGTATATATTTTTCCGAATGTATTTTAACAGAGCGCAAACAACATGTCAAGACCTATGATAGAGTTGATGTAAAAGCATTAGAAAATGGCGCGAACGGCGAAAAGTGCACTTTACTTGAAAAAAGGTGTCGGCATCGAGCTGTCGGTTTCGAGTGTTTAGTGTTATTAGTTATAGAGCTTAGAGACTTAAGGCTTTTGGGTTGGAAGTTTTCCAGTTATCACTTTTTATGTATATACTTATAGAATATAGAAACACATTTACAAGGATATGGATAAGGAAATGGAAAGATAAACTTGAAAACACTGTATAAATAAACATGGAAGAGATATAAGTGTTTTAATATTTTAAAAAGTAAGGAAAAATGAATAAAAGATATTACATTAACCTTCTTCAAATAAATATTAAATTGTCAAATATATAAAACATTTTTGTGCTTTACAAATACACGTGTAAGTCTGTTTTGATTTTACAGATTTATTTTTTTTTTACGTCTGATTTTATTTGAAAAACCAAAATAGAAATTTTCGTTTTTTTAACAAAGTCACAATAAAGAATTTCAGTTATTTAGGGTAAGAGAAATAACACCGTTTTCCAGTTGTTGTTTATTCATTAATTTTCACACAGGGAAGTTTCCCATCCTTCTCCAGCTCCATGGTGAATTGTATGTTATGGTGGATGCTGTTTAGGTGGATTAAGAATCTGTCCAGTGCATCTTTTCCGTGCTTCCAGATGGCGAAGGTGTCGTCCACGTATCTGAACCAATATTCATGTACATGCTCACCGGCAGCAGACCTGTACATGGAACATTTCGAACAGAAGGCACTCTCCACCGCAACCCAAAAACCTGAATATTGGTTCAGATACGTGGACGACACCTTCGCCATCTGGAAGCACGGAAAAGATGCACTGGACAGATTCTTAATCCACCTAAACAGCATCCACCCTAACATACAATTCACCATGGAGCTGGAGAAGGATGGGAAACTTCCCTTCCTAGACGTTCTGGTCGAGAAGAAGGGAAACCACCTTGGACACACCGTCTACCGTAAACCTACACATACAGACAGATACCTTCATGCCACATCACACCACCATCCGTCTCAAAAGGAAGGAATCATCAACACTCTACTTAACAGAGCTGAAATGATAGCTGAACCGTCACAGCTCTCTAAAGAAAAGAGGCACTTGAGAACAGCCTTCCTAAAAAACGGATACGACAAAGAGACTATTAAACGAGTAGAACGCAAGAGAAAACTAAAAAAACAAGACAAGAACGAAACCGACAACGAACCTAAAAACCAGACAACCATTCCTTACATCAAAGGCACCTCAGAAAAGATCGCCAGGATTCTAAAGAACCACGACATCAAGACCACGTTCTCCACAGACAACACAATAGCTCACATCCTACCGAAACCCAAAGACAAGTTAGGACTACGTACTCCAGGCATCTATAGCATACCCTGTTCCTGTGGCAAGGTCTACATTGGACAAACCGGAAGGACCATTGAAAGAAGGTTAAAAGAACACATATCTAGTGTCAAAAACTTTAAGACGGAAAAATCGGCTGTAGCAGAACACTTCTACAACACCAACCACCACATACCTTTCGAAAACACAACCACACTGGTTAAAGAAAATAATTATCTCCTCCGCACCATTAGAGAAGCCATTGAAATTATTAAAGAACCCAATAATTTCAATAAAGAAGACGGTTACAAACTCAGCAAAAACTGGTACCCTGCCATAAAACAAAAGACCAACACATCAACCTACCATCCACACACATACGACAATACCGAACAGACACGAACCCACCCGAACACAACACAGCCCACGAACTCGATACAAGCGGGCCAATGGGAAGGCAGACTTCGACCGAGACCCCCCCACCCCTAGGTATATACACCCTGACTCCACCATCCGCTCTTCATTTACTGACTAGCCCTGAAGAAGCTCACAACACGATGAGCGAAAGCTTGGCAAACAAAACCAACACTACACGGTCCATCCCGGAAAAAGATTATATGGAAAATATGTTCTAACAGCACATCAACAAAAATAATACAAAGTAAAAATTATTTTTTTAAAATTTATTTATTTGTTTTAATTTTTATTTATTTTTTTTAATGTAAACGTGTATTTATTATTATTTTTATTTTTTATATATATAATTTAAAAAAATATTTTATCAAATCAATTAATTAATTGTGAAATATATGGATTTTTTTTTATTTTTTAAAGATCTACTAGTAAGTTATATGGTCAGGTTATTATAATTATTATCTGATTTGTTTTCAGAGTATAAGGCATCTTATGATCTATTATTTTTTAATTTCAAAATTATGGATGAATATAATTTACTGATTTCTCCCGCTTCTTTTCTATCATTTACAGCATTTTCCAATTTATCATTTATGAATAAAGCTTCTAAATTTTTTCTTTTAATAGTATTATTTTCTCTATGCAAAACTTTAGGCTTATCAAAATCAAAAGTGTGCAATTCTTTTTTACAGTGTGCTGATAATGCGGTACTTGTTTTAGCTTTAGGTTTAAGGTTATTTTGATGGTGATATATTTTATATACATACATTAAATCCAGTTTAAAAAAATAAAGTTATAAGAATGAATTTCAGTTATTAAAATTGAGCATGAGATAGATATATTTAGGCTTATATTAAAAACACCAAGGGCATGGAGTATCTTATTTTATTCAAGTACAAATATATATATTTCTTAAGTCTTATTTTCTCCAAAATGAGTTTCTTCTACTCAAGTAAGCGAAATCGAGTTATTTTCGTAGTGAATAAGGGGCTAAGTAAGCTATTGGCTTGAAAAGGAGTTATTGCTTATATTACAACTCCATTTCAAGCCAAAAACTACGAGAGTGCTATGATGGTTATCTGAAAGCAGTTAACTCTCTCTGGACAAAGTTCGATTTAACCACTTATTGTAGTGGGGCTGTAGATTTATAACTTAAAATCTTATTATTAACTGCATATTTGTTCACCCTGGAGATGGGAAGCCAACCGGCCGAACACGGTCCCAGAGGTGATTTTTCATTTCCCCACAATATTTTAAAATAATTTAAAAACAATTATATTAGAGAAGAATTGGTCGACTGTATCTTCTAATTTAAGGAAGAAATAGTTGGGGGTGCAGTAAAAGAAAACACCAAAATAAGCATAACTTATTATTGTTATCCATCCTTTTCAAATTCACCTTTCTTCGCACCTGTTCTCACACCTACGCTTGGCATCCATCATATGTTAATAGCATTGAGTTCATTATTATTTAGCCTCTTATTTTTCATCTACTGTATTTCTTTACCTATTTTCTATATGTTTATGTTATATTCACATCTTATTTTGCATTAATGCCACTTCTTTCTAACTGTATACAGTTACATATTAACTTCCCTTACTTATATTTTCTTTTTCTTTTCATTCTTCATAGTTCATAGATATAATACCACTATTTTCAATGTTTAATTTTTGAAATTTATCAAGCTTTTCTTTCTATTTATGCTTGTATTATTACACTTTACCTATGTAACCCCTCATGTCTGGTATCCTATCCATATCTATAATTAAACTAGTTTTTTTCTAAATCCTTCATACTCAACCTCCCTTTTTCTATATTTTAATCTTCTCTTTTTGTATCTTTCCGTTTACCTCCTCATTTTTCTTTCCCTTTATATTATTGTTTACATTTTATCCTTTCTTGACATGTATTTTTTTTCTATTTTATATTCGTATTCATTTATTATTATATCTGTCACTATTAGAATTTCTGTTCATCATCTACAATTTTAGTTTTATCTATCACTATTTTAAGTTTATTATATTCTGTAACCAGTCTTATATTCCTTCTTATTTATCATATATCTAGTCACTATTTCATCATATCTAGTCATTATTTTAATTTCCACTCCTGTACCACTTTATATATTCTTGTTACTGCTACGTTTGTATATATTTCTGTTTGTTTCTCTCTCTTAGCCCTGAAGATGGCCTACATTGTTGGCCGAAACGTCGGCACATAATAAATAAGTTACGCTTATTTTGGTGTTTTGATTGACTGCACCCCCAACTATTTCTTCCTTAAAAAACAATTATACAATATATCTGTGGAATATTAATTTGAATCCATTTGCACAATATGCTCTGGTATCGCTAATTCTAAAGAACAACGACTTAACTTAAAAATTGGGATTTTTACGCCAAGTATTTATTTTTAGTTTCGCCTTCATTAACAACTGCATTGACTGAACCTTTTTAATTAAGTAACGACATATCTGATATTCCATTTTCAAAATTTTTTTTTTTTTAATATTTTGAGTTGTATAATGTTTGAACTTGAAGTTTTATCGGAATAATGGCATAAGTTAAAATAAAAAATGTTTCAATCTTCTAGTATTTTTTTAATGGTTAATAAAATAATTTCAATGCCATAATTACCATAGGAATGCTTTGCTTTACCAATATTTATTAATAACGATTTTTTACAACTTGGTTGTTTTACGTCTCTGATCTCGTCACCTTCGCTGACATGCTCTCCTCTACTTCTGGAAGCACAACAGGGTCTCCAGAAGTCCATCTCCATAGCCAACAACTTCGTTTCTTCCTTTTTCGTAATCGTCCACGTTTCGGATCCATAGAGGATAACACTTTCAACCAACAATCATTTTTTTCGTTTTGAGGCTAACCTTTCTGCTCCACAGGACAGAGTTAAGATTCCCAATAATTTTTCTACCTTTTACAATTTTTTCTGTTATATCTCCATTGTCTGTTAGCCATTTGCCTAGATATTTGCATTCATGGGTTTTTCCAATTTCCCAGTTTCTCAGTTTTCGAGGGATAAGGTTGCATTAGCATGTATCGCCATCTACTCTGTTTTCCAGCAGTTTCCTTAGTATGTAGCTGGTATCTTCATCATCGCCAGTGACTATCACCTGGTTATCAGTAAATTGTGAGTTTTAGAGGACTTTATTACACATTTGTACACCGATTCCCTCACAATATATCAGTTTATCCCCTGGCACCATTTGGATGAATTTTTTTTTTATTTTTTATATTAACACTTTATTGAAATATTACAATCTGCCACTTGTGGGCAATAAGTAATAGTGCTATGTAGCTTACAGTCATTCCATAACAAAACAATAATGTAAACAAAATAAAATAAATAAATATATATATGCGGTAACAGAAAGAAATTAATGCGGAAATGATAATAAAATAAAGTTAAAAAAAAAAATAATAATAATAATAATAAAATAAAATAAATAATAATAATACTACTAATAATAAAAATAAAATAAAATGTACAGATTCATACTCTATTTACAATTTGCCTGGGGTCCCCGAACTGAGCTTCTTCCCCAGGAATGAGGGCAAAGCAGGAGTCCGGGAAGCCCCAGCCCCCTTTCCCAGCCGCGTCACTGGCATTAAACGCCAATGGAAGCTGGTTGTATGAACTAGTTTTTCTCATTAACGGAGATATACTTCAGCCGTTGTGGGGCGTCCAAACTCGTTATGGTCCTGTTTTGACCACACCATGGAGATTACCACCGAGAACTAAATCTAGTTACCTTGTTTTTCCTTAGTATTCTTCATTTGCAATAGTCTAAATTATTTTTTTAATTAATTTTATTGACTACTATATGACTCAAATAAGTCTTGTAAGCCTGCCCTGGCGTCCTTTTGCTTAAATATAAGCTAATATTAAACCTGAAAAAGGTATATTTTCGACGCCTAAGAGGGCAGAAATGAAACGGCTTGGATCAGATAGGAAATTGCTGAAGAACGTGTGAGGCGTGGTACTCGTGTTTCAGGATTGCTGTCAGAAAATTGAATTTGTCGCTAGCCTGGATTCCGAGCTATACCGGCATATTTCGGATTTCATTCCACATCTTTGGCCATATATAGGACATTTTTGGTGTTATTTAGTGTTATTGAAAAAAAAAACATAACATTACTAAATATTTTTTAATTAAGGTTACCTTATTTTATGAAGGATTAAAAAAAAAATTAGGGATCAATTCCGCAGTTTGTCGCTTCCTCAAGTTTTACTTGAGTTTTAAGTCAAAAGTTTTAATTTTTCATTTATTTTCTTTTAAAAATAATAAACATTTGAAAATAAAAATAATTGGTACTAGTATGTTTAAGGGCCTGCTGACATCAGCGCGCTCAGGTGTCACTTACCTCAACTATTTGGACATTGTCAGGTTATGCCTGAATTTTAAATAGGCATTGCCTTTCATTATGATACAACAGATTTATAGGAAATGAAATAAATGAGAAACATGTATACAAAATTAAACTAGAAATAATAAAACATTTATTACAAGCAATATTCATTAAATAACAATTTGTAACTAAAATATGGTAATTTTAGTTACAAATTGCTATTTAATGTTTAAAATAGAAATATTTAAAATATGATGTTGTGATAAACAATGAAAGATTTATTCCAAACAATGCTCATTAAAAAGAACAATATCTTCAAAAATTGCATCAAAAGGGTCTCTTCCCTCTAACTTCGTTATATAAAATATATAAAATGGACAATAGTCTCCAAAAGTAATGTGCTATTCCTCAACCTCCTATTTAATCTAATACCCAGGGTCTTGTTGCATCCTTTTTTCTGGCATCTCCATCTAATTTTATTCCCCACTTGCAGTTTCATATCATGTCCATTTCCACAACGCATTTTCTGCGGAATGACATTCCGCTCCTGATGAAACCTAACAGCTGATTTTTCATCGTTTACCGTGCGAAAAATCTTCTTCAAATTCCAAGTCATATTTGAAGAAAATAATCAAAAACACATTCACGTTCAACTTTACATAAACAATAACAAAACAATAGAAAGGTTACTATAACAGTATGAGATAGTTAAGAAAAGTGACACCTGAGCGCGCTGATGTCAGCAGGCCCTTAAACATACTAGTACCAAATAATTTTTAGTTTTAGAATGACAAAAATAGTGTATTTATGTAATAAGGATTGCTAAACATTTCATCCAGCCTTGAACGTTTCAACAAATATTTCGAAGTACAGGTGATGATAACGTGATTAGTGTGTGTAAGTCGGTTCTTTTATCCATATATAGCTTGTACTACCACTACTCGTTAACGGGTTCGGGGTTCATTACATGGCAGAGACTGTTATATTTCATGGACAACGGTTCTGCAAGGAGGTGACGTGTCCTAAATCACGCTCAACCGTCAGATTTCATTCCCTTATTTTGGGTTCTCTATTTTTATAACAATTTATAGAGGCTGGGTGAGCCCCAGGAGGGTCCTAGATCCTATATGATCCATCTCCGGCTGCAAACAGACTAAATAAAAATCTTGCCCGCAGCGGGATTTGAACCAGGATTTCCGGCATGGCAACTCAGTGCTCTACCACTGAGCCACTCCACTTTTATCTATTTATAGCCAGTAATAGTTGCTATATTCAAAGTATGTAATAGTTACTGTATACAGTTAGTGATGAAATTACCAGCAGAACTCATTCCAAATTTTATTGATGTTTACAGAAACTTAATAATAGGAAAATGAACAGTTCAAAAATTCGAAAATACTGTAACCAAATGCTAAATTTCCTGTAAAAAATGAATAAACTGCCCATCTAATCCATACGGACAACCGTCTTGCAAATAATGATTTCTTTTTCTCAAAATTGGTAGTAAATATATTAGAGTGCAATAGATACCCGTCAACGTTTCACCAATATCAGGCATTATCAGTGTCGGGTATCAATTGTTATTTTTTATTTATTTTATTTTATTATTGTTTTTTTTTATATTATTTCCAAACGAATATTTTATTGCATTAAAAGCTAGTTGGTTTTTGTTTGTTATATAATTCTAATAACAATACAATTTATTAAAAGGAGACAAAAGAATTCAGAGAGTAAAACATATGTTATGTTTAAAAACATATGTTTTAATATTAAGTGTAATGTTGGCAAAAACAAAACAAGATGAGCCTCAAGACAGTTGTTGTTGTGAGAAGGTTGCTTGCTACTCTACACTTGATTTTGTCGCCGCTTCTTCATCACTTTCACATCTTCTTCAACTTGAATTTTGACAACTCTCACCAGTAAAACTTCTCACTATTTAGAACTAATTTTGGACATACCGGTAAGAGAAATTTAATTTTTCTACTCATCATCATTTCGAATCATCAAGTCATCGCTATCAAGAACTCAACACTTTTCAAGAACTCAGTTCATTTCTCAGTTTTTCATTGATTCACAGACCAGTAATATTTTTTTTTCAAAGACTCATCTCTCTTTAGTAAATAAGTTAATTTCATTTTTTATGTGAATAATTGTAGATAAGAGCTTAATGCATTTTAATTTTTTTTTCATAACTTTTTTATTTAGTTTTAAATAACTTTCTTTGTATTTTCTTAGGTTTAGTTGTGCAAATTAATATTTTTATAATTGTTCTTTTTCTATTTTTACATTATATATTTATCATTTAATCATTTTTGGATGTTTTTATTTGTATTTACTTGATGAATTTCTTTTCTTTCCTTTTATAGCTTCAATTATGTGTGTTTGGGGAAACTGTCACCCAAATCAAACTATCAGGTTTTTTTTTATTGAATTCACAACCGGGAAATTCGCTCGGTTAGAAGGTTAGCGAATTATTATTAGGAGCCCCTTCTTCCACAATCAGGACTTACACAAAAAAAAAATCACATAAATGAAGGTAAAATTCAGGATATATCACATCTACAGACTCATCAGAGACAGGAAAGGTTGTATGGAACGTCTACGAACATGGATTTTGTTATTGGTGATTTTGTTGGACTGTTGATGTGAGATGTGCTGCACCTTTGGTGTATGCTCTGATAATGCCTGAATCAGCAAAATGTTGGTTAGTTAGTTTTTTAAAAGTATTTTAGAGACTTTTAAAGTTTTGCATATTGGGATTTTTCATTTTACATTATAAATTATAATTTATATTTCTTTTTTTATTTATTTATTGATATTTACAACTGTATTACAATAATAAAACAATTAAAAAGGCTAAGTGATACATTATGACATGAGATAATGCCAAGTAGAGAAAGTACCCACTGGTATTACTCAAATCACAAGTTCAACTAAGAAGGTCACGTGGCCATCTTCTTTTCAGACGTCTCGGAGAATTGTCGGGAATTGAAGAGGAAGCTAGGTTTGAAACTAGAAGGTTTGATTGGGGATGAAGTTTGCTATGAAAGGATAGATACCGGGTTCGGGCCAAATCAGCAACAAAAGGGACATTAAGGTCGTTATGGATGACTTTATTCTTAACAAAATAAGGAGCATTGAGGATTTTACGAAGGATTTTGGATTGTAAGGATTGGGATTCGATGGCTTAATGGAGCCCCAAAGCTCTACTCCATAAGTCCAAATAGGTCGTATTATGGTCATGTAGATGAGTCTTTTGTAGTTATTTGGGAGCTTAGAGCGTTTGTCTAGTAAGTGTTGAAGTAGCCTGAAACGTCGAGCGGTTTCTTGTCTTTTCAGTCTTGAATAAGGATTCCAGGTTTATCCTTTAATCGTTTGTTGAGATATTTTCTTATTTTTATTCATCATAATAATAATTTTCCATCCTTGCCTATCGCCTATGCTGTGTGAGGTGACCCTTTGTAGAACATTGACCCAGCAGTTTCTGTCCTGTACTAGCTCATTTCTTCCATATCAATCCATTCTTCTTTTTCTGAAAGCCTCCTCCGGAAGACCGAGTTTTACACTTCAGCCTTGATCTTCCTCTACTCTTGCATTGTAGGCAAACCCTGCTATGCGGCTGGGCTCCATACGTAACAGACGTCCATCTTAGCCAGTTCCTATTATTTCAGTGACACGACCTTTCTCAAGATGTTTCCTTATTGCTTAATTACGCAATCAGTCTTTTCTGATCTTCCCTTCCTCCTTTCAAAGAAACCTCATTACTTGAGCATTGATTTGTGCTTGTTTGTTGGTGTCCACTCCGAGAAGTGTACTCGATAGGTATAAAAGTAGTCTTGTAGACTCGTTTTTACTCTTTTTTATTATTAAATATAATTGTTTGCCTACTACATTTTAAATGTTTAATTAGTAATTAAACCATTGAATATTACACCCTAATTACATATTATGTTTTGTAATATACTGATAGTTGCTCATTTAATATTATTCAATATTTACATAAACTATTCCAAATAGAGACGCACTGTATCTATTCCTGTATCCAGGAGATACACATCCTTTCCGTTTTCCAATGAATACATTTGTCCTCCTACTGGTACCTACATCCTCGCTCAGTTTCAAGAGATAGCTTATCTTGCTCTGGTTTTCAACCATGGTGTACATTCCACGATACTTTTTCTTTTCTTGTTTTTTTCCTCAACCTCCTTTATTCAATAATATAATACAGTTACAAAAATATCCTTATTGCAACACAAATATATACAAAATATCATATATCCTCCTTTTACACTGGGTTATGATAAGGTAGATCCACGATTCTCTTCTTTCTCTACTTCCTCGTTTAGAATGTGAAGTTTTTTCCTTAAATCATTACGAGAGCCATTAAAAAAAGCCTTAAAGTTTTAAATATAAATGAATATAAGTTCCTCATATTATATTATACTAGCAACCCGCCCCTATAACTTTGCTCGGGTATTAAGACATATTATGCCCACATTTGTTTTGTCTGTCTAGTATAATTTATTATGTAGATATCATACACATAAAAACAAAACAAAATATTTCTTTTTTATACGAATTTATTTTCTTGCGCATTAAGTTTGTACGATACTCATTTAAATAATATAGTATAAAATATTCTAATAATGCGCATGAAATGCTTAAGGTAACTAAAGTATATAAGTTGATAAGGATTAATGCTGAACTCGTCTAAATAGCTTTCCAAATACCGCATTGTACGTTATCAATTTTGTAGAAGATAAAATCGGTATAGTAAGTTTTCCTTAAAAGATAGATATATGCTATCACTGACTTTTTTGATGATCTATAAAAGAGGAATATTCCACCATGCATTGTTTCGTTATATCTCAAAGGGATTAGGCAGCGTCTTCAATGAAACCTCCAGGAACTTTTTCCAACATTTCCGACAATTATCGTTACATTCCAACACATTTACACAAAACCTCAACAAATTATATACCTAAACCTTTCTGGTGTATCACTATTCGGTTCTTCACTATAGTTATTGACTTTACCGCGAACAGATGCGGACGAGGACTTTGTTTTATAATACTCGTATGTATAGATAGTTATGAGATATTAGGCAGCGTCTTCGGTGAAACTTCCCAGGCAGTTCTACTTTTTCCAATATTTCCGACAGTCATCGTTATATTCCAACACATTTACCGTGACAAAAAAATCCGTGCAGTAGTTATTGAGTTTACCGCGAACATACGCGGCTGAGAACTTTGTTTTATAATATGTATAGAATATAAGATTCCTGTTAAGACCGTGGAAAAATTCCAACGAAAAGCCTTAAGTCTCCAAACTAAAACAGAAATAGAAATTATCTGTCCAATATTTCGCCCATTCAGGCATCCTCAGGGTAGAAAGAGAATAACAGCAAAACAAAACATGAATAATGCACCCAAGAAACATCCCACCACCTCAAAGGTTCAAATGCAACTAATGAATCATAAGGAAGGATACTCGACCCCAGCTGGTTAAGGTTAGATAAAAACAGCTGATAGATACTTCAGAAACCCAAAACTCAACATACACCCCTGTGGTGGTTTTTGATGTTTGGTGGGTGTATGTAGAGTTTCTGAAGTATCTATCAGCTGTTTTTATCTAACCTTAACCAGCTGGGGTCGAGTATCCTTCCTTATGATTCATTAGTTGCATTTGAACCTTTGAGGTGGTGGGATGTTTCTTGGGTGCATTATTCATGTTTTGTTTTGCTGTTATTCTCTTTCTACCCTGAGGATGCCTGAATGGGCGAAATATTGGACAGATAATTTCTATTTCTGTTTTAGTTTGGAGACTTAAGGCTTTTCGTTGGAATTTTTCCACGGTCTTAACATTTATGTAAGGTCTCTTTTTAGTTTTCAATTTTAATAAGATTCCTGTTATTTATTATATGATAGGGACTGAACCCTAATAAACTTTTACTAACAACTAACGCGCCTTTGTTTTGCTTTGATTGACGTCAAAAGTTCGACAGGACTCAGAACAGAGTGGTTTGTATGGGAAAAGAAAAGTGCTCTATTTATTATTTCCCTCGTAATTTGTACTGTTTTTCTCTCTATAAGAACCTTCTTTGCACCTTAACAAAACATTGAAAAAAAAAAAATAGCCGAATTGGTCGAGCCGTTCTCGATTTTTGCGCTTATTAACACATATGGCGATTCATTTTTATTTACATAGATAAATTAATTTAAACATAAGTTTTTAAAAAGCGTAAGAGGAACTATGTCGCTCGGCTCCGGGTACAAATGTTCTAGATAAGTCCCGTGGGATCTACCCTTAACGAGATAATGATAAGATTTGAGCTTGATCATGGATAAATCACCTCCCTGCACAAGCGTTATCCTAGAAGAAGTACAGTTTTACCATGTATTGAACTCAAGACTCAAGATGGCTTTTAGTCAAAGTTAAACTAAACTATAATATTTTTTAAATGAAGCTTTTTAATCCACAAATAAAAATTAGGACATTCTTTTTAATATACATAGAATTGAATTTTCTTAGAATAATTTCCGCATAGAATTGATTTATGAGTTTAAGTGTGTATGCAAATAATTTGAACAGCTGATTAATTTGTACAGTTTTTCACGTATGCTGTCACATACGCCCTTAAAGTCTATGTATGAATGGTGCGTTTTTATTTGGTATTCTCGGCCCAGGTTTTCCAAAATGGCCCGCAGACAGAAGATTTGGTCCGATGTAGATTTTTCTTTCCTAAAACCACACTGGTAACTTTTTTATTTAATGTAATATTAATTTTTAAAAATTAATATTCCTAAATAATACTATGTGGGTACTTATATTTTAATAGTTTCATCTATTCACTAAAAACTGTAACCACTACGACCCGTGAACGAGCCTGGGGTTCAGTACAGAGTAGAGACTGTACTGTTTCATGGACAACGATTTTGCAAGGAGATGACTTGTCCTAGGTCACGCTCAACCGTCAGGTGTTCCCCCGTATTTTGGGTACTCTATTTTTATAATATTTTATAGAGGCTGGGTGAGCCCCAGGAGGGTCCTAGATCCCATATGATTTATCTCCCACCGCAAGGAGACTAAATAAATGTAACTGCCTGCAGCGGGATTTGAACCAGGATTTCCGGCATGGCTACTTAGTGCTCTACTACTGAACCACTCCGCTCCCAAATTAATTACTAAACTGAACTTTAATCTAGCATAATTTCGTGGTACTTGCACTAAACCTTTTAGTACTGAATACAGTAAAATTAAATGAAATGTGGTGTAGTTTGTAATAGGCCTAACTACCCCTACTTTTTTTAAACATCCTTTCAATCTCTAACTGTACAAATACATAATAAGAAGGAAAAATATTTGTATTCGTCTGTAGCGACTACGATCATCGATTAATCGAATTAAAAAATGAACAATGTAATAAACTTTTTGTTTTGTACAACAAATGTTACCTTGTTTTACTTTCGTAATAAATAAAGTGTTTAACCCTCAAGAACACGTAATGCTAAGATTCTTCACTATCTCTATAAAAACTTAACACGTCCATTGAAGACAATTTAGTAGTTGATATACAAAAGGCGTAGAGAGTTGAGTGTTGGTTAGTTGTGGATTATTTAAACTGGCCGTGAATTGGGTTTTATGGCCGAGTCGACTACTTCTTTATTTAAGTAGCTGCTCAATTATTCTTACTAGGCCGAATGGAACCCTTTTTCCTTTGGAATAATCCGAACAAACAGGCGTTCTTGTAACTTTTTTTTCTCTTTATTACTTCCTATACGCTAAAACACTTTTATTCCTTATTTTATTCCATTTCTTTTTAGCAAGTATATCTATGTATTACCCTTAGCATATTTTTGTGAGCAATGTGTGGTCATATGAAAGTGTATTGTCTTTATATTTCACTAGGTACTTCTAAAGTGAAATTGGGATATTAGAAGCAAATGATTATTAGTTCAGTTTAAATTATAAGAAGTGTATTTTTAAAAATCAAAGTTCAATTTCGAAGTATATATATAAGCTCAGGTATATTTTAAGTATGAAGCCTTTAGCTTTCATAAATTAATATTCAATTCCAAATTACGTTCTCAGATTATTAAGTTGTCACTTACACGCCTATTTCTCTTTTTATTATTTTTTTTATTTTTTAAAGAGAAAAGATAGGCCCTCGACCGGGATTTGAACCCGGAACCTTTGTCTCACCGTGACATCGCTCTGCCAATTGAGCTATCCAAGGCCCCCCTCCCCCGAGGACAAACCTTTTCTCTCATAGATCCTTAAGCCCCAGTGTGCTCCCGTCATTTTTGCGATGAATACACTAGAACGAAGTTCTTTGAACATTAATTTTAATTTAGGATCTTATTGACTTACGTCATATTATTATTTATAATATTTTTTTATAATTATTGGTCAGTCAATAAGATCCTAAATTAAAATTAATGTTCAAAGAACTTCGTTCTAGTGTATTCATCGCAAAAATGGCGGGAGCACACTGGGGCTTTAGGATCTATGAGAGAAAAGGTTTGTCCTCGACCGGGAGGGGCCTTGGATAGCTCAATTGGCAGAGCGATGTCACGGTGAGACAAAGTTTGCGGGTTCAAATCCCGGCCGAGGGCCTATCTTTTCTCTTTAAAAAATAAAAATATTTATAACTCATAAAAAATGACCAATAATTATAAAAAAATTATTCTTTTTGTTTGTTTAATTTAACCTCACTGTATGCTGTTATGGCTAATTAGACAATTGTACAGTACTAGTCCAAAATGTTGCCAGTCCAGCTTTAATTAGGACGGGGATCTTCAACAGGTAACTGACACCGCACAGGATCGGTCTCCTCTGAAGGACAACATGAACAAGGATTTTTTAATCCTTTAATTAACCCCAAGGTCACTCGCCGGGCTGTATTCCGCAACATTGGGCATGGAAGGTTGCTATGGTAACTATTACACCATCGGTGATAAGATTACTATTAGATGGTAATATTATAAACAATTGTTCAAAACCTAGAAATGTAATATTTGTTTATACCTGGCACACTTCATCTCGTCAGTGACTGTCCGAAGTAATGATTCTATGGAAATAGACTAAATCAGTTGAATTCAAAGCTTCATTCCAACCACACAAAATTAAAATGTTACTAACTTTATATGAATTCATTGTTCAATATTGATAATATATGTACTATTAGGTGCTATTATTTCCAATTCAAAAATCTTATATAATTTTTTTTTAAATGCATGATTTTTTTCATTTAGGATTTTTCCTCATTTTGAAACTTTGAAGTGATGAAAATTATATGTATCCGTTTGTATCCGGGCTAAATTGTATATATTTCATAGCTGCATCTCTCCCATTAATAATAAGATGCATTATAGCCTGCATTTTTTTTCTCGAGTACATTTTTGTTTTAATTTTAGAGTACTAATTTTCAAGAAGGTTTTTTTTTTTATAAGAATGGTAGAAACAGCCTTATTTTTTTATTTTTTAGTTCTATTCGACCAAATTAAATCTTAGAAACCTTGCAGAGGATTATAGGCCGATTTTAGGCCGAAACGTTGGCACAATTAAAAAATAAGTTCTGCTTATTTTGTGTTATCAATGACTGCACCCCCTGACCAATTAAATTCATCATTAGGTGTATTGTTTCGACTTACACTGCGAACTATAAACAACTGTTTCGCCTGTATAGTTTAATTGTTATTACGTGTCTGGTACATCAATTATTTCAGCTTAGTCTTACAAGTTTTAGGTTTTAACGACAGGTGTTCGCCCACACCCCCTCAAGAACTTCTTACAAATCCTATTAGCCTCAACTTCACCAGGGCCATTCATTAGAAGTTGGTTGAATTTCATACAAGAGCAGAATGTACCTCAGGGTACATACACCTTGTAAAACACAATTCCGAAGAGTTAATATTTGCAACGTTCCGTCCCATCAAGCAATACAATCAATATTAAACGATCGAAAAACAATAAAAGCTCGTCAAGTGTCAACACTTTGCCACATAGCAATTTTCGGTTCTTGTGACTACCTCCTTATCTGGAGTAACCCTCTACTTATCACTCGTTCCATTGGAGTTTTCTTTGTGTGCGATATTAAATTATTTTCTTGTTAGACGTTATAATTTGTTTAAATATTTTATTGGAAAAGAAAAGAAAAAGTCACCCACGTATCAGTCGTGGTACTTAGCCACTTCAGCCATCCTGGTTCGCTTTTCGGTCAGGCATATCCTTTCTTTTTACTGATCCTATATCTCCGTGTTCTCGTAATTTGCGATGTATACACGGGGAGAATTTCATTAAACATTACATTTATTTTTGGATCTTGTTGACTTTGGTCATTATATAATATTATAATTTCTTTATTTTATTTTATAGTTAGATATTATAATTGTTTAAGTCATTTATTTGAAAAAAAAAAAGATATGACCAGGGTCGGGACTCGTTTTTCTGTTGTTTTTTTTAGTATTGGTCTTGTTAATTGTATATTTAAATTTTTGTATAATTAATTAAATTAAATTTTTTTAAACTAATTGCTTTTGCTATAGCTTATTTAAACTGAACAGAATAGCAATCTGTTATTCTATCTTTGGGAATAGCCGTATTTAAAAAGAATAACCTGTGAAATATCTCCAGAAGTTCGGAATAATTACAAAAACGGAATTATGCGAAAAAGGTCATCGAAAGGATTTTGACATGGATAGAAACAGGGATATTTTCGTCGAAAGTGCAGGAAAAAAGAGGAACGTAGCTAGAGAGATCTGACTTGCCATGCCGGAAATCCTGGTTCGAATCCCGCTGCAAGGCAGTACCTTTATTTAGTCTGTTTGCAGCCGGAAATTGATCATATAAGATCTAGGACCCTCCTGGGGCTCACCCAGCCTCTATAAAATGTTATAAAAATAAGGTAACCAAAATAAGGGGTAGGATCTGGTGGTTGAGCGTGACCTAGGACAAGTCATCTCTTTGCAGAATCGTTGTCCATGAAACAGTACAGTCTCTACTTTGTACTGAACCCCAGACCCGTACACGGGTTGTAGTGGTACAGTTTTCTTTTACTATTACATTTTGTATATTCCAACTCAAAAATCAATATGAAGGTAGGTGTTATCAGTACAATAATTATCAGAGTTCAGGTTATAAACAATAGGATAACTTTCCATTGGTACCGGCTAAGACACAAGTACCAAATGCTCATATCATATTTAGGATCTCTTCGTTTGAAAGTATCATAAGCATCTCCCAGTTGTTTGTAGAAGCTATCTCTTTCTGTTCATCGTCCTTCTGTTCTGTTTTTATTATATTATTGAAACTACAAACGCTACACAATTCAAGTTTACTCTCGCTTCTACTATAGAGCATTACAAACTCGCTCTCTTTAATATTACTCATTCCAGTCTATCTCATCTCTTGTATGCCTAGAATAACTAAGCAGCCCTTCTGTGACACATTAGTAAACTCCATAAAAAATTCGAACGGTCCAAATTCTGATTTTGTCTAAGTTCCGAGGTCCCTATCGTTATCGTCAATCTTATATTCTAGATAATAATTGTTTGGTCGACTATTTCTTTGTCAAAGTATTTTACATATTTGTGGAAGAAAGTGCTCCTGGTAGAGGTCAATGAATTTATCTTAGAATTGGAGAAAAGATTATTAAGTAGCCAACGTTTCGACCTACTTTGTAGGTCTTCTTCAGGGCTATATGCAAAATACAGAGAATTGAGAATTAAAAAGTGGTACAAAAATATTTAAACATAATAAAATTATAAATAAACAAAAGTATGCTGAATACAGGCAATTGAAAATAAAAATGATAAAAATTGCACAGCAAGGTAAATATAAAGGTTAAAATGTATGAGTGTATAGTATTAACAACCAAGTGACAGGGAGGTAGTAAAATACATAATAAAGAATAAAATAATAATAAAACAGAAAGTGTTGAAAAATAAAGAGTAAGGTAATAAAGATAAAAAAAAAAATTGAATATTAAAATGAGTATAAGTTAAAATACCTGCGTAACAGGTATCAGTAGTAAAATAAAAATAAAAATTAGAAAATGATAAGAAATAAAAAATTTAAAATTATGAAAAAAAACATAAAAAATACAGTAAGTAATAAATAAAGTAATAAAAAAAAAGAGCTATGGATAAAATGGGACTACTAGATAATGTATCCATGATATTGGGAAATAAGAAAGAATACATTAATAAAGTCATCCCGTTTCTATCAAAAGAAGGATTAATTAGGAATATCTGAGGCATTTTTTTATATTCTTTTATTAATAAAAACTGTTACTAAAAATCATTATACTATTTTAATCATTAAAATCATTATACTATTTTTTTATTTTATTTATTTGTTATTATTGCCATTATTTTAGTAATTGTTACTAGAATTAATGTTACAAACAATTATTACTCTACTGTATGCATTATTATACTTGACTGTGTTAGTATTACTAAAATTATTGTTACTAAAAAAATTATTATACTAATAAGGCGTTAATGACCAATCGGTTTTACGCCTAACTAAAAACAACCAACCAACCAATAAAGTAATAAAAATACATAGACATAGGGATAGGCAATAAAATAAATAGACATAGTGTAATAAAAAAGAAAATTTAAATAAGAAATAATCATTCAAATCATTATACTATTTTTTTATTTTATTTATTTGTTATTATTGCCATTATTTTAGTAATTGTTACTAGAATTATTGTTACAAACAATTATTATACTATTGTATGTATTATTATACCGGCATATATTTTTATTATATATACTATTATTATTATTATATATTATTACTCTACTGTATGCATTATTATACTTGTACTATGTTAGTATTACTAAAATTATTGTTACTAAAAAAATTATTATACTAATAAGGCGTTAATGACCAATCGGTTTTAGGCCTCTAACTAAAAACAACCAACCAACCAATAAAGTTATAAAAATACATAGATATATGCATAGGCAATAAAATAAATAGACATAGTGTAATAAAAAAGAAAATGTAAATAAGAAATAATGATGTTAAGTAAGTGATACATCCAGCCAGATGTATATAGTACATGTTAGATGTGTATATATGTATATACGTATACAGTACAGCTTCGTCCCCATTGGCAGTTAACAGAATCCCTCGCATCCATTACTTATCATTAGTGTTTAAATATTATTTATTCAGCTAACATTCGTTTATTCTAGAGATGTTCTCGTACTTGTAAATGCTTCTAGTTGAAGGTCTACTGACCTCTGTCCTCATGGAACTGCTCTTTTCGCAGTTAATGAGAGTAACGGTTATTGAAATAAAATGTAACCATTATAAAAAGAATGAGTGACTCTCTGTTACTTAAATGTTATTCAAAATAGAACCAAAAATGTAACGGGAACCCTCAGAGATATCGTACGTATTTTTCACTGTTCCACCTAATTGCCAATTACCACAGGATGTATATCGTACCCATACTCTACCTCTCTTGGTTCATTAACCGAACATATCACCACAAAAAAATATACATATACAATTATTATGTACATATCAGTTATAACTTACTTAGCGTTGTCCCACAAATAAAGCATAATTTTATGTTTTCTTTAAAATACCCTAACAAATAATAAATTGTTTCTAATTTTTTATAATTATTGGTCAATTTTTTCATTTTTTAAATATTTTTATTTTTTATTTTCAAAGAGAAAAGTATTTAAAAAATCAAAAAATTGACCAATAATTATAAAAACTTATAAATAGTAATATGACGTGAGTCAATAAGATCCTAAAATTAAATTAATGTTCAAAGAACTTTCGTTCTAGTGTATTCATCGCAAAAATTGCGAGAGCACGAGGACATGGGATCGGATAAGAGAAAGGATTTGTCCTCTGCCGGCAGGCGGCCTTGGTGGCTCAAATGGAAGGGCGCTGTCACGGAGAGACAGAGTTTCCGGGTTCGAATCCCGGCCGAGGGCCTATCTTTTCTCTTTAAAAATAAAAAATAAATTGTTTCTGTTTGTTGGACTGCTCTGTCCATGAATACGACGTTCTGATAGCTTTCTTGGATGATAATCCCAGAAGAACTGTTTGAAAACTGATAGGGAATCTGGAAGTTAGCAAATTAACCATCGATGACATTTGGAAGGCTTGGGAAGGTGAAATAGCTAGAAAGTTGGCAGAATTTCTTTCACGGCCTTCATTGTCTTCATGGCTCAAGACTCGCTCTAGATATCTCTGGAACCACTGTTGAACAGTGCATTCACTTCCTTGACTTCTCTGGTAGTTCTGGCTGATTATCCATCGGTCAAGTTTGACCTCGTAAAACAAAATAACGCGAACATATCGCTTTGACATGTTAGTAAAGACTGAATTATTTCCAAGTAGAAAGATGTTAAAGAGATAAGCAAACGTATTTTCTCGAAAGAGCGCTGATTAGTGTTTACTATTTATAAAAGTACACCGAACACAAACTATTTGGGGGGTATTTAAATGAACACATAAAATCCTGCACTATTTTCCAAGCAACCCAATAAAACAATTCATCAATAATGATAACTACCGAAAATGAATAACAAAAAAAAAATTGTTTCATTCAAAAGGTTCATTTAAAATCAGTGCATATCCTGAAACATATCATCCCGTTTTTGAATACGTGGATTTGTCCATTGTAGATGAATCAATGATTTTTATCCAATAATTTATTTTAATTAATCAAAAACTACATTTGTTTAATTATCTATAATTTTCTAGAATGTACAACACAAACTATACACTGAGGCATCGTATTTAGCACTGTACCATTTTAATTACATGTACAAATATTTGAATGGCTAATTATTCAAGATGGCATAATCTATAGTCTGTTTTATGAAAAATTGTAACAGCAAACACACGAACGTTGCATACTTAATAGTTTGCGATTAGTAATAAATCACATTCGTTAGTTTTATTACATTTTTTTTTTTTTTTTTTTTTTTTATTGATATTTACAACTGTAATAACATTACATCAAGTAAATTGGCTGTATGAACAAAGGACATGAACAAAAAAAATCACTTGTGGAGAAACTATCCATTGATAGCACTCCAATGAAGTTTTATAGTAGAAGGTCTCGAGGCCATCTTCTTTTCAGACGCCTCGGAGGGTTATCAGGAATATTATAGGAAGCAAGTCGAGAGACTAGCGGATTCAAGTTCGTATGGAGCTTTTCATGGAAGGATAGGTATCTAGTTTGGGCCAAATCAGCAACATATGGGATATTAAGATCATGATGGATGAGTTTGTTTGTGACATAATAAGGAGCATTGAGGATTTTACGAAGGATTTTGGATTGTAAGGATTGGATGCGAGATGAATTGGATGGTTTAGTAGAGCCCCAAAGCTCAACTCCGTATGTCCAAATAGGTCTGATAACTGTCATGTAAATGAGTCTTTTGTAATTAATTGGTAGCTTTGAACGTTTGTCCAGTAAATGTTGAAGTAGGCGAAATCGTCGAGCAGTTTCTTGTCTTTTCAGTCTTGTATGAGGATTCCAAGTGAGACGTTTGTCCAGATGGAGTCCTAGTATTACAAATAGTTTATGATTATTTGTCTTTAATGTATAATGCAAACGTAGTTGTAACTGTAACTGTAAACTTATTTATAATTTCTTCAGCAAAGCCTCTTTCAGAACAATAGATGCCATTGTCGGATAACCTACAGGTCATAAATGTGTAGGTAGAAATTACTGGAATGAACAGGAGTTGGTAGAAGGGATGAAGAATGCTATCAATAAAAAAGTGTATTTGGGAATCCATTATACTCGAATGATACGGAAAATAACTCGAAAAGTAAATTCGACTAAAACATTCCGAGAATATTTTCTCACATTTCTTTCATGTTCGCGTAAAAAAACACTCATACTCAACGCTTTACATTAATTATAGAGAAACATTTGCTCAGATATTTAAATTGGTAACTGTAGAATATGTTACGAACCATAGCCTGCTTTAAAATATTTCGTCGATTTTACAAAAATTTGAAACAGCAAACACACCAATATGAAGTATTGAATACTTTAACACGCAAAAAACTTCGATTTTATTAATATTAAAACCAGATCAAAGACGCAAATCTGTTTTTTCGAAACTTTTAATCTATCTCAGACGGATTGAAAACAGAAGAATGTGGTATCAAATTTTCAAAGATATCAAATTTCATTCTGGCTCAGTATTTTTACTTATACGCCTTGATTCTTTAATAACTCTGGTTACTTTTGATAATTTAGTTAATGGATTTTATATTTCTAAAGAGTAAAAGAATATATAACAAAAATTTATTTAATTCTAGTAGCTCATACAAGATTAAAAAGACAAGAAACTGCTCAAAGTTTTCGCCTACTTCAACATTTACTGGGCAAACGTTCTAAGCTCCCAATTAATTACAAAAGACTCATTTACATGACAGTTATCAGACCCATTTGGACATACAGAGTTGAGCTTTGGGGCTCTACTAAACCATCCAATTCATCTCGTATCCAATCCTTGCAATCCAAAATCCTTCGTAAAATCCTCAATGCTCCTAATTGCCACAAACAAACTCATCCATCATGATCTTAATATCCCATATGTTGCTGATTTGGCCCAAACTAGATACCTATCCTTCCATGACAAGATCCATACACACTTGATTCCGCTAGTCTCTCAACTTGCTTCCCGTACTATTCCTGATAACTTTATTGGAGTGCTACCGATGGGTAGTTTCTCCACAAGTGTTTTTTGTTTTCATGTCATTTGTTCATATCAGCAAATTTACTTGATGTAATATTATTACAGTTTTAAATATTAAGTTCGATATTTATAAATAAATTCTATCAATTGGTAAATCAGGAATAGAGAAAAAATAATTGTAGAGTTAAGAGTTAGGTAATCTTCGCTGAAACTGCTGTTTTACTTATCCAAGCTGACTTAAACGAAAATTTGATTCAAGGATATTGCGAAAATCAATAACTAATTCCAGATGCGAATTCTCATTTGAATTTCTATGTTTTCTTAAATTCCCACCACTCAATAGCATAGAAGAGATCTGAACCAACTCTTTTCAACGTCCTGTTTTTCCTGTCAAATCTAAACATTGACATGCAGATTGTATCACTTCAGGATAGTGGAGTCCTATTCGAGGTGACGGCTTGGAACAAATAAAGGATGGCGAGGAAGAAGACGGAGCTATATCGTGGATCGATTTGTCCTCGATGGGCGAGATGTCTTCCGGGACCGTCCCATTGCTATTCTGTCCGTGGAGTGCTCCATCATTCCCTAAATAATAGGAGCAGTAGGGGGATTAATCCTGGAGGACGTTTTCCCGATCTAGACTCTAATAGGAAATTGTATTTATCGATTGAGAAAGTAAGTGATGGATTATTTATATGAACGATTTATGATCCCAATTAAAACTATGCTATTACATCATCGCGAAAGGGCTAATTGAGTGGACAGAGTGGTGAGTTATTATGCCAAAGTTCCCGGATCCAGATCCAGCTATGAGACTTAGACTATTTAATTTGTTAGCCAGGGATGAGCCCTACTGTATATAAAGACCCTCCTGGGGATCACTCAGCCACTATAAAGTTATTACACTTAACAGGTGTTAATTAATTAATCTGACCAACCTGCACCACAATTGTTTTAGAAACAGCACAGACTCTACCATTTACTGAACCCAGGGGATTGAAGAGATAGAGGCTCTAAATATTTATTGAGGTATTTACATTACTAAGCCTAAAAAATTTAAAAGCCAGCATTTCAGTAATTTCTCAATTCCGTTTCGTGTAACCTCCATACTTCTCCACTTGACTCAATGCAATAATTTATTTTTAAATATTTTAAAACACTGTCATTCCTTCAAATTTAGTTGGAATAGAAATTTAATCCGATAAAAGAACAGTTGTAAGGGTAACATTTATTGTAAATTTCAATTTTTGATTTTCGGGACATAAGTTTCGAGTAGAGTCGCAACTGAAAAATATTTTGTGTAGCATTTTCTGCCCCTAAATGCTGCCTTGTTCCTTCTTGAATTTCTTTTCTATTTTAACCCTTTAACTGCTACGAGTGAAGAGCTGTATGCCTATCAGAGAAGTGGGCCGGCTGCCCGCCTACCGGCCTCTCCTACATACTTGTTACCTGCATTCTACCCTTCATTACGCCCCACAGTGGAACGAGCGTTAGGGAGGACTGGACATTTATTAATATCTCCGCTTCTGGTTCTCCTAGAATAAGGCTACTGGTACGGTTTTAAAGCTTTTTGACTGGACTATTTAATTATATGATAAACAGGATCAAATCATTTAGGGGAAACATGTAAAAATTCTCGATTTGATATTTCGATGTTAGATAATTTATTATCTATCATTGTACCATTTATTGTACCTATATACTACGAGAATAGGTACAATACAGTATTCTATGGAAAGACAGATACATAGGTATTAAATAAAGTTATACAAAGGAAAAAGTAACAAACCAAAAAAATTAATCATTGAATTAGATTAATATAATAATTGACAATTACTTTTGTTAGTCAATATACTCGGTCTAATTGATACATCAAAATTATAATAAATGTAGGTACCTATATAAAATTGTTTTATTTAAATAACGATCACAATTAAACCAAAATTAACAACTTAATTTTAATTAGGATTTGTTTTTCTATATTCTAAGAAGCAATAAGTGATTGTGCTTCTGGTAATAAATCACGTTTAATGTTTATTATTTTCGGTCTAGGAGTCGAAATTAAACGATCCGAATTGTCCTCAGATTTGAATTTTTTTTCATGAAAAAAGCGAACATATTCTCTGAACATTTTCTAAAACTTTCCGTTTGCCTCTGTCTTTGTCAATCGGTTAATTGTTTGAATGACTGAGAACGAGATACTTGCAGCTGTTGATGATGAAGATGAAGGTAGGTCCTGGCTAACATCTTCAGGAATAATGAAATCCAAATTCAACCAGTTTTCATGCTTTTCCAGAAAATAATTGATATTCCTGTGGGACGAAATCCAGCGAGAGTACAAGCTACCACTGAATTTTCTTAATTTTTCCCGTAAGCAGAACTTTGCGGTATTTGAAATTTGTTCCAGTCCAAACGAATTAGTCCATGCTTCCAATGCCAGGTCATAATCTTTAAAACTCATATGATTAAATTGAAAAACTTGAAGATTTGTTGTAGGAATCATTGCGCCTTTGTCGTTCAAATACCACACACAAACTGAGTTTCATTGTTAATAGGTACTATTATGTTAGATAAGGATTATTCGGATAAATGAGTGTAAACAAACATTGGTAAACAAAAGAAAACTTGAGTAAAGTAGTTAAATTAATTCTCAAGGCCCAGAAAAGAAAAAAATCATTTTCTCGGAAAATAGCACCTAGTAGCAGAATCCGACTAATGGAAAAAAAACTTCAAACATTCTAGTTATTAACTGTTAGGTAGTTTTCCGGGCGATTTTAAGCGATTTTCGCAATTATTTTTTTTAGTTTTATCCCCCAATTTTTACCGAAAAATCCCAGACGTTTGAAATAATCCAAGTTTTATTTGCCTAAAATATCTTATTATGGGTGAGTTGTTTTCCAGTAGGTGCACGATTAATTTAAGGCATTGCCTCAAACAGTGGATTTCTTTAAAAATATGAGACTTTTTAGAAAAATTTATATTTCAGTTCAGATTTTTTCATTTGATTTGATATTACAATTAATTTATCTATGGATTTCGTTGAGAAGAAGTATAAAGTATAATTTAAGATCAAAATAAAGGACAAATTTAGTTATTAGAGAATTGGCTCAATGCGAATGCATTGAATCGTTCCACTGTGCGCCCCATTACTACTGTCTGTTAACATATTTCATTGTTTCCATTTGTTTCCGTTCCATTCTTCATTTCAAATAGAATAGCGAGACAAAAAACTATTGAAAAAATGAAATTAGTAGAAAATAAATTAATGCTAAAGGCAGTTGAACTGAGGATTATTTCACAAAGAGAGCAAAGCAAAGAATGAGATTGGTTACCTGTCCGGTGCAGGTAGCCACCGTTAGCAAACGGTACATGAATGATATGTGTATAAGAATGAAGCAAGGCTTTAGCCTATTCGTCTATACTCAACTTTAGCAGTGCGACGGCATATATCGTCTTAAGCACAGGGGCACGTTCTCTTGCGCCGGCATATCGTATATCGTTATCATCTAAAGGGTTCAATAATAATAGATTCTAAATAGTTATATTGCTTATAATGTTTGATTTTCATATTCTCATTATTATGAATAACAATAAAGTTACAATTCCTTTTTGACTAATCCGAATTTAGTTTCCGCGTTTTCATTCAACAAAGAGAGATATAGTTGAGAATGTATAGTGCCGTATTGTATTGTTCCTGGATTCAAATCAGGCTATGGACATAAATTATTTAATCTGTAAACGTGGATGAAATCAGGCGTGACCTGGAGACTCTCTGGGGCTCACCCAGCCTCTTTAAAGTGGGATAACATTAATTAGGGGTAAGAAACTGGTGGTCGGGACGGTCACCTGTGGTCTAGTGGTTAGCGTAACAAACTACTAAACCCAAGATCGCGGGTTCGTAGCCCGGCAGGTGGCCCTAGGATTTTTTTAAGGGAGTAAAAAATCCTTAGTTACGCCGTCCTTCTGAAGGGACGTTAAACGGGGGCCCCGAGCCTGTACGATGGGCAGGTACTCGTTAAAAATCCCTATCCTAATTAAACCTGGATAGGCAAAATTTTGAGCTCCCACTGTAGCATCGTCCGATTAGCCATAGCAGCATAAAGTGACGTTGATATGAACAAACAAACAAACAAACTGGTGGTTGGGCGTGATCACGGACAAATCAGCTTCCAGAACTCCATCGTCTTTGAAACAGTCTCTATCATGTACAGAACCCAAGAAATAATTCATTCATGGGTTATAGTCGTACATTTTTTTTTTATTCAACTTGAATCATCTTCTTCGCATACCTATGTCCTGATATTTTTCCATCAAATTCAAAACTTTTGGTGCGTTTCAGCTCCCTAATATAGAACCGTTGTATTATTCTTCCATTTTAGTATTTTTCGAGATATTTTTAGCGAAAAGATGAACTTTGGAAACTCAACCATTTCCGCAAGCTTTTATTAGTTTACTCGGAATGTTGCCCGCTCTTTTATACGATTTCAATTTTCCGATGGATATTTCGATTTCCTCCTTATTCGGTTCTTTTATTAACCGTTCAGCTCTGATAATCAAAATAAGGTGAATTCAGAATTCAAATACTGTTAAAGTGAATTTTAAATTTATTCAGAATGACCATAGGAGCTTTGCACAAGTCTGACTTTGTCTTTGATTCTATTTGTTTCTATAGCTATCTCGGCTTCACTTTCTAAGCTATGGCCTCAGGGAAAAGTCAGATCCTTTGATCTGAATATATTGAAATACTAAAGTGGGATGCAATCCTGAGATCGTTATACTTAATATGTAATAATTTTATGTTATTAATAATAAGAGACATATATACTCTTCTCCAAAGGTTAACGCTGTTAACTGACCTGGAGTTGTTTATTAAATAATAATAAATATTGAATAACATTATATTTATTTATGCTGATAATGGTTACATGATGACTTATTAAACTACTTTCAAAGAAAGGGGGCTTGCTACTTCTCGTCCATTGCTTCATCCAGTTCCTTGCATCTTAAGTTGACCACAATTGCCTGAAGGTAGCGTCACACAAAGCACTATGTATATTATTTTCTTTCAATATACTTTTTTGCGGTTGAATATATTAATAAGGCCGAAGAAGGTTTGAATTTGATTTTTTTTTTAAATTTATTTATTGATATTTACAACTGTATTACAATAATACAACAAGTAAATAGGATAAGTGATACGTAATGAGATTAGAATGACAATTAGAAAAACTACCCACTGGTAGTACTCAAATCAAAGTTCAACTATAAAGGTCACGTGGCCATCTTCTTGAATTTGAATCTGAAAAGTAAATATCCGTGCTTGGGCGTGTGGACGGTTTAAGGCGTGGAAAATATAAGACTGAACACAGAAACATAGAGGAGTGTTGGAAATGAAAAAGGGTAGAAGTAAATTCGGGTAAGGCTAAGTGTATCATTTGTAATAGAAATGGCGATGATATTGGTGATATGCTGTTGGAGTAAATTAGTTTGAGCGTGTGATTTTCATGTAGTTTGGGTCTATTATAACCAGAAAAACAATACTCGAGTGGATATAAAAGCGGGATTAAAGGCAGAAAATTCTAATTATTATTCAGTCTCCACCTTACATCGCGTCTTTTGTGATGAAATCTAAAAATCAGAATTCATAAAACTATCATCCGTCAAACTGTACGAATGTGAAACGTGGGCATTAACGCTGAAGAATGAACAGCATCTGAAGATATTGAAAAATAAAGTGTAGCATAGAATATCCGGTTCTAATAAGGATGAGACCACTGGAGAATTTAGGATATGACACAACCCTTAATTACGGAGCACGCACCCGGTTATTATTCAAGTGATGGCGTCGCGAAGATTAAGATGTACTTGTAAATTTCTTGGGTAGTGTGACTAACGAATTCCTAAAAAGGAGTCATCGGAGGGAGAGAACGAGACCTAGGTGGGTGGATTGCGTGAAGAGTAATCAGGTGGATTTGGGTTTTGGTTGTGGTCCATGGAAGTTCATTAGAAAAGATTTTGGGTATCGGTATTGAGCCTTTAGGTTCGCTAAGTTTTAATTTTTTTTTTTTGGTTTTTGCGCAGGTTCGTCTTCTAACTCGAAAATTAACTACGTTATTACTGCAGGGATTTTTAAGAATTTTAAATTTTGCAGATTTCTTTGTCAAGAAGATTTCTTTTTCACCGTTATTGATCGCTCTCTGTCCATAAGTTCCAAGTACCTCTTTCCTGAACCAGTTTCTTCGGTCCAGTCCATTCCTCTCCTCCTGAAAGCATCCTTTCCGCTGTCTTCCCCAGGATATGCGAGAACTTCCTCTGGGACTTTTTCATTCTGTGCGGGTCGCGTATGTCTTCCTGGCGATTCTATCTGGCTCCATCCTGAGTTGATGTCCGAACCTTCTTAATTTGTGTTCCTCTAGGATAGTCTCCTCTGGTTTAATATCGATATTAACCCGCATTGTTGTATTCCGTATCTCTCTGAGTTTTCCTTTATACTTTTCTCAGGTACCTCATTTCCGTAGCTTGTAATTGACTTCTGTGCTTTTAAGGTTAAGGTCCACGATTCCGAAGAGTAATATAGGATAGAAAGGAAGGTCGATTTATATACGGCCATTTTGGGCAATCAATATTTAGGGAATAAATACTTTTTTGTGTTGCTTGTTTTGCTATCAAGTTTTCGTTAATATTTCAAGGTTAATAATTCATTATAAGAACTATATTTTGCTGTACCTTGATCAATCTGATTATCATTTGTTAGTCTGGTAATGTCCGCACATACTCATTAAATATTAAACATTAAATACCATTATTTCTACAGCCCCGGTGAATGAGTTTTTTGGAATTACGTAAGCGGAATCGAGTTATTTTCGTAATGAATAAGGAACTAAATAAGGCATTGACTTGAAAAGGAGTTATTGCTTATATTGCAACTCCATTTCAAGCCAAAAACTACGAGAATGATACGATTTCGGTTATCTGATGTCTCTCTGGACAAAATCCGACTTAACCTTCTTAACTTATTCACCGGGGCTGTACATCTTTTCGAAGCATTGGTTAATAAGATTTTCGCCTAATGTTATTTAAAATTTAAATTTTGTGTAATTATATGATAGTTACATTCAATGTTCGGAAGCTCATTACGTTGACCAATTTTACTCTGTTTTTTGTACATTATATGTAATTTTATTGCATTTTTCTTCGTTTTAAAATATTTTTTGGTACTAGTATGTTTAAGGGCCTGCTGGCATCAGCGCGCTCAGGTGTCACTTACCTCAACTATTTGGACCTTGTCAGGTTATGTATCAATTTGAAATAGGCATTGCCTTTCATTATGATACAACAGATTATAGGAAATGAAATAAATGAGGAACATGTAGACAAAATTAAACTATAAATAATAAAACATTTATTACAAGGAGTATTCATTAAATAACAGTTTTTAACTAAAATATTATGTTCTGATAAACAATGAAAAATTTATTACAAACAATGCTCATTAAAAAGAGCAATTTCTTCAAAAATTGCATCAATTGCATCAAAAATCATCTCCATCTAATTTTATTCCCCACTTGCAGTTTCATATAATGTCCATTAACACAACGCATTTTCTGGGGAATGACATTCCGCTCCTGAAGAAACCTAACAGATGTTTCTTCATCGTACACCTTACGAAAAATCTTCTTCAAATTCCAACTCATATTTAAAGGAAATAATCAAAAACAGATTCACGTTGAACTTGACATAAACAATAACAAAACAAAGAAAGGTTACTATAACAGTAGGAGATGGTTAAGAAAAGTGACACCAGAGCGCGCTGATGCCAGCAGGCCCTTAAATATACTAGTACCTATTTTTTTTTAAGAGAAAAGATTTTCCCTGGCCGGGATTCGAACCCGGATCGTCTGCGTCTCCGTCGCAGTGCTCTAAACCACTGAGCTACCAGGGCTCGTAGCCAAGTCAGGCATATCCGTTCTCTTCACCGGTCCTATTTCTTCGTTTTATTCTACCTTTTCTCTTCTTCACAAGATAAATGTTTCACTTTTAATAATTCATCATACAGCTCACCTTCTGCCACACGATATGATCTACCGTTATTAATAGTATCTTGCCATTTAACTTGTATAACATTCAACAATAAATCTTAATCTTCCTAATCATCTCCTTCATCTTATAACTGTTCCATGACTGAAATCCTATTCTGAACTAATTTATTATTTATTCTTTTATAAGCGAACAAATATTTTTCTCAATTAGGCTACCGTTGCATAATAAAGTCCCACTTCAAACTGTAAAGGACCGGATTTGGCGTAGAATGACTATTATATCGACATAAAATACGGTTTAATCCAGAACTGTACCACTGCAATCAATGAAGAATTTTAGGTTCAGTACATAATAGAGACTATACTGTTTTTCAGAAAACGGGTGAGGAGACGTAATTTGAGATCTCGCTCCCGGGTTCTAGCTCAACTTTATAAAAGTTGGCTAAGCTTCAGAAGGATGATCATCCATTTGTATTAAAAGATTAAAAAAATTATCTGCCAATGCCGGATATTAAATCTTGACCTTCAGATTAGCAAGTCAGCAGATTAGCAAGCATTATACCTACTGAGTTACTTAGCATTTATTGAATTTCGGTATTTCTAGTTTTGGCCATTATTGAAGGGTAAATAAATAAAGTCCACTGTGCCT
The DNA here is from genome assembly GCA_037127475.1 of Arma custos. Classification (NCBI taxonomy): domain Eukaryota; kingdom Metazoa; phylum Arthropoda; class Insecta; order Hemiptera; family Pentatomidae; genus Arma; species Arma custos. The sequence goes on from CM073764.1 coordinate 4,399,973, forward strand.
CCGCCGCAATGTATCAAAAGTGTTACATGTTCGCCTCAGATTTAAGGATATTTTAAGTTCTGTATTGACCAGTGTAGACCACTTGGTCCCTAGAAAGAACGACCCCTTAGGGTGCACCTACATTGGATCCGATGCGATACGATCAGAATTCGGAAGCAAACCAAATGACTGAAATATATCGAGAGTGCCTAAATTGGATCCGCTCCGATCCGATCCATTTTTATCCGAGCAATCCGACCGATTTAGTCGCTCGTGGAATCAAAATAGTTTATTTATACGGAAGCGCCTACATTGGATCCGATCCGATACTGTACGATCAGGTGCGATTTTCACATTTCAAAATTACTAGTTTTCAATCCGATAAGCCAGCCGTTACCATGTGTGGCAACCTAACCTTTATTGTCTAAAATGTTTATTAAAAAATGTACATTGTAATTTGATAATTAACTATTATATAAATATCCGTCATAAATCAAAATTAAATATTCTCAATTCTCATTAAAATATTTTATTACTAATTTTCATGAATCATTTAATATACTAGCGAAGGTTATTTTTCCGTTGAATAAAATTATATCTATCAGAAATGTACATAAAAAATATACCTACTTTTAATTTTTGTATGTCAAATAAAATTGGAAACATTAACTTTTGATAAAATTATCATCGTAATGTTTAATTTATTTATTAAACAGTTGACAACTCTGGGAGGTAAGGGCTTTTCTGATTTTTTATACTCGTTTGCAAATATGAACAACAAAATATCAAAAGAAATAAATATTATTACAATCGAGAAAATTAAATCATTATATAAAACACGAATATAAAATAAAAACAATAAATTCTATTTTTTTTTTTTAAAACAACAAATTATTTATTTATAGTCATACAGCAAGACAAAAATATTCTAATATAGTAATATTACCTCATTGTTATAACATTTGGTTCTTTCAATTTATAAAATTAAGATTATTTATTAATTATTTTTAATATATTTATATTTCACTATAATATATATATAAAATATAAGAAATAAAAGAATAAAATTAATACTATTTTATTCGGAAGGCAGTGACTAGTTTCACTATCGGATTGAAAAGAATATAATCACGTCGGATCTGATCCAGTGTAGGCACTTACTGCGTATTTCAGTTATTTGTTTTTTCAGCCCATCATCCTATGTGATAGAATAGGATCGCGTCGCATCGCATCGGATCCAATGTAGGTGCACCCTTACACATAGATTCGGCTCAAAGAGATTTGAACAAGCTGTAGAGCCTTATATTATCTAAAGCTAAATGTGACTATAACAATTATATTATCTTACCTATTCGTTTCAATACAATAATTACTAGCATAAATAAAATTATTTCGTATGTAATTCTATAGATATGATCCAGAAAATAAGTTTATTTTTTAACCTCAAACCGGACCAATTTCACCACCATATTTTGTGTGATCAATCAATGATTGTTCAAGATAATATATTTTTCTTGTTGCAACTTCTTTATTTTTCATTAAGATTCGAGTGCCCTCTCTTTCCATCAATTAATAAATCACCCACAATCACACACTTAATGATTTACTCCATATGATCTTCATGTTTGTTGAACATGGTTTAATTTTTTTTTTACATGAGTTTTCCCTAATGTTGGGTTTCCTTAACCTAGTGATTGGATAGCTTCCTTCCATAATCTAAGATCCATTCTTCCGGTAGACGATGACCCATCATGGATTCCTCCACTTCGTTATCCCAGGTCTTCCTCGTCTTCTTGCTCCGCTAATTTTCCGTAGGTGGACTACTTAGGTTTGTCTTCCTTCAAGCATTCTTTTCAAATGTCCATACCGTTTCAGGCGTTTTTTATCTAAATATCTTCCAGAATCGTTCTATGAGCTTTATATGATTTATCATCTTTTCTATGATGGTCTCATTTCCTGTGGTTAGGAGTTTTTTCATTAGGTTGATTTTCAACGTCCAAGTTTCTGATCCATATACCATAATGCTTAGTAATATACTATTATACATATATTTTTTTAGAAACAATTTTTAATACTATAAATATTATTATTTTTTAAGACCGTGGAAAAATTCCAACGAAAAGCCTTAAGTCTCCAAACTAAAACAGAAATAGAAATTATCTGTCCAATATTTCGCCCATTCAGGCATCCTCAGGGTAGAAAGAGAATAACAGCAAAACAAAACATGAATAATGCACCCAAGAAACATCCCACCACCTCGAAGGCTCAAATGCAACTAATGAATCATAAGGAAGGTTACTCGACCCCAGCTGGTTAAGGTTAGATAAAAACAGCTGATAGATACTTCAGAAATTCAAAATTCAATATACACTCAGCAAATTTCAAAAAGAACCACTGGAAAAATAAATAATAGCAAACATCACAAAACTTAAGACGAAAGACCATATGAAAAAATGAAAGTAAAAATGCAAGAAAAAAAATATTTTGTGGAGTAGCCGTAGGTCCACTGGTTTCTTGATAATGATAAATTTTTTTTCTTGCATTTTTACTTTCATTTTTTCATATGGTCTTTCGTCTTAAGTTTTGTGATGTTTGCTATTATTTATTTTTCCTGTGGTGCTTTTTGAAATTTGCTGAGTGTATATTGAATTTTGAATTTCTGATGTATCTATCAGCTGTTTTTATCTAACCTTAACCAGCTGGGGTCGAGTAACCTTCCTTATGATTCATTAGTTGCATTTGAGCCTTCGAGGTGGTGGGATGTTTCTTGGCTGCATTATTCATGTTTTGTTTTGCTGTTATTCTCTTTCTACCCTGAGGATGCCTGAATGGGCGAAATATTGGACAGATAATTTCTATTTCTGTTTTAGTTTGGAGACTTAAGGCTTTTCGTTGGAATTTTTCCACGGTCTTAACATATATGTAAGGTCTCTTTTTTACTTTTCAATATTATTATTATTTTTTCCTTCATATCTTGATTTAGACTTGTTTTATTCCCAATTCGAACATCCACATATTCCCTAATCTGTATGAGTGTCCTTAATTTGTATGAGTGAGTGATAATACGAGGAAAAGGTGAAGGAGTACGCATTAAACACACATTTGACTAATGAACTTATTCATTCGTATTCATTCAATAGTCCTCCCAGGGACATTTTGAATTATTTCGATAAATAAATAAATGTTTGTACACTCGTTGTTTCTGGGTTAATCAATAAGGAAATTTTACTTTATTAATAATAACTAGGGTCATGGATTGTTTGTGTTATCGCGATATTAGATAAATGATTCAGTTTGTAATAATTCTACTATAATATTTGGAGCAATATTTCATCTGGCTTCAATAATCCGAAACTACAGTGCATTTTCATCAAATAAAATTTTTCGAAATGACTTGCGCAGAAGTCGCCTCAAACAGGCCGCGCATGCGGAATCTACGCCTTTCCTTCACTACCTAGCTCGCTTCACTTAGCCTTCTCTAGGTAGCTAAACCCCTGGTTTGCTCTCACTGTTATATCTTTGCTCTCTCTAGGAGTTATTATTGTTGTTTTGTGTTATTGTCTTTAATCAAGTGGGGGAACTTCCATTTCCCACCATCTTTTTCAGTTCTCGCTAAATCCATATTTTCATTTTTTTACAAAAATTAAGACTGAAGAAACAAAGAAAACGTGCTTTGTTTTGAATGAATACACAAAATAGAACAAATGATCCCAAACGAACTTTATGATTGTGAAAAAATTAGCGAAATTTTACATTATTTGGTTATTTTTTGCTTGCGCCTGGCTAACGGAAAAATACATTTAAAAATATATGTATTTTTTTTTAATTAATTTGTAAATACTGAATATTAACATTGAGAATAAAAGGTACCTCTCTATTATTTAATCAGCGTTGCTTAGCAACAAATTTAGGATCTAAATTTTTTGCAGCCTTTTGTCGTACCCAAACAGTTATTTTATGACTATTTTTTAGAAATTGGCAAATCACAAATCCCCAACTGATATTTTTAAGCTACTACAAAAAATAAAGAGTTAACAAATAGTTAACACCTCGAAAAACGCTTAACTTGAATCCTCATACTAGACTGAAACGTCAAGAAACAGCTCGATGTTTCATGCTACTTCAACATTTACTATACAAACGCTCTAAGCTCTCAATTAATTACAAAAGACTCATATACATGACAATCATAAGACACATCTGGACTTTCGAAATAGAGCTTTGGGACTCTACTAAACCATCGAATTCCTCTCGTACACAATCCTTCATAAACTCCTCAATGCTCCTTAGTTTGTTACGAACGAAGTAATCCATAATGACCTTAATGTCCCATTTGTTGCTTTGGCCCGAATTCGATATCAATCTTTTCATGACAAACTTCATTGCCACTCAAACCCACCAGTTTCAAACTCGCAACCTCTTCAATTATTGATTATCCTCCGAGGCGTCTCGTGAGATGGCCTCGTGACCTTCTAAGTTGAACTTTTTATTTGAGTACTGCCATTTTGTAGTTTCTCGACTTTATGTCGGGACATTATTTATCCTTCATTATATTTACTGGATGTATTCTGCATACAGTTGTAAATTTCAATAAATATATATTTTAAAAAAAATAATTATATGAAAAACCCAATTTTTATTTTCCCTCCGAAATCATCATACATAGTAGCTAACTTTTTTTTTCAAAAAGACTTCTCATCTCCCCATTAGTATCTGCGAGTGGCGAGATAAGTGGCACGTTTTCTAACGTGTTGATGTCAAATTAATTTTTCCGTGGCAGCTTCAACTCGAATACACAATTATTTAGTATACTTGTAAAACATACACTCTCTTACGATGGAAGATAAAAGGTAAACAATATTCATGAAACTTTCCTTATTGCCGTTTAAACAAATAGATTTATTAATTTATTTAATAATATTGATTTAAATGGTTTAAACAAATTAATCAAATATATGTGTCCTTGTTCTTATAAAATCTAAAGAAAAAAATATGTATCAGCAATTATTTATAGAAATATTTACTCTTTAAACTGTTTTTTACATAATTAAATCTACTAGTAAACGTTGTTTTTTATGTTTTTATTTATTTCTTATATAATTTGCTGCAATTCACAAAAAGTATATGCTGTACTAAATAGGCGAGTCTCAAACTTAAAAACAATTACCATTGGACAAATTTAAATGTATCTAAACACAATCATTTTTTTTTATTTAATGGCATTGGATACCTCCATCCATATAGCCAGCTATATATATATATATATATATATATATATATATATATATATATATATATATATATATGTTTATTTGGTTACTCAGTAAGTTTGATGCCAACAGCACGCGGTTTTTTCCCAGATGGTTACCGCCTGTTTTTCCCAGGCGGTCACCCATCCAAGTACACGGTCACATCCAAGTACTGGATTTGTTTTGCCTTTTTAAGTACTTGGATTTGGACACTACACGCCTTTACTTCGGTGATCGGACGGGAACCTGTGTGTTCAACGTGGTATGGCCGTTGGCAAACAGAATCATAATATACAATGAAAGAAAAAAATATTCAATAAATCTTTCAACGGAAAAAAAAATTAATAACAATAAAATAAAAGAAATTGGTATCCTACAATAATAAATGCTTTGTTCTTTTATGTAAATACCGCTTGTACTATTTTTTGTATAGTTCCCAATACTTTTCATTAGAGGGTTTGTTTGCACTTTAAAGAATTGTTTGCATAGTTTATTGATGAATACATTAATATTAGGTATATATATAAAGTTATGCATAATTTTAACTTTAGTGTACTATGCATAATTTCCAGTAATTCTAAGGCATTTATTTTGGAATATTTGTAGTTTTTTTATAATTAGTTTTCGACATGTAACTAAATATTGGGCATGCATATGTTTGTATAGGTCTCAAGCAGGCTTTAAATATTAATGACTTATTATCTGTGCTTAATTTAGAATTCCTGTTAAAGTATGCAAATTAAAAATAAGAACCCTGTTTGTTTCATTGCACACACAATAAGTGTAGAAGTTAACCTTTTGTCCATATTATGTTCTAAATATTTAATCTGCTTTGTCCATGTTGCAGGCGTTCGGTGTACATTCAGTTGGGGGGAGGGGGTGTACATTCAGTTGGGGTCTCTTTGTAAATAATGTAGCTTGGGTTTTATCCTGATTTATTTTAATTTTCTATTTATTGTAGAATCTCTCTATTTTTTGGAGTTTGCTCCTTAAGAAACGATTTTCATATTTTACCCGCGGTATTAACATTTTATGAGGAGATATACTAATCAAAATTCCTACGTTATATTACACATTGTCCCTTTTACATTAATAATAAATCGTTACACAAAGATCTCAACATACCACTCGTGACTGACACAATCAAGAAAAACTACAAAAAATTGCATGGCTTTCTGGACACGCAAACTTACTATATGTGATCTAGAACAAATCACCATCCATACATTCGTGATCATCAATAAACATTTTTTACTTACTTTATCATTCACGATGGGTCTTTAGTTCATTACAAGGTAGAGACTGGACGTTCCTAGAACAGTTGTTGCACAGGAGGGGATTTGTCCGAGATCTGTTTCAGGTTTCCCCCAGTTAAGAATATTTACTTTATCGAGGCTGGGTGAACCTCAGGAGAACCTGCAGATATCACTCTCTTCATCTGTGACTATTAAAAGTTTAAATAATTTATCTGCAACAGATTTTAATATAGCAACTCAGCTCCTGCTCTTAAAAAGATAAAAAAAAATTTAATTATCTTTTTATTGCGATGGCTATTAATTATATTCTATACTACACCAATCTATTAAAGATTTCATTTATTTTTATATTTATTTTTTAATTACACCTTTATTGGACATTCTAGGATAAAAAAGGGTGTTGAGGTCGCAGGTGAAAAAAAAAAAATCCACAAAGTGAAAAGCCCGTTCGTAATGAAACCATTAGTGAAAGGGCTTTTGAAATTTCAGAGGATACAGAGAGCGATTTCCCGCTCGAGCGAGAATCGAACCTCGGTTAATGAACGCATATGATGTCTCTGTTGATTTTTCCGGTAAAGCTTACCGATCATCTGGAGGCAAATCTCCTTTCGTTTCGTTTTTGCACCTCATAAACAACTTTTTTTTATTACCAAAGTTGTTTCTTTGAATGCGACAATTAATTAATTAATCTCATCAAATACATAAATATTCCATTCCTCAATTTTTAGGTTATCTAATTATTTATGTCAGAAAAAAACGTAAATATTTGTTTATTCATTTAAACTCACTTTATGCTATTAGTTTATATACTAATATATACTATAGTACTATATATACTATTTAGGTATATAGTAATCAGGATAGGGATCTTCAACAAGTAGCTGATATTGTACAGGCTCGGGAACCCCATTTTAAGTCCCTTCCGAAGGATGGCATAATTAAGGATTTCTTACTCCCTTGAAAAAATCCTAGGGTTGCGAACTCACGATCGTAGGTTGCTATGATAACCCCTAGACTTTAGGTTACCCCTTGTTTAGTTATTTTTAACAAAAAAACCGACAAAAATTACTTAATTTTATCTCAATACATAAAAGAGTTCGTCCTGACTAATAAGATCATCGCAGAGCCAAAACGGCATAAGCTATTGACTTGAAATTTAGACAGTAGATGCATTTTAAAAGATCAACGAGTACTAGGAAAGGATTTTGGAAAATTCGCTCCCTAAGAGGGTGAAAATGGTGAAAAACGTTTGAAAATACAACAAAAAAAACACGTAATTTTTAAAGCGAGCACCATGAAATTTTAGATTTAGCTTCTACATTAAAAATAAAGAAATACGCGTCTTTTTATTTTTTGAAAATCGACCCCTAAAAGTGGAAAATACGGTAAATCATATCATGCTAAATATATATATATATATATATATATATATATATATATATATATATATATATATATATATATATATATATATATATTGTTTTTTTTACTTTTCTTGACTGTTATGGAAATAATATAATATTTAGATCTTGAGTTTCAGTCTTTTATTCGTCGCCTGAGAAATTAATAAAGAAATAAAAGACTGAAACTCAAGATCTAAATATTATATTATATATATATTAGAGAAGAAATTAGTTGACTGGAACTTCTAAAGTAAGGATAGAAATAGTTGGGGGTGCAGTCAATTAAGACACCATAATAAGTGCATACTTATTTATTGTGTGCCGACGTTTCGACCTACAATGTAGCTCATCTTCAGGGCTGTGAGAGAAAATAGACAAAACAAAAGAACTATAAAATTACATTACAGTACCAAGAAAATGATAATATAATAATGTAAAGTAACAGAAAAATTGAACAAAATACTGATGGAATTATTCTTAGATAATTTTTATTCATATTATTCCTTCACTATTTTGTTCTATTTTTCTGTTAATCTACATTATTATATTATCATTTTATTGGTACTGTAATGTAATTTTATAGTTAGTTAGTTCATATAACGTCACTTTATGCTGCTATGGCTAATCGGACGATGCTACAGTGGGAGCTCTAAATTTTGCCTATCCAGGTTTAATTAGGATAGGGATTTTTAACGAGTACCTGACATCGTACAGGCTCGGGACCCGTTTAACGTCCCTTCCGAAGGACGGCGTAACTAAGGATTTTTTACTCCCTTAAAAAACTCCTAGGGCCACCTGCCGGGCTACGAATCCGCGATCTTGGGCTTAGTATAATTTTATAGTTATTTTGTTTTGTCTAATTTCTCTCACAGCCCTGAAGATGAGGTACGATATAGGTCGAAACGTCGGCACACAATAAATAAGTATGCACTTATTATAGTGTTTTAATTGACTGCACCCCCAACTATCTCTCTCCTTATATATATATATATATATATATATATTAATTCGTCCCCTAAGTTAAGTTTGAGATGTGAAAATAAGTAAGCAGGCTTTACATTTTGACATAATAATAATTGTGTTACAGATTTTACAAAATAAACCCCTAGATATTACAGTTTTTGATGTTATATGGTGGATTTCAATAGAAAACTTATCGATAGTTCCGTAATTATGTCACTTAATATTTAATAGAACTGTTTATTAAAATCCATCAACAACGGGGATAAGCATTGGTAGGCTGGCTGAATTCACAAATGCTTCAAGTCATTGTTTATAATATGGAGTTCATTTATGGAATTCAAAATTCACTCTCCGATTAAACTCAACATAAATTTCTATTTAAAATCAACGCGGACGAAGTCGCTGGCAAAAGCTAGTTTAGTCCATAAATTTCAGTTAGTCAATAGAGTGTCAATATTTGGAGGATATACAGTGATAGATACAGTACCTCCAATACTATTTATTGAAAGCGATAAAATTAGCTCAGTCTGCAGGGTGCTGGGTCGTTGTTGGTTCGTACAGGGATGTGTGACCATAACCTGGGGCTGAGTTTTCAGATGCCCCTCGGGAATAGTCCAGTTATACAAAAATAGCAAAATCAAAGATATTGTAATTTCAAAATTAATTTAATAATTTTATTTCAAAATATAAATTGATAGAAAACTTAAAACAATCTTGAATATAAACTATAACCCGCTGGAATTTTAGAATTACTGGAAAGTATAACTGTAGTAATATTTACAACTGTATTGCAATAATACAACAAGTAAATAGGCTAAGTGATAAATAATGACATGAGAATGGCAAGTAGAGAAACTACCCACTGGTAGTACTCAAATCAAAGTTCAACTAAGAAGGTCACGTGGCCATCTTCTTTTCAGACGCCTCGGAGGATTATCGGGAATTGAAGAGGAAGCTAGGTTTGAAACTAGAGGGTTTGAGTGGTAATGAAGTTTGTTATGAAAGGATAGATACCGGGTTCGGGCCAAATCACCAACAGAAGGCACATTAAGGTCGTTATGGATGACTTTATTCTTAACAAAATAAGGAGCATTGAGGATTTTACGAAGGATTTTGGATTGTAAGGATTGGATACGAGAGGAATTCGATGGCTTAGTGCAGCCCCAAAGTTCTACTTCGTATAGTTCATAATTAAAAATGTCTTATAAAAAATAACTGAACAATTGTTTTTATCAACATATTTTTATTGAAGTACAAGCTCCTAAATTGTTCAAATAGGCTTGTGATATATACAAGTTATGAAAATAAATTTTAAATTAACGCATTTATTTTTTCAAGTATAGTAGTTTTAATTTAATTTCATATAATAAATACAACTTTGTTGTACATTGTGTTAGTGCGTACGTGTGTTTTTGTGTTTATGTGAGTGTGTGTGAGAATGAGTAAGAGAGAAGAAAGAGAGGGAAATTCATGTATCGTTTTTATAGTCAGTGTTATTTTTGAGAATTTATTGAAAAAGTCGATATTTCAATAATAATAAATATTTTTCAATCATACTAAATATCTAATATTTCCAAATGTATTATGAAATATTGTAATTGTACTCAAATAATTTGAATCTGAACAGTCCTCTTACTTCTAATGATAACGTTTTTTTTTTTTACTTCTTGCGAGATTTGTGATCATGTTTTTATTATTTGCCGGAAATAATAATAAACAATTTTCTCCTTTGCGATATTTACTCTATTAATTACATAATATGTGTTAGTATAATCTCCAATCGTTATATTTACATAAATGTAATATGTAAGATTAAAAAATTCAGAACATGCCAAAATATTATTGAGTTAATTTTATTAAAATATTTGTGTTGAAATCACGCGGGCATGATGTCACGAGAAATCTTAAGTGTTTATGAACATTGTCATCTGAATAAAAATAATTTTTGTAAATAAACAACAATGCAATCTAAGATTTCGCCGTAACAAACAATATTTTTGCAGAACTATTACAAATAATATTTTTCTTTATAGTACGCAATAAATTTTTTTTCTCCTTATATATTTATCCATACCTGTCAAATACAAATAGAGAATCAGCAGATTGGCTGGCAGTAAACTAATATACAATGACATGAGAGGCATGAAGAAGAACAGTAGCCAACAACTACCTCTCCCTTGGCTTGCTTTAATTTCCTACTGTAATAGATCCCTCATCCACCTCCTTTTTAATTTCCTCCTAGTATCAATGGGTTTGGGTTTCCGTGAAGTTTTCCTTGAAAACGTTCGTATGTGTTCCTCAACCGTTGGTATTTTTAAGTCAGTATGCAAAGTTCTCTTATTGACTTACCAAGGTGCTTTGGTGATAAGTCCTAGTACTTTTGACTGAAAAGTTTGCAGTCGTTTTCTCTGAGTCTGTTTAGCGATCCCGTATATTTCCAAACTGGTTTTAGTAAGTAAGTATACGTTTGAAAGTATTTAAATCGCAAAATTTTCTGTTTTCATGTTTTTGATTAACCACTCGTGACTGGCACAATAAAAAAAACTACAAAAAAATTCATGACTCATTTTTCTGGACATCCAAACTTACTTGTACAATCATTACTGACAGACATATTACCACAGAATCCGACAAGGAGACTGAAACGCCCCTGGAGCAGTGATCTACTACAGTGAGATGAACCACGCTAGGAGTGCCTTCAATGGCAGGTTTCTCCATATAGGCTTCCCCGAGAATCCCCTAAATTTGTATAATTTCTGAAATAAATATTTTTATTATTATTATATTTTTGATTGGAAATAATCATCTTCATTCATTATTGAATTCATATTTTCTTTTATTAACCTGGAATCCTCATACAAGACTGAAAAGACAGGAAACCGCTCGACGTTTCAGGCTACTTCAATACTTACTAGACAAACGCTCTAAGCTCCCAATTAACTACAAAAGACTCATCTACATGACCATCATACGACCTATTTGGACTTACGGAGTAGATGGGGCTCCACTAAGCCATCGAATTCCTCTCGTATCCAATCCCTACAATCCAAAATCCTTCGTAAAATCCTCAATGCTCCTTATTTTGTTAAGAATAAAGTCATCCATAACGACCTTAATGTCCCTTTTGCTGCTGATTTGGCCCGAACCCGGTATCTATCCTTTCATAGCAAACTTCATTCCCACTCAAACCCTCTAGTTTCAAACCTAGCCTCCTCTTCAATTACCCGATAATCCTCCGAGGCGTCTGAAAAGAAGATGGCCACGTGACCTTCTTAATTGAACTTTGATACGAGTACTACCAGTGGGTAGTTTCTCTACTTGTCATTCTCATGTCATTATGTAACACGCATTCTATTTACTTGTTGTATAATTGTAATACAGTTGTAAATTTCAATAAATAAATTAAAAAAAAAAAAATATTTTCTTTTAGCGTTCCATCGTATAACCTAAAAACTGTTAGCCATAGGAAATCGAACTAACCCAAAGTGTAACATACTGTATTTTATTGAATAATTATTAGTTGACCATAGAAAAAAATAGTTTGAGTGGAGGTAAAAAAAAAATCCTTAAATAGTTGGTAACCAATGTCACAGATCTTCTTCAGGACTGAATAAATAAGTTACAAAAATACATAAAACTAAAATATTATAGTGAACAAGACCCAACAAGAAGTATAATTTTATTCTAATTATTTTAAAGTTATCCATATTAGTATTTTGTTTAGTATTTTTTATATTATAATTAATTCGTAAATAATAAATAATACAGCCCTGTTTATTTGACACTGAAGATTTGCAACGTGGGTCAAAACGTCGGTTTTTAGAAGATCATTACTTGAATCTCTAAAAATATTTCGATTTTTTGATATTTTTTTTAATTGAATCTTTTATATATTGTTACGGGCTACTGGGTATTAAAATGAATTAAACAATTCCTTAATTAAAGATACTAATATTTATTAACAAAATGATAAAAAGGATACAATTAAACTATTAACAATTAAATTATTAAACTAATATAAATTTATAATAACAATATTCTAAATGTTTATTATCTAGGCCTAACTCCTATTTAATTATTACAATAATATAAGATATTACTAATTCTAGATAGCTTAACTAGTTACAATAGTTTCTATGAATATTATAAAATTACACTACAATTTATAACTAATAGTTAACACTTACAGTTCACTAGTCCACCGACCGTAAGATTCTCCAAGTATGACAAACTGACACACAAAAATAGTTTATTACACTCGCGAGACTGTCACAGTTCACTGATACACTTATTAAACTGGCCGGTTCAACACTGACTAGTTTATCACACTGACACTCACTTATCACAGATCTTCACCGTGCGTGGTCTACTCTCAGACTGACTCGCTCGAGTCGAGGGAAGTATTTAAATAGGCAAGGACGAACATTCTAGAACACGGAGGGGCTAGACAATTCTGGAATCTTCTTAATCCTTTTCCGACAAAAGGAGACGATCTAGAACGGTCCTAATCCTATTTTAACTTCTCCCGCCGACGGATTTAAGCCGCTAATCCTTTGCTTCCTGCGACCGTAACAGTATCATTGAAACTTTTATTTTCTTTAGAATAAAATATTTCAGAAACAAATAAAAATGGGAAGCGTTACTATAGTTTGAATAGGAGTCACCTGTGGTGTAATGGTTAGTAGGAATGGCATAAAAAGAGCAAACAACAAATTAACTAAGCAATGATCAAATTTTAATGTTTTAAGCATGTATGAGATGAAAATAGTTGACTGGATGATCTAATGTAAAGGAGATAGTTGGGGGGTGCAGTCAAAAAAACACTGAATAAGTAATAAACTTATAATTATGTGCCGACGTTTCGACCTACAGTGTAGGTCATCTTCAGGGCTATGAGAGGGAAACAAACAGAACAAAAAATATAAAAATGTACAGTAACAATAATATGGTGACAAGAAATATAGAAAATTAAAATAGTGGCAGATTTGAAGATGAAAGATAACGAATATTAAAAAAGTGACAGAATACAATAAAATTAAGATATAGAGAGACAGATTTAAAAATTAATGATAATGAAAAGAAATTAAAATAGTGACAGATTTAATAAAATTAAGATAAAGACAGACATAACAAAATTAATGATAATGAAAAGAAAATGAAAATAATGACAGATATAATAAAATAAGTCAGATTTAATAAAATTAAAGAAAATGAGCAGAAATTATAAATTATAAATAACGCATATAAAATAAAATACAGAAAATAAATGTACAGAAAGGATAGTAAAGTAAAAATAATATAAAGGAAAATCAAAAAAGAGGAGGTAAACCAAAGACACAAAAGGAGAATATCAACATATACAAAAAAGGTTGGAACATGAAGAATTAAGAAAAACTAGTAAAATAAAGATATAAAAAGTATGATAACGGACTTAAAGAGGTTACATGTTACAGAAAAGTATGGAACTGTATGTACAATAACTAATGTGAATAATAGAAATACTATTGTACAGTAACAATAGTGTACAATGACTGTTTGAAAAATAGTGAATAGGATTAATGAATTTGAAAAATTAAAAATTAGTGCAGAAAATATGAACTCATATTAATAATATGAAATATGAGAAATAAATATGAACAAACTATAAAGGTCATGTGTGTTGTAGAGGTTAGTATAACAGCCATTTTTAATTTTTTAAAGGGAGTGAAAAATCCATTGTTGTGCTGTCTTTCGGATGCGGCGTAAAATGGCGGATCAGACCTGTCTACTCATTAAAAATCCCGATCCTAATTACACCTGGATAGGCTACATTTATGGCTTTCTCTGTTGCATCATCCTATTAGTCATGTTAGCTTAAAGTGACGTAAAATAGCCGAGAAAAAAAAATACCTGAAACAAATTTTGATGAAAACAGAAATTTAAGTAGTGAAAAACTTGAATGAGAAAAGAAAAAAAGGAGACCTGTATGCTAATCGTTAAAAGGGCCTGATAAGGACAAGGCCAAGCCACAGGTTGCTAGAAAATTGTTCCTCGGCACGCGAACAACATTTGTTATTCAATGAAGAAAAGCTTTTAGGTGAGTACGTTATGTGTGTTTATTATGTTATGTGTGTTTATTATTACGTTATGTGTGTTTATTATGTGTAATGGGTAAATAAGTGCATTTGGGTTTATTATTTTTAATAATTTTTTTGTTTTGTTTGGTTTCTCTATTGTAGAAGGTATTAATATCATTACCACTATTGTCATTAGTATTTATATGGTAGAATAGAATAAAATAGAAAAGTAACTTTATTCTGGGACTAAGTCCGTTTAAAGTAACAAACATGAACAGAAAAAGAAACATAATATATATCTGGCCAGAAGGCGAATAATAATAATATGTAAATCATGAAGTATTTAACAATTACAAAAAAAAAAATTTATTTTATTTTTATTTTTAATTTATTGAAATTTACAACTATAATAATATTACAATAAGTAAATCTGCTAATATGTACAATATGACATGAAAAACACTTGTGGAGAATCTACCCATCGGTAGCACTCCAATAAAGTTCTATAGTAGATGGTCTCGAAGCCATCTTCTTTTGAGACGCCTTGGAGGGTTTAGAAGCAAGTTGAGAGACTAAGGGATTGAAGTGTGTATGGAGCTTGTCATGTAAGGATAGGTATCTAGTTTGGGGCAAATCAGCAACATGTGGGATATTAAGATCATGATGGATGAGTTTGTTTGTTACATAATAAGGAGCATTGAGGATTTTACGAAGGATTTTGGATTGTAAGGATTGGATACGAGATGAATTGGATGGTTTAGTAGAGCCCCAAAGCTCGACTACGTATGTCCAAATAGGTCTGATAACTGTCATGTAAATTAGTCTTTTGTATTTAATTGGGAGCTAAGAGCGTTTGTCCAGTAAATGTTGAAGTAGGCGAAAACGACGAGCAGTTTCTTGTCTTTTCAGTCAAAAAAAAAAAATTAAAAATGAAATAACTAAAAAGTACGAATCATGACAGGATATTAACCGATTATTTAAAAAAAATATATACGAGTATTAATAACAACATTTAATAAATAAAATAAATCCATGATCTAGTTTTCAATGATTTCATTCCAAAATTTATATTATCTCCTTTACGAAAAAGAAACAAAAACAATTATTCAATATTGATCCAACACTTGACCGTCGGGATATTTGGGCAATGTGGAGTTTCCAGGAAAGGCTTTCATCAATAGTGAAGCCTAAGTGTTTGGCAGAGGAGCTAAAACTGATGGGGATGGAATCGATTTGATAAATTATAAAAGATTAATGCCCTTTAATTCTCCGTGCAAGTCATTGTCGATTGAAGATTGGACTCTAGCTTGCAGCAAAGACTTAGGTGTCTTCATAAATGAGACACTCGACAAGGATATAGACATGAAGATATCACGAAGAAGGAAAATCATTAGGAGGAAGAAGGAGGAAGGTACTTTACCTTTCTTCTGGAGACACCCCTATTGGGGGCCGAAACATGGACAGTAAAAAGACAATATGCACGTAAACTGCTTGCTCTCGAGATGGACTTTTGGAGATTAGCTGCCGGAACTCAAGACACTAACACATACCCATAGTGTTATAAGAGAAACTATAAGGCAGGAGAAGAATATATTATACGAAATAGTGACCAGGTGGCTTCACCTGGTTTTGTCATCTGATGAGAATGAGCGACAATAGATGGCCAAAGAAACTCTTCCTGCATAAACCAAATTATAAAAGAAAGAGAGGAAGACATAGATAAAGGATGTAAGAGAAGGAATGGCAGCAAGAGGAAGAAGAAGAATGGGCCGATAGGAAGAATTGGCAGGAAATAATTTTGGGTATCGGGTTACATTTATTGTAAAAAACCCAAATAAATAAATTTTTAAAAAATAAAAGATTAATCAGCTTTTATTATTTCTTCATTAATAAATACTCTCTAAAATTGCCAGGGCCTAAATTTCTAATCGATAGGAAGAGACCTACAAATACACCGCCCTCTTAAAAGTCGATATTAAAATAAAAATTTAATTCAAAACCACAATTTAGTCGACTCGGAGCGGAACCACATGGCTTAGTAATACTGTTGCGATTATGCAATGAGATGCGTCGTCTGTCCCTTCTCTGTGTCCGCCCGCTTACCGCATTAGCATTCGTTTGACTCCTCGCGTGTTCTAAGTTCAAACTGTTCGTGGTAATTCGGCAGTTTGGAGTTGGTTATGTATGTTGTAAGTTTGTATTATACATAATATAGTATATATTAAGAAAAAAATAATAACCAGTAAAATATAGGTTAGGTTTTAGGTTTTATTGCTTATAGAGGCACAACATCTATGGCCATTAGCGTCCTTCTTCTTTTTGTTCAAATGTTTATTTCATTATTTATTTATTCATTTATCAGCCTCTTTCTTCTTTTGGTTCAATATTTAGTTCTTTATTATTTTTTGGTTTAACTTTTATTTCCATTTAACCTATAATTATTATATTTTACTGAAAATATTATTTTCTTTAAGAAAGGTTATCACTTTTTCTATATTTGCGGCGTTATTTCCCAGGATAGTCGAGGTTTTCCTATCAATCCTCAAGCCATAAAAATATGTTTCATACAGGGGGCAGTCTTCCAAGATGTGGGTGATAGCTGCATTCTGCAACTTCCGTACTTCGGTGGTTCATCTTTCTCGATCAAATATCCTTGCATCAGACGCGTGTGGCCGATTCTTAGCCTCGTGATGACTACTTCCTCTCTTCTGTTGCTGCGGCAAGAACTTTTCCACGGTTTTATTTCCGCTTTAATACTTTTCAATTTATTATTTTTATCAGTTTCCTCCCACAGCTGTATCCACGTCATGAGTGCTTGGTGTTTTAGATATTGTGCAATGTCCGATATGGTATAAACATTTGTTATGGCCGTAGATGATGCTGCTTTTTTGGCTGCTCGGTCTGCCGCTTCATTGCATATATATATATTTATTATTTTTTTGACGAGACTAAGGACTGCCCGACTATGATGCAGGTTTCTTTTTCGGTTCTTTCTTCTTGGTCAATCATTGCTCGAGGATTTCAATGAAATTTTTCCTACTTTCTTCCTTTTTTTCTGTCTACCAAAAGTGCCGCGTTTTTCCGGAATTTCTGTCCTATTTTCACATATATCCTATGTAAACCCGAGTCTCGTGGGTTTTTTCTTTTATGATGAGCATTCGTGGTTGAAGTTGTACCCCATAATTTTACTCAAAAATGTCTTATTTAATTATTGTTCGGTCAGCCTCTGAATTGTCAATAAAGTCTTTTTACACTCATTTTTGTTTCCAAGTGTGGAATTTAACTGTAAATTTCTCTCTTGGATTTTAGCCCCTATTATTCTAGTATTATTTTGGGCCTGTGGATTTTCCTAAGAATCCTTCTTTATATTTTGAGTAATGTTTTCTAGATTGGGAAAGCACATAGTCTTTGTCCCGTACAACATCACTGCTCTTACATCAGTATTGAAGATAGTTGATTTATTTTTTTTTTTGGAGAGACATTTTATATTATGCATGTCACTCATCAAGCATAAATTATCCAAACTTCAACAGCGTAGCCAATACTTTATTTTTTATGATATAGCTTTTTACTGGACTAGTAATTGATATTTAACTAAGAAGTAAAAAAAAAACCATTCTCCAGTCATAATATTTTATTTTCTCACTTTCCACAAAGACGTTTCGACCCCTTGGGTCATTATCAATTCTTTCACTGTCTCTCCTGATTTATACCATTTTTCTGCAATTCACCATATAAATTTACTAACATTAACAACAACATAAATTATTAACAATTAAATTAAAAACATTAAAAATTGTCCTAAAAAACCGAAATTTAAGTATAGATACCTCTTATGGACGTCAATAATATAAAATTTTTTTTGGAGATATATTCTTCTCCATGGTCATTTTTCAAACTCTGCCTTATACTTTGGACTTCCCCTATTCTTAAAAACACCTTGATATTGCCTTGAAGAAAATTGAAAATTGTAAATCTATAGGAGTTTATTTAAATTATGCTATATATTATTTATTTTTAATATTTTATGTTTAATTTTTGTTTTTTGTTTTTTTGTTTTTTTTTTGGGAGTATTAGAAATAATATGAATATGATTAGGACTAGATAATAGATATATATTATATTATAGATATATAATATAATATATTATAGATTATAGATATATAATAGATAATATGATTAGAATGATGAATTTCGGTTTTTTAGGACAATTTTTAATGTTTTTAATTTAATTGTTAATAATTTATGTTGTTGTTAATGTTAGTAAAGTTATATGGTGAATTGCAGAAAAATGGTATAAATCAGGAGAGACAATGAAAGAATTGATAATGACCCAAGGGGTCGAAACGTCTTTGTGGAAAGTGAGAAAATAAAATATTATGACTGGAGAATGTTTTTTTTTTACTTCTTAGTACTTTATTTTTCTGAAAAATGTTTGCTGATTATTTTACACAGATATTTTAAACTTTTAACCTCCTGGATTTTAGCGAACTCCGTTTTCACTAAACTAATCTAGGGTTCTGTGGTCATAAATTTATTTTTATATATTACCTAGCACATAAATGCACGATGATTCGATGCCGAAATATTCTTGGCCCAGATCCTGTCGCAGTGTTTATAAAAAACTTGCCCCTGATATTATATTTGCCTCAGCTGGAGCTCTCAGGGCCCCCCCCTGAATAAATTATTCGCTTTAGAAACTCCTCTCCGAAAATAGGACACTGAGATCGTCTATCTCCAGCGAATCGCTCTGTTCTCGAAAATATTTAAGTAGTATCCGAATTCTGTGACACGATAGAAATGCTTCTAATTTTGCTGCGGATTTAGTTCAATTTAAAAATAAATCTATATATATATATATATATATATATATATATATATATATATATATATATATATATATATATATATATATATATATATAGCCAAGACAGAGGAGAACCCATAATTTGGTGAATTGATTTCTATATAATATGATTATTCATTATAGCAGTCAATAAATTCTAAAAAATCAGGAAAACTTAAAAATCAAACCGTCATTGATCTTAACCCAGGATGTCCTAATGAACATTTCCTTCACACAGATAATTATTTAAGTATTTTTTTTTAAAATAAATTCATTGAAACTTACATCTGTATTATAACAATACTATTAAATGGTAAGAATCTTACATAAAAGTATGAATAAAGACAAGTAGTAGTACTCAAATAACAATTTCAACTTAGAAGGTCACTAGGCCAACTTCTTTTCAGAGGCCCCGGAGGATAATAAGGAATTGACAAAATAGCTAGGTTTGAAACTAGTGTGTTTGACAGAGAATACATTTTTTCATGAAATGACTGGTATCGAGTTTGGGCCCAAATAAGAAACAAATGGGACATTGAGTGATTATTGATGACTTTATTCGTAACAAAGGGGCATTGAGGATTTTAGGAAAGATTTTGGATTGCAAGGATGGCTTAGTGGAGCCCCAAATCTCTACTCCGTAAGTCCAGATTGGTCTAATGATTCTCATATATATATATATGAGTCTTTTTTAATTAATTGAGAGCTTAGAGCGTTTGTATAGTAAATTTATAGTAAAAATGACATCATTTTTGAAATGATAAAATCAGTCTTTATTTATTTTATTTTTTATTTTTTATGTTCCGTTCAACCGTGGTTAATTAGTTGTAACTTTGCATTAAATTTAAAGCAATACAACAAGTAAATGGCAGGAATGATATATAGTGGCATCGCTAAATACAATTAGAGAAACTACCCAGTGGTAGTGATCAAATATAAAATTTAACTAAGAAGGTCACAAGGCCATATTCTTTTCAGAAGCCTCGGAGGATTATCAGGATTTGAAGAGGTTACTAGGTTTGAAACGAGTGGGTTTGATTGCGAATAAAGTTTGTCATGAAAATTTCTGAAATCGAGTTCGGGCCATATCGGCAATAAATGGGACATTGAGGTCACTATTGATTACTTTTTTTGTAACAAAGTAAGGAGCATTGAGGATTTTATGAAGGATTTTGGACGGTAAAAAGAGGCGGAGTGGCTCAGTGGTGGAGCACTGAGCTGCCACGCCGGAAATACTGGTTCAAATCCCGCTGCAGGCCATGACTTTTATTTAGTGTGTTTGCAGCGGAAGATGGATCATTTAGGATCTAGGACCCTCCTGAGACCCACCCAGCCTCTATAAAATATTATAAAATAGGGTACCCAAAATAAGGAGGAAAATCTGGCGGTTGAGCGTGACCTAGGACGTCACCTCCTTGCAGAACCGTTGTCCATGAAACAGTACAGTCTCTACCATGTACTGAACCCCAGACCCTCCATGGGTTGTAGTGGTACAGGTTTTTTTAATGGTAAGGATTGAATACGAGAAGAATTCGATGGCTTAGTGGAGCCCCGAAGCTCTACTCCGTAATTTCAGATGGGTCTAATGATTGTCATGTAAATTAGTATTTTGTAATTAATTTGGAGCATATAGTAAATGTTGAATGTCATGAAACGGCCTGCTATCTCTTGTCGTTTCAGTCCAGAATGAGGATTCCAAGTTAATCATTTGTCAAGGTGTAGTCCTAAGTAGCGGACCTGTTCTACAGGAATCAGTGGGATGTTATTAAACGACACGAGGGCAGGGGGTTGCGACGTTGGGTTACGACGGAGTTATTTTTTTATATCGACCTTAATACGGTTTAAGAATCGATCCAAAACATTATGAAATACGCATTTTATTAATACAAACAAATTGTTGTATCTAAAAAAAAATGTGTGAGTCGCAATTGTTTCGTTCAAACAGGAAAAACAAGAATTATTAATTTATATATTTTCCTGTTCTACGCTATCAGTTTAGACGAATATTTGGTTTACAAGCGACAAGGAAGTCGTTGGCATACGGCGGAGGATAAAGGTGATGTTACGAGATTTGTGAGAATTTATTTTAATCCTCCAGTTTGTATATGGGTCTTTTGTAATTAATTGGGAGCTTAGAGGATATGTCTAATAAGTGTTGTTGTAGCCTGCGGCGAACAGTTAGCAAATTCTTGAATCTTAATAGGCCTTTATTTACGTATAAATATAATAAACAAATTATCCTATTCCATTGAGATTTTGACTATCTGTCAATGAATAGACATGCAGCGGGCACACGTGTTCAAAACAGTCATCTTCACAATACATGCTGAAAGATATGACGTGTCTTTTCTAGAATACTCCTACCACAGCAATGCCGCGTTCTACATATAGCTACCTCCCCCCTTCTTTTTTGATCTACTTTACTATCTTTACTAATGGTAGATAAGTAGTTCTTGGTAGTATGTTGTTCTATCTAGTTTCTGAGCACTAGGTCTCGAATTCGTGACATAATGAAATAAAGATTAAATATATATACTGTGGGCACATGCAAATCAACTTTGTGAGATCTTGAGACCCTCCTGGGGCTCAGCCAGCCTCAAGAAGTACACTGATAGGGATAAAATCCGTTCGCCAGAACCGGATGAGTCCACTATAATTCGAACACACTATTTTTTCGAATTATGATTCCTTGGACCTCGTTACGCCGATCCCTGTTAATATTTTTAATTAAAACCGTCTCTAAGTAGGAAAAAATGGCTTTAAAAAGTGCATTTTCAAGCAAAATCGTTTAAGTCCGGGTTTTTACCAAACATATTAAAATGTACATGCTTTTTTTATTATAAAGCGGACTAGTCCAGTGTAGTGTTCATATCTTTAACACATTTTTAATCAAACGCGGACTGTCCAGCAAAAATTAAATATTTTTTGCATCATTACTTTATATTTAAATCTTTAAATAACTACGATAATGACGAAAATACTGTCTTCATTGTCTTCTCAAGCAGGGACTAAAACATCCATCATTGTTTCGAAGAATGCCTTCAGTAAATGAGATAAAACTTTTTTTAGATAACACTATAATTATTTTACATCAAGTAAATTTGCTGATAAGAACAGACATGAAAAAAAAAACACTTGTGGAGAAACTACCCATCGGTAGCACTCCAATAAAGTTGTATATTAGATGATCTCGAGGCCATCTTCTTTTCAGACGCCTCGGAGGGTTATCAGGAATAGTATGGGAAGCAAGTCGGGAGACTAGCGGATTCAAGTGTGTATGGAGCTTGTCATGGAAGGATAGGTATCTAGTTTGGGCCAAATCAGCAACATATGGGATATTAAGATCATGATGGATGAGTTTGTTTGTGACATAATAAGGAGCATTGACGATTTTACGAAGGATTTTGGATTGTAAGGATTGGATGGTTTAGTAGAGCCCCAAAGCTCAACTCTGTCATGCCAAATAGGTCTGATAACTGTCATGTAAATGGGTCTTTTGTAATTAATTGGGAGCTTAGAGCGTTTGTCCAGTAAATGTTGAAGTAGGCGAAAACGACGAGCAGTTACTTGTCTTTTCAGTCTTAAACATTAATTACTCATGTAACAATAGTACTAAACCACCTATCTATAATAAAGTAATGTTGTCTCATTAATCTCCTCCAAAAATTAATATTAGTTTTTTAGCCATCCTGCAAAATTTAATTTCGTGGACCAATCAATAATAAGGGTTCCTCATCTGTCAGTTGGTCCTAATCTCGGATAAATAATCTATTTTAACAAGTTTGGAAATATTTACTGAAACTGATGGGTTTTTTTTAATCTCGTTGTAAGATGCCCTGCATTCTGGATTTGATCTTGTCTTTTTTTGCTGCAAAAAGAGTTAGCTATAAACTATATGTTGAGCCGTTTTTATGTTTTTGTTGTTACGTTACATGGTTATATTTAAACCATTTATGTAGTCCAGGAGCTTTCCCCCTGAGAATTGTCCATAACACAGGGGTGTAATTAAAGTATAAATAGGATGTATGCATCATTAGAATAATAAAATGTAAAATTTATAAATATATTTTACGCTTTATTAACAAATAAAAATCAACTGCAGTGAAAACAAATATTGGTGCCTAAGTGACGGAAATTTTAAAGAGTGTTGCCATGTGTAGGACCTGCTAGTCATACCGGGTCTTTTCTAGAAGACCCCCACCAGTTACTTTTAGTATCTGTTACTTTTAGTACCAGTTACTTTTATTGATAACTGTTATAACCTAGTAGAAATAAAAGACTATATGTTTGTATTTATGTATGATTTGTTGTTAGTTCATTTAACGTCACGTTATGCTGCTATGGCTAATCGGACGATGCTACAGTGGGAGCTCTAAATTTTGCTTATCCAGGTTTAATTAGGATTGGGATTTTTAACGAGTACCTGACATCTTACAGGCTCGGGACCCCTGTTTAACGTCCCTACCGAAGGACGGCGTAAGGATTTTTTACTCCCTTTAAAAAATCCTAGGGCCACCTGCCGGGCTACGAACCCGCGATCTTGGGTTTAGTAGTTTGTCACGCTAACCACTAGACCACAGGTGACCTTAATATGTATAATTTAAAACAATATCCACAATATTCTTCAGGATCTGCTCAAATAAATCCCTGTTTTCGTACCTCCTTCTCCAAATATATTCACACAGGTAGGAATCTATCATTGTCCGGTGGGTACCGTATTCTCTCTTGTTCCTTCTCTTGAGAGATGACCATAGATATCCGATTCTTTGAGTATGAGATCCTGTTTGTATATCCACAAAAGTTTTAGAATGATTGACAGTAAAATGTCTCAATGTATTGTATAATATTGAATGCTTTCCAAAAATGGATGATCTTACAGGAAGTTTACTCCACTCATGTCATCTCCTCATTCTCGTCTACTGAATTTCCATCTTGAATAACGATTTTCACTAATACTAAGGTTCATTTCATGTCCGTTGGAACAGTCTTTTTTGATGTATAATGCCCTAATCTTGAGCACATTTTATGATTGATTCTTGATTTTTAACTATTTTCGCATCCTCATACAAGACTGAAAAGACAAGAAACTGCACGATGTTTCAGGCTACTTCAACACTTACTAGACAAACGTTCTAAGCTCCCAATTAATTACAAAAGACTCATTTACATGACAGTTATCAGACCTGTTTCGACATACAGAGTTGAGCTTTGGGGCTCTACTAAACCATCCAATTCATCTCGTATCCAATCCTTACAATCCAAAATCTTTCGTAAAATCCTCAATGCTCCTTATCATGTCACAAACAAACTCATCCATCATGATCTTAATATCCCATATGTTGCTGATTTGGCCCAAACTAGATACCTATCCTTCCATGAAAAGCTCCATACACACTTGAATCCGCTAGTCGCTCAACTTGCTTCCCATACTATTCCTTGGTCCTCCGAGGCGTCTGAAAAGAAGATGGCCTCGAGACCTTCTACTATAGAACTTTATTGGATAGTATCTCCACAAGTGTTGTTTTTTTTCATGTCCTTTGTTCATACAGCAGATTTACTTGATGTAATATAATTACAGTTCTAAATATCAATAAATAAAAAAATTATACTTTTGGGCATCGACTTCATCTACATGACCATCATACGACCTATTTGGACTTACGGAGTAGAGCTTTGGGGCTCCACTAAGCCATCGAATTCCTCTCGTATCCAATCCTTACCGTCCAAAATCCTTCGTAAAATCCTCAATGCACCTTATTTTGTTAAGAATAAACTCATCCATAACGACCTTAATATCCCTTTTGTTGCTGATTTGGCCCGAACCCGGTATCTATCCTTTCATAACAAACTTCATTACCACTCAAACCCTCTAGTTTCAAACCTAGCTTCCTCTTCAATTCCCGATAGTCCTCCGAGGCGTCTGAAAAGAAGATGGCCACGTGACCTCCTTACTTGAACTTTGATTTGAGTACTACCAGTGGGTAGTTTCTCTACATTTCATTATCATGTCATTATATATCACTTAGCCTATTTACTTGTTGTATTATTATAATACAGTTGTAGATATCAATAAATAAATTAAAAAAAAAAAAAAAAACTATTTTCGCCAATTCTAAGAAATTCATTTTAATGACTGAGTGTACTATAAGTAAACTACATGATTTTATATTTATTTACATTTTTATTTCTATTGGGTTATAACCAAGGTCGTAGCCAAGGGGAGCTTAGGGGGTCAACCCTCCCCCCCGAAATCCCGAAATTTAGTTAGTATTAAAAATTAATAATAGGTTAAAAAAGTGAAAATTAAATTAAAAACAACACACACAACAGAGGATCCAACACATTTTACATCATTGTGCATTGCAACAAGCATACTTATATTTCTATTTCATCCAATAATACTTTATATTGGCAAATTTATTCAAATATATATATATATATATATATATATATATATATATATATATATATATATTATCTAATCTGTTAACGGTCATGGATGGATCTTGTGGGATCTGCAGATCCTCTTGGGGCTAACCACGCCTTAATAATGTGGGTAACCTTAATTACGGGAAACCAAGTGGTTAAGCCACATCTCGGAGTAATCACCTACCTGCTCAACCATTGCCCTGGAGACAGAACAGTCTCTACCGTGTACTGAATCCATAATTCTTCATGGGTTATATCGGTACTTATTCTTTGGAGCTGAAAGGGGTCCTCGCTGTGAATAGGAGAGCTGCCGAATTACAGGAAGTGCTGGCCTGTGAAATTGAGGGGTGAGTATTTGAATAAATCTGACCGGTGGAATAAGAACACTTTTGTGAGTCAATTTATTCCTTTCAGATCAAATACAAATTTTTTTTTCAAATTTCGTTTATGAATATGCGATTGAAATGATCAAAATTCAATTTATGTGGTTTTATTAATTTTTAATAAATCATGCGGACTATTAATGTATAAAAAAAATTACCATTGTCCAATTCATAGTAATTTACTAAAAATTTATTTTTTTTGTAGTTCATTTAATTTTCTTTTCTTATAATTTTATTTGTATTGCATCATCAATTATTAAAAGATTTCACCGCTTAATAATCATATCTAAACACTTAGTATTTAAAACAAAGGTGATAGGTAATTCGGAACTTGTGTATTAGCTGGTACCCATGAACCTACCTTCATATCCCATGTAACATCTTATCACTCTTGATTTGAGTTATTTGTGTGAGAGCTATTAATGTTTATACTATATTGCTTTTTTAGTATTTTTGTCTTAATTTTGTTTATTATCTAGTTTAGTTATAGTCTAACTTAATTTTGTGTTTTTAACCTATAACTTTTGTTATTGCCTATTTATATGGAACAGAATAACAATTTGGGAATAGCCGAAATTAAAACTGTGAAATACTTCCAGATATTTAGAATAAATCTTAAGACGAAATTATGAGATTCATCAAATAGATTTTGACAAGGATAGAGTTGTTTCCTTCGAAAGTGTTGGAAAAATATTTATATAAAAAAAGAAAATATTTATTTCATTTTGTGTATTTCAATTTGCATTAATATTAATACAAAGATAGGTGTTATAAATATCTGACTAGAATGACAATGGTCCCTGAACCAAAATATAGCAGTCCCAGCAGACCGCCTAATGCACATTCGTACAGGATATTCGTACGGAATAATAATTTTTTTTTAATAAACTATTCTCCCAAGGATTTAATTTTAAAATCTTTCTACGCACCCCAGAATATCTCTATTTTGTGTTTGTGTTTAAAAGCGATAAATCATTAGGTCATCAAGGCTAAGTCTTTCAAAGTCTTTCTCACACATACACACGCACAATTTGAGATAATGAAATAATTCAGACATGAGACCATGTGCTATCATGAAACTTAAATACCAACAGCATGGTAGTTTCATTATCAACAAAATCTAATGGTTGAGCGTGATTTGTCCTAGAAACAGAACAGTCTCTACTGTGTATTGAGCTCAAGGCCCTTCATGGCTCATAACGGTAGTATAGATTTTTTTAATGTATATTAGAAAATTACTCACACTTTAGGTTCTACTTGTAACTACAGCCCCACTACAATAAGTTAAGTCGGATTTTGTCCAGAGAGAGTTAACTGCTTTCAGATAACCGGAATCGTATCATTCTTGTAGTTTTTGGCTTTAAATGGAGTTGCAATATAAGCAATGACTCCTTTTCAAGCCAATGCCTTACTTAGCCCCTTATTCACTACGAAAATAACTCGATTCCGGTTACTTAAGTACAAGAAATTCATTTTGAAGTAAATTAGACTTAAACACTTATTCACCAGGGCTGTAGATGTGACCCTGGTACTCCAATTTATATCCTTCATGATTCCATATATTTTTCAAAATAAATTTGAAATGTTTTAGATTATTGTTGGCTTTAATATCATTACTGCTTTTGTGAATTGTCTATTTTATAAAAAACTATTGTTAATAAATCGGTCACTTAGACAATTTATCATAGTTATTATCATTAAGCTTATCGAAACTGACATTTCTGCCCGGCTGATTAATCGAATAGTAGCAGTTCAATTTAGTGAGTTAGTTTAGAATTAGCTAAGTCAGTTATTGCCTGATTGATGAGCAATATTGTATTCTAGGACTAACTTGCCCGTTTAGCTTGTATATTAATTAGGCCTTTCGGAAGCCATTAAACAGCGGTGTCTAGGGCTCTAGGGCACCTTGTGTTTTCTTTTTAAGTAACCACATTTTTTTTTTTTTTTGAAAGCCGCGTTTAGAGGCTTTAGGTAGGGGAAAAACTTTTGAGTTCGTGTCACCGATATGCACGAGACTGGCGATACCTAGCGGTCTGTGCATGAATTATACAATTAGTTTATAGGCTAGAATTCCATTGATATTAGAATAATTATATTTTACTAAAAGGTCGTATAATGTTTGTGCAATTGATATCAATAATAATTTAAAATTTCAATAACTAGTTAAACTTTTGTTATAATCGTTAAATTTTTTTTTTATGAAATGATTGAAAGTGCAAATTATATTAAATTTTATCAATTTTAAAAATCATCTATGTAAATACTAGTTATAAATATCTATACATATTATAAAACAAAGTCCTCGGCCGCATCTGTTCGCGGTTAACTCAATAACTACTGCACGGATTTTCATGCGCTTTTCACCAATAGATAGAGTGATTCACCAAAAAGGTTTAGTTATATAATTTGTCAAGGTTTTGTGTAAATTGGTTGGAATATAACGATAATTGTCGGAAGTGTTGGAAAAAGTATAGCCGCCAGGGAGGTTTAATCGAAGACGCTGCCTAATACATTTGAGATATAAAGAAATATGTTTATAGATCTACAAAAAATTCCGGTATTGCATATATCTATCTTTTAAGGATAGCTTACTATACCTATTTTATCATTTAAAAAATTGATAACGTACAATGCGGTATTTGGAAAGCTATTTAGACGAGTACAGTATTAATCCTTATCAACTTATATACTTTAGTTACCTTAAGCATTTCATGCGCATTCATGAGTATCTTATGAGTAATCGCAAAAACGTGAATTTTACGTGATAGAATATAAATTCATATATAAAGAAATATTTTATTTTGTTTTTGTTTACAATATATACATAATGAAATACATTAGAAATACAACCATGTAGGCATAATATGTCTTACTACCCCTGCAAAATACATTAATATAATAATAATGTAATAAAAAAATATATTAATTATTATTTGAACTAAATTATTGATATTCTACACTTACCTTGTGCTGCGCATTATAGCTTTGGACCAATCGATTAACTACTTTAAAATTTATATAGTTACTGTGTCATTATATGTGAAATAACTAATGTTAGTTATTTAAATTTACAAATTTGATATTTAATGAATTCAGACTCTAATTGATTTAGAAATTCCAAAATGATCTGAATTAACCATCCTGTCGGCAATCCTCATGAATGTCTATTTAAATGTTTTTTTACCCTTGTACAAGACTGAAAAGACAAGAAATCGCTCGACGTTTTTACCTACTTCAACATTTACTGGACAAACGTTCTAAGCTCCCAATTAATTACAAAAGACTCATTTACATGACAGTTATCAGACCTATTTGGACATATGGAGTTGAGCTTTGGGGCTCTACTAAACCATCCAATTCATCTCGTATCCAATCCTTACAATCCAAAATCCTTCGTAAAATCAATGCTCCTTATTATGTCACAAACAAACTCATCCATCATGATCTTAATATCCCATATGTTGCTGATTTGGCCCAAACTAGATACCTATCCTTCCATGACAAGCTCCATACACACTTGAATCCGCTAGTCTCTCGACTTGCTTCCTATAATATTCCTGATAACCCTCCGAGGCATCTGAAAAGAAGATGGCCTCGAGACCTTCTACTATACAACTTTATTGGAGTGCTACCGATGGGTTGTTTCTCCACAAGTGTTTTTTTTTCATGCCGTTTGTTTATATTAACAAATTACTTGTTGTAATATTATTACAGTTTATTTATACCCTCGTAATTCCAGGTTATAGAACTGTTCCATGCGGGTTCTAGAAGCATTAAGATTTCTACCGTGTAATGAACTCAAGATCGTTCATGGGTTGTATAGTGTTGTACCACAATAACCCATGAACTTAAGGTTTTGCAAATATCCGTCCAAATGTCAGCCTATTACTTAGAGGTTGTTTAATATTTTTTTATAATTATTTAAATCTGACAATTTAGAATAGGATAGATTTTATAATCCCGGATTAGTTTAATTAAGAAATTGTAATATTTCGTGGGGTGAATTATATCGTACTTTTTTTCGACCCGCTGCAAACACTTGATAATTCTTGACAGCCAAGTAAACAATAATGAATATACTTTTATCTAGTGTGATTTACTGTTAAGATTCCCTTGAAGATTATAGCTATATATATACGTGTGTATCTGTCATGAATTCGTTGCACAAGTGTTCCTTTGCATATGCTCGATTCTGTATGCTCATTCGAAGATGAAGCTTTTGTCTTTCGTATCATTATTATCATCTGTAAGTATTTTGTATCAGTGATAACATAATCTTAGAATCTTTTACTTGAACTCGTGGCCAGGGCAAAGATCCGTTTGAAACGAGTTTGATAAGTGTCAATGAAGTGGTTAAGAAACTGGGTATTAATGATTTAATATTAATTCTATTCCAGGAAAATGACTTGAACTTCTACTTATAAAGTGATATTTTCTAAAAGTGATTAATTTTAATAAATCGAGATATTTATCAATATAATTTCAAGTGAGATGTTTCGCAAAATCTACGATCGCTTACAACTTTGTTGTTTGTTCATTTAACGTCACTTTATGCTACTATGGCTAATCGGACGATGCTACAGTGGGAGCTCTAAATTTTGCCTATCCAGGTTTAATTAGGATAGGGATTTTTAACGAGTACCTGACATAGTGCAGGCTCGAGACCCCCGTTTAACGTCCCTTCCGAAAGACGGCGTAACTAAGGATGTTTTATTCCCTTAAAAAATCCTATGGCCACCTGCCGGGCTACGAACCCGCGATCTTGCTTCTAACAACTTTGAAAGCATAAAAACCTAAGAAAACTCTAACTATTGTTTTTTTTTTTAAGATCCTAAACAGTTTTAAACAATATTAGTTGAGTTGAATAGCTACAAACAAGCCAAAATATGAGCCGTTTATTTTGAAAGTGGCCTACCTCCATTTATCTTCAAATGGAGATATTTAAGGGTTTGCGTTTCAATGAATTTAAAAATATACATATAGGATACTAATGAGTCATACTGTTTAAGTGTATCTAAGGCTGTTAAATTTATGGTTGCTATTAAAATTGTAACAATTATTAAGTGAATAATGTGCGTATTCTTATCAAGAATGGAGTTAGGCCACTTTCAAAATTAACAACCAAATTTATTATAAAATTTGAAGGTACCCAAGTCGATTCAACATAATTTAAGATGCTTCAAATTGAAAAAAACAATATTCAATTTATTTTACATATCTTTAAAACACTTCGGAAACACAATTTATGCGATTCAAAACATTTTTTAATCATTTAAAAAATGATAAATTAAAGAACATATAAAATTACAAACATAAATTTATTACAAAACAATTTACTATTCATCTACATTTTGGTCGTGTGAAAGGGCTTTGAAGAAATCATGATGTTCCGGTGGTATATCTCACAAAAGATCAATCATGTCCTTGAATTTTGCTGTTGTAATTTTGTCTGATATTTTTATGGAGTGGTTTCAATACAATGTTTTCGAATTTTATTGGTCTGCCCCGACGTGGTAATAAATTCAGGACTTTCAAATTTTCATTCTCATTCATTGATGTCTTATAGAAACGGTTCATTTCTAACAAAACACATATTTGTAACCAGTTTACTGATTCTCCATCAGAATTCTTTACCCTTTTAAAAATTGCGTCTTCTAATAATTTTGTTGATACAAAATCTTTTTGTCTCATTTCATTTACAATAAAATTATTACCTTTCCGACCCTTCACCACTGCTTTCAGACATTATCAATAGTAAATATCTTGATATAAGTATAAAATAAATGGAGTTAGGCCACTTTCAAACTGCACGGTTCAGTTATTGAACTAATTCTGAAAAATTATGTGTCAAAAACTTATCGTATTTGCTCGGAATATCAGCAACCTGAAATGCTTCACTGATATATAATGTGGAGTTGTACATGTAACCATGGTAACTGGCAAAAAATTGAAAAACGGAGTTAGGCCACTTTCAAAATAAACGGCTCATATATCCAGACATGATATTCTTGTCTAAAATATATACAATTATCAATTACTAGGATTATTATTTTGCATTATTACATTTTTAATGGTATTTGTTCAATAATAATAATAATAATAATAATAATAATAAAGGCTTAGCGAACCGGAAGGCTGGATGCCGATACGACCAACTTCCTTACAAATCCGCCAGGTAGCACTAAACGCAATCTCCCCACCTTGGCTTTGGTCTACCCAATATTGGTTTGTTACTAATTCCGGCAATATTTCAATCCCATCTTAATCTTCTCGATGCTTTCACTTGGATAATATTTACTGGATGCACGGTGCGTTGTGTAATCTCCTTAATTCCCCAGTGGCCTCATCCTTTTTTGGACCGAATATTCTACCTAGCACCTTATTTTCGAATACCTGAAGACATTGTTCATCTTATAGCGTTAGCGGCCAAGTGTCAATCGGTAAAGAAGAGTTGGAAAGATGAAGGTTTTATAAATTCTGATTTTTAGATTTCGGGGCAAAAGACGCGAGCTTACATTGCTTTAGTAGCAACATAATTTTTTTTAAAAGTCTTTCTTTGGGTCATTGATCGATTCAGATATTCACACTCGACATTTATTTGAGATAAATTAAACTTTCATTAGTCTATTGTCATTCTTTTATCGGTCAAATGAACAGATATTTTTTTTATAATTATAATCTGTTTACAAAGGTTTACGCTATATAAATAACTGTTATATAAATCTTACATAGCATTTCTTTTCTTATTGTAGTGACAATATGAAGTGATTAGCATCATATAAATTGAATAACAACACTTCTATCAATTTGTTTGTAGAAATTCGTCGAAGAATTATTCTTATGGCGTCATATTTTGCTGGCAATAACATTTATACATAACAAGTTTTTAATAAAAAAATAATTTTTTCTTTGAGTTCTCGAGATTCAGTCGCACACTCATCCAACTTCTGGCGGATATATTTTTTCATATTTATTCCTTAACAGTGAAAAAAAAAGCTTTTAAAGATTTTTTTTTAAACCACGCACTTCGGCCTAGACGCTTCCCAAGTTGTTCAATCAATACACCTGTACAATATTATGATAAAGATGACCTACACTGTAGGTCGAAACGTCGGCACATAATTATAAGTCTAGTACTTATTCAGTGTTTTTTTTTTACTGCACCCCCCAACTATCTCCTTTACGACAAACATTATGGTTAAAACATTCCAAAGTGTATCCCAGCGTATCACGGGAAGCACTTCGTTTATATTTGCCTTTTTCAAGCACCTATTTGTGCGAAAAAGCATTTTCAACACTTGTGGCAATTAAAACAAAGTATCGGAATAAACTTGATATTACTTGATATTGCGTTGTGCACTTACTAAAACTCAGTAACGAATAGGCATACTAGTAAGAAAAATGGAAGCCCATCCATCTCACTAACCAACCTAATCTATTTTTCTCTTATTAATAATTTTTGTGTTTTATGAAAAGTGATATTGTACTTTATGGCAGTATAAATAAATGTTTTGTTTTTGTTTTGTCCTAGGCCCACACAATTTATTGTTAAGGGGGGGGCGCTAGAAGCTTTCATTTCAACAAAAGGGGGGCGTGGTACAAAAAATGTTGGCCCTGATCTAGATGCAGCAACATATCCTTATTCGTTATTAAATCCTGATAGCACTTCAGTGTATAGAGTGCTGATTTTCTATGGTGAAGGTTCCAGGTTCGAATCTGGCTGAGACAGTTAAATTATAATGGGGGGATTTAGTGACACTTTTGGGGCTCACCCAGCCTCTCTATAAAATGTGCAACGTTTATTGGTGTAAAGTTGTGCTAATATTTTATTATTATTAAATATAGCTTCCGATTGATGGTCTACAACGATTGATGCAAAGAATTCTATTCTATTCTATTGCCAGCGTAGGGTTACATTTAATTCAATTTCTTCTATAGTTCCTTCCCTTTCTAGCCTTGACATCGAAGACCCTTCGTCGAGTTTTCTTCCACCCATTCTTCACCATTTCCTTGCAGTACAGACTTTTTTACTTCTTTTTCCAGGATCCCAAACCTTTACTTCTTCCGGCCAACGAAATGGATCCGTGCGCCTGACTTTCCCATACCATCTCTGTTTCTTTCTCATTATTCTCTCTCCGACGGTTTCTCTCAGTTCCATTTCTACCTGACCAAGTCTCCTTTATATATTTTCTCTAATAATTTCCATTAAACTGTGGGAAAAAGGTTGTGGGAAAATTTAAACTTCAATACATCCTGCAATTCCTATTTATAAAAATTATACTATCTATTCAAAAATTTAAAATCATTCATTACGTAAAATAATCGAAAACACTTAAATTTTTAAGTGCAAAATATTGAACAAGAAAGGAAGTACATTTTAATATTATCTTAATTCACATTCCTTCTAAATAAAAATGAACGATTTAACTTATTGTGGTTTTACTATACTCCTCACTACATTAATTTCAAAATTCATAAAGCTTCAGAATATTTTTATTAATTGTTATTTTGATGGATACCACGCGCTTGGATCCGCTCGGGTACGGCCCCTGGTAGCTCAGTGGTTTAGTTCATTCGGTTCCTTTTTTATAATTCTCCAAAAATACAAAATAATCATGAGAATTTAAAATGGAAAAACTAGTCTAATTATATTTTTTATTTATCCAATGCCAGCACGTGGCATTTCTGCTATACGCGGACGAGCTTCCCAATAAAGAAATGCATCGTCATGATTGTTTGGAATATCTTTAAGACCACTGCAATTTCGTAAGTGTGCAGCATCCATTACATCAGAAAGACGTATGGGACATTTATCAGATTCTGCGACACCAATTTCGTGCAGATCGCCCGTGATAATCCTGAACCTCGCGTCAGCTTCGCCCCATGAAAGATCTCGAGGGAGCTGCTCGTGTGCAAGGTTCCCATATTTTCCCTTTGATAGCGTTGCATAGTAGGTTCCTTGTATAGCTTCCAATTGTTGTTTCTATCTTATTCTTGGCTGAGGTCAGTGAAGTGGCGTTGTCAGGTTGAGGTTGTGCTGCGCCTTGGTTGGCAAGTTGGTCTTTTCCCATTACCCCTACCTGACTTGGTATCCACTGCAGTGTAAGCTCTAACTTCACCCCTGCCAGTATAATTATAATAAATATGCATATTTTGGTAATAATTTCATTAAGAAATATTTCAAGAAACACATATCAACAATACTTCGAAATGTTAGTTGAGTTGAAACGTTTATTTCTTGATAAAATGATTACCGAAATCTATACATATCCCATAATTACGTTATTTTTCCACAATAAAGTTCACGATAATTTGTATTTAAGGAAACGAATAAACAGTCAAAACTTATTGTGACTTAACTCGAAGCGACAGCCAGCGGAACTGATACCTTTCATTTTTAAGGGATGTAATAAAAACCAAGAATTACCTCTATGAAATTTTTATCTTGGATTGAAAATAATTGCATTTCAGTGGCACTGGATTACTACATTTTCCAAATGTCGAGATAACTGACAACGCATTTTTGGATGACTATTCCTAAAAATTTCTAACTCACTTCCGCTCATTTCTGCTGGAATAATTGACACATTTCTGTAAGAAACTGTGACTCAGTATTATTTATCCGCCACTTTTTGAAGAACAGTAACTGCGTATTCCGACCGTTTCGTGCGCTTGGTGGAGAGTTCTAAGGCACAGAGGACGTGTGGTTCCATTGCTCACATACCTAAACGATTTCCTGATGTTCTTGAGATTTCCTGATGAGAAAAGCCTTCCCAGAAAGATTTACCTCTATGAGGGGTCAATCTGCAGGCATAGAGTCTATTGTTTTGGGCTGTTCGTAAAATAATGCAGGATTTTTTACTTTTCTTTTCACTTATGAACTGAAATGTAAAACAGTTTTGCTATTTGGAGATAATTCAGTCTATTTTTTTTTTTTTTTTACAAGTTCAAACTAGGCCTAAAAGGGGCCCAAACGGTCAGAAATATCAACCAATTCTGGGAGGAAGGGAGTATAAGTAACTGCACTGTTCTGCGGTGGATAAAGAGATTTCAAGAGAGAGACTTGAACCATGAAGAAAAAGAAGGCTGTAGAAGAAGTTCTGACCTTCATGACGATGCTCTCCGAGTTTTGGTGGAAGAAAATGTCAGAACAACTGTTCGAGAACTGGCAGGGGGAACTCGAATTCAGAAAATCAACTTCCGATGACCATCTCAAGGCGTTAGGGAAGATGAAAAGGCTTGAAAGTTGACAGAGCTTATTCCATTCCTTATATATTATATTATCCTATATTATTATTCCACGCCTTTCTTTGTCTTCTAGGCTCAAGTCTCCCTCTCGAAGTCTCTGGAAACACCGTTGAACAGTGCACTCACTCATATTGCCTTTGCCCCAGAATTCGTTGATATTTCTGGCCGTTTGGGCCCCTTTCTGGCTGAGTTTGAACTCATGAAAAAAAATTATGCGAAAATGAGGCTTTGACATCTTAGTTAAGACTAAATTACTATATTTCCTAGTACCAAAATGGTTGAATATTAATTATTTTTTACATTTATTTAAGTCAAGAGTTCAAGGAATATGGGTATTTTAAGAAAACACTAAATCCAACAATTATTTTCCGGACAACGCAATATAAAGAATATATTATTAACTATAAACCGACCTCAATACTCTAATCATTTTAAGATGTTAAGTTCGATAATAAAAGCCATTAAATTGATTTATGATTATTGTTGTTTTTGCTGTTCTTGAACTTTCCCATATTTTTTTATTTATCTCATAATTGCTTATATCAAATGACTTCCCATATTTTCAATTCCGCTTTTGCCTTTATCTTATCTATAATGTATAAAGTATGTGATTAATCAATTGAAGAGCTCATTTTTAGCAATTATCTACTCATCTTATTATTTGCTATTGTCAATATTCCAAGAAAAAAATATAAATCGTAAATTATTGTACAATAATGCTTTATTGTCTTCATGTTCCAAATTTTGCATTAAAGACTCATCTACATGACCTTTTTTTTTTTTTTTTTTTTTTTTTTTTTTTTTTTTACCACCTTTCCTGCCAACGGCATACAGGTTTTTTGCCATGAATGGGGGTTCACCACTCATGGTGTATGGAACTATGGTGTAGCCCGGTGCACGGTTGTACACCTTAGGGCTACACCTTATCCTTTCCTCGTCTTCTTCCTCTCTTTTAACCCTCGTCCTCGGAGTCCTCCATAGGTTGGTCCGGCGGTCTTCCCGGTGGCCTTCCTCTTCTCGTAATCATGAAGTGGGCCGATCCTACGGCCTCTTTCCATCCGTATACGAACTCCCTAAAGCTGGTGTAGTTCTCCTCCTCCACTAGCTCGGGGAACACGTCTTCGGTTATCGCATATATACCGGTCTTTGTGGACAACCTCGTCCTCAGGGCGTCGTATGCGATGCAGGATGCTACCACGTGCTCGGCAGTCTCCGGGACTCCGCAGCTGGGGCAATGGGGGTCCAGGTCATATCCATGTTGTGCTAGTTTCCATCTGAAACCCCCATGCCCCGTGAGGATCTGTGACATCCAATAATCGGGAAGGACCCACTTGGCCTTTAATCTTGATTCAACGGTGGGGAAGTATTTCCTAAGGGTGCTTCCTTTTTCGGATATCACCCACCGTCCATTCCATGCCGTCAGTGAGTCCTTCCTTACCTCATCTTTCCATTTGTTGGGGTTCGCCTGGATCCTCACTTGTAGTGTCTCCGGGAGAGCTGCCAAGCCTCTTCTCTTGACTTCAAACTTGATAGCATCTTCTCTCAGCAGGAGGTCAAGGGGTATACCTCCCGCTAGGATCTGCACCGCCTCGTGTGATGTCGTCCGATACGCCCTGGTCACTCTTAGTAGAGCCGTTCTCTGAGCCGTTGCCAACTTGTTCTTCTGTCTCTGCGAGAGATTCCTGCTCCAAAAGGGGGATGCGTACCTCATGATACCCAGTACGACTCCCTTGTATATTATCATACTCACTGGGTATCTGAGGCCCCAGAAAGCACCGCCAATTCGACTGAGACCGTTCAGTGTTTGGCTCACCCTCGTTGCTAGGTGGTTCAAGTGAGGTGTCACATCCAAATGTTTTCCAATTCTTATTCCTAGGTAAGTGACCTCCTCACTTGCCCTTATCCTGCTGCCTTGCACGCTGATGTTGATAGGGTGAGCCCTATCTGTTCTTCCTTTCAAAAGAACGGCCTGTGTCTTAGCGGCGGCCATCCTCATCATCTTCCTCTCGCACCAAGCTCCTACCAAGTTGGCACATCTCTCTGCCTCTGCCGAGATCCCGGCCCTGCTATTCGAGTACACTATTGCCGCGAGGTCGTCCACATATGCCGTGGCAGGGAACCGCTCTTCCTCCAATACACCGAGCAATTCGTCGAATACCAACTTCCACAGGGCCGGTCCCAAGACCGAGCCCTGTGGGCATCCACGTTCCACCCTGTCCACGTGCTTGTGGTAGCTACCCCGGACCGTGACTCGTCTGTCCTCGAGGTAGCTCTTTACCAGGGCGTAAATATTGCTCGGTGCTTCATATCTCTGGAGCTGCTGAAGGATGCTCGGCCACCACACACTGTCGAAGGCGGATGATATGTCAAATAGGACTAGCATGACATACTTCTCCGCCCTCGCCTCTGCGTCATTGCGTACTTGCAGCAGTGCATCTGCGGTTCCCCGGCCTTTTGTCGATCCGTACTGCCGTGGGTGACTGGCCCGGCTGAGTGTGGGTCGCAGGCTGGTCACCATGAGGCCCTCCAGGACTTTGCTCATCACAGGGAGAAGACAGATAGGCCTGTAGGAGCTAGGTAGCTCCTTATCTTTGCCCCCTCCCTTGTAGAGCAATCTCAAATCTGCGATCCTCCATTGCCTCGGGAAATATCCCCTGTCCAAGCAGGCGTTATATAATTTCAACATCCGTTCCTCGATGTAAGGGATAGCTTCCTTCAGCATGGAGGCGTCCACCTTGTCCAGTCCTGGAGCGCGTCCCGTGTGCTGCTTGCCCACGGCTGTACGGATGTCCCAGATGTCCCATGGTGGGCACATTTCAGTACCAGGCGGGTATTCCGTGGTCCGTCGGATTATCTCCTGCTCCTGGGAGTCCTGGTTCGGGTCATCCTTGGGGTATGTGCTTCGGATGAATATCTGTGCAGACTCCTCCATGGAGACCGCTCTTTCATCTCCAATCCTTAGGGCCGCTATAGTCTGCATGGGCGAAAGCTTTCCCAATGCGACCCTGTACGGTATACCCCAGGGGTTTTTCCCGGCTTCTTCCGTTACGAACTCCTCCCAGGACTTCCTTTTTTCCGCGCGGACCACGTTGCGGTAGGCAGCTAACCTGCGCTTGTACTCATCCCGAAGTGCAGTGCGTCGCTCTTCACACCTGCACTTCTGGTACAACCGCCGAGCCCTGTAGATCTGTCTCTTGAGGGTGGTTAGGCCCGGCGTCCACCATGGGACCGGTCTTCTCACCGCTGTCTTCTTCCGAAGGGATTGCTCCGCCGCGTCCCGGATGATGTCGGTGAGACGACCGACTTCGGCATCAATCGAATCATCCCGGTCCGACATCATCCGCTCCCAGTCATCATCCACCAGCAATCCCTCCAGGTGACTCCTAAAGGCGGTCCAGTTCGCCCTTCTAGTTACATAGCCCTTTTCCCCACCGTAGTACGATGGTTCGTCGGCCCCATCTCTAGTGAGGCCGAAGGCTATGGCCGTGTGGTCTGAACTCGTCTCTGGTCTGAGGGTCCACCTCTTGACATATCTCGCCATGGCGCATATATGGTCATCTACATGACCATCATACGACCTATTTGGACTTACGGAATAGAGCTTTGGGGCTATCGAATATATTAAGCCATCTAATTCCTCGCGTATCCAATCCCTACAATCCAAAATCCTTCGTAAAATCCTCAATGCTCCTTATTTTCTTAAGAATAAAGTCAACCACAAACGACCTTAATGTCCCATTTGTTGCTGATTTGGCCCGAACCCGGTATCTGTCCTTTCATAACAAACTTCATTACCACTCAAACCCTCTAGTTTCAAACCTAGCTTCCTCTTCAATTCCCGATAATCCTCCGAGGCGTCTGAAAAGAAGATGGCCACGTGACCTTAGTTGAACTTTGATTTGAGTACTACCAGTGGGTAGTTTCTCTACTTGTCATTATCATGTCATTATGTATCACTTATCCTATTTACTTGTTGTATTATTGTAATGCAGTTTTTAATATCAATAAACAAAAAAAATAAAAAATGTTTGCATCGGAATAATGAAATGTACACGGTGATTTTTTATAAGAGCACCAGTATTCTATACGATGAAATTAAATTACATGAAAACATTTAAGTAATTGATCTAGCAAAGTAGGGTAAATTTTATTTTATGTATATTATGATTAACAGTTATGATTAAGAGTTATTATGGTGGTAACTACGTAACCTCGGTGATACTATAGCTCAATTTTTTTTTTAGATCTGCATTCAAAATGATTTCTTTTCAGACCCTTTAATATTCTTCTATACACCAATTTAAGATTAAACCATCATCCTTGCAACTCTTCTTTACTGATGTGAAACTTAGCAGCTTACGAGAGAGGATGATCAACGTTTTAAGGTATTCGAAAATAAGGGGCTACGTACAATATTCGGTCCAAAAAAGGATGAGACCAATGGGAAATATATGAGATTACATAACGCGGAATTGCAAAGTGAGTATTCAATAAATATTATTCAAGTAAAAGCGTAACGAAGATTAAGATGGGAATTCCTATGAACTTTATAGGCGCTGTACCGACTAGGAAACGTCTGAGGGTTAGACCGAGGCGTAGGTGGGATATGGGTTTGGGTGGTGGTGTATGGGTGGAAGTTTGTGAGCAGAGATTCGCTAAGCCTTATTATTACACCTGTTTAAGATACACATCTTCCTATATGACGATTTCGCCTACTGCAACATTTACTGGACAAACGTTCAAAGCTACCAATTAATTGCAAAAGACTCATTTACATGACAGTTATCAGACCTATTTGGACATACGGAGTTGAGCTTTGGAGCTCTACTAAACCATCCAATCCATCTCGTATCCAATCCTTACAATCCAAAATCCTTCGTAAAATCCTCAATGCTCCTTATTATGTCACAAACAAACTCATCTATCATGATCTTAATATCCCATATGTTGCTGATTTGGCCCAAACTAGATACATATCCTTCCATGAAAAGCTCCATACACACTTGAATCCGCTAGTCTCTCGACTTGCTTCCCATACTATTCCTGATAACCCTCCGAGGCGTCTGAAAAGAAGATGGCCTCGAGACCTTCTACTATAAAACTTCATTGGAGTGCTATCAATGGATAGTTTCTCCACAAGTGATTTTTATGTCCTTTGTTCATACAGCAGATTTACTTGATGTAATATAATTACAGTTGTAAATATAAAAAAAAAAAAAAACATCTTCCTATATATCCAACTGCGTTTTCTGGATGCAAAATATGTTTTTGCGGGTCTGTAAAATTGTGCAAAATCAGAAATATTATAAGCGATTAGCTACATTGTATTTTATTTTTCAGGTCTATCTGGAAGTGTCTGGGAATACCAAACTTTTACCAAATGAATTATTTTCCAAACCTTATATATGTGATTCTTCTTACTCATGCTCCGATTGTCACACGACCAGGATCTGTAAGACCAATGGCAATGGATTGTTTAAATCTTTAGGAGATATCAAGTGTCCCCCGCAGAGGCCTTATTGTGACAGTAATACCGGAAGTTGCGTTTCTCAGCGACCATCCAACTGCGTAGCAATGAATGCATATAAAAGTAACAATCTAGGCGATAACAGGTGCAAGAAGATCTTTTCCTGTATCGATTGCAATACAGCTCAGGTATGCAAACCGACCGATAAAGGCTTGGTATTCTTCAAAAATATCACCTGTAGTGACGATGCTCCTTTCTGCATTCCCGACGCCGGAATCTGCGGCACAGACGAGACCCTCGGATGTGCAAAGAAGGACAACTTCATCTGCATC
Source organism: Arma custos (assembly GCA_037127475.1). Classification (NCBI taxonomy): domain Eukaryota; kingdom Metazoa; phylum Arthropoda; class Insecta; order Hemiptera; family Pentatomidae; genus Arma; species Arma custos. Next base: position 4,442,584 of record CM073764.1, read on the forward strand.
CACGACGGCAAGTTCCCGGACATTGACTGTTATCGGTTCCACACCTGTACTAACCTGACTTCCAAGACTATCAGCTGTGTCAGGCCGAACAATCATTACGATCCGACAAGGGGGATATGCACTGAAAGCGTTCCTTGCCTATCCTTCTCCTGCTTGGACAACCAAGGAAGAAAAGTCCCTCATCCTTTGGACCCGAGATACTTCGCATTCTGCGGCGAGGATGGTCCAATAGTCATCGATTCGTGTCCCGCTCCGTACGAATTGAACGTTGATACCCAACTCTGTGAAGCCACCTGCCACTACAACGGCCTCATACGAGACCTCGATGACTGTCGACTCTATTACAAGTGCACAGAAGTGTTTCTTACTGAGTCCATGAGCTATTTCAAGAAGGAACAAAAACAATGTCCTCAAGGCCAAGCGTACGATCCTAATCAGTATATGTGCGTCTCCGATGTCACCAACATTCCGGGATGTACGGTGTAGTTTAGGTGGTACTAAAATTTGATCTATAAGGACTGACGATACTGTTCATTCTTTAATCCTTAATGTGCTATTGATGCTTATATCATCAACGCGGTATCATCTATATCTATATATATAGATATAGATCTATATATATATATATATATATATATACATATATATATATATATATATATATATATATATATATATATATCTATTGATGCTTAATGTGGGTAACATCAACGCAGATATGCTTCTGTTGAGTCACCAACAGGGATTATGGGCGCATATATGTGTTTTTCAATATTTTTCGTTTTTTCATGTAATAATTACATAAAACTAAGATTAACATAATATGTAATATTACTAGATATAACTTTAGCTAAGGAATTTAAGAAAGACTATCAGGTTTATATAAAAAAAAAATTAAAAATACGTCAAAATATTAAAGAGTTAAAATTAGCTGAAATATCCTAATAGTTTAAATTAATTTTATTAAAATATTATTCTAATCTCCAGGACCATAAATATGCTTCGAAGGCACTCCAGATTTTTTTTCTTACTTTTATGTTTTAACAATATAAATTTTACTCATTTTAATAGATGAATGATGCTTAAAAATAACGTTCTTTTATTATAAATTCTGGTCCAAAAGAAATACTGTAACAATTTATTAGTCGTGCCTTGAACTTTTAATCAAGCAATTGAGCTGGTGCGGTTGAAAAGTATCCAACCCTTAAAATCTTTCTGGACCGCATCGCCCGAGAGCCGTCCGCACTTTAAGGGTTAAGTAAAACGTATGTTCGGTATATTATTATTATTATATTACATAATATATATTATATAGGTATTGTTTTTTATGTGATAGATTTTATTTAACTGAATTAAGGGGATACAGTGAGCTATTATTCACGGATTTTAATAGCTGAAGTTACATTATGTTAACAATACATTTATATGGAAGCAGGTCATTCAATGCTGTCAGGTATTAGTAGCTATTTTTATATATTTAATTTTTTTGACTTCCAAACGAATATTTTATTGCATTAAAAGCCAGATACTTTTTAGTTTTAAAATTCTGAAAATAATAATATTTATTAAAAGGAAAAAAAAAGAATTCAGAGTGTAATTTTCAAAACATATGTTTTAATATTAAGTGTGATGTGTAAAAAACAAAACAAGATCAGTCTCAAGAGAATTGTCGTGTTAGAAGATTTAATTTTTGTCGTCACTCTCAACATCTTCTTCACAGTCGAATCTCACCAGTAAAACCTCTTTTCTATCTCCACCTCACCTTGGACTTGCCAGTAAGAGACATTCAGTTACCTTAAACTCATCAGCATATCGAAACATCAACTCATCACTATCAAGAACTCAATTAATTTTTTAGTTTCTTATTGATTCACAGACCAATTTTTTGTTTTAAGACTCAACCCTTTTAGTAAATAAGTTGATTTCATTTTTATTGTAAAGAAATAATTTTAGATACTATCTTAGTGCATTTTCTTTTTCATAATTTTTGCTTTAATTTCTAAATATTTTGTATTTTCTAGGTTTAGTTACGAATTTATTCATTTTGTATTTACTTAATGAATTATTTTCTAGCTTAAATTGTATTCATTTGGTGAAATTGTCGCCCAATCAGAACTATCTGCTTTTTTTATTGAAGTAACCTCCGGTATATTCGATCGGGTAGAAGGTTAGCGAATTATTGTTACGAGCCCCTTCTGGGTGAGTTTTTTAATTTTAAATTTTAATCAGAAATTGACTATTCCTTGAATTATGTTAGTTTCAGATAACAAATTCGAAATTGTTTCGAAGTAAGCAGTTCTTTTAAGTTGTCGTTATTGTGGTCAATCTTGTAGTCAAAGTAGTATCAGATCAAAAGCTTTTTAGAAACTTCCAAAAGGTTTCTTTAAAACAGATGCAATGATTAAAAAAAAAAAGATTGCGTAATATTGTAAGCGGAATTTCTTTTGTTTAACATAAAATTGTTTAAACTTATTCTTAAATAATAAAGTTATAAGAAAAATATAGCATAAAGGTTAATCACTTTTTAATATTATAATTGGACAAGCTCCAAACTCATCTTGTATCTGATATTGGAAATAGATCACTAGATTGTTTTTGTTTTGGCTTAGTTCCTATCATGGTATCATGAATTTGAATTTATATCCAATCTTAATCAGAGAGGATTTTTTTTATGTGATCTCTATAACTATTTTTAAGCTTGATGTTAAATTAGATTTAATGATAAATGTTTGTAAAAATAAAAAAAAAAAACCTTTTTCTTACTATGCTTATTTTTAATAATAAATACAATCAATATTGTGTTCCTCTTTTTTCCCTTGTTATACAATACTTACTTTTTTTGCTATATTTGTTCATTATTTGGAATCCAAATTCAAGATAATTAAAAAATAAAACTCAGAAAAAATCATAAGATAATTCTATTTTATTTTAAAATCATAAACTAAACCTGTACCACTACAATCCATGAGCGGATCCGTGGTTCAGAACCTATTAGAGACTGCACTGTTTCATGGACAACGGTTCTGCAAGGAGGTGACGTCCTAGATCACGCTCAACCGTCTGATTTTACCCCCTTATATTGGGTACCCTATGTTTATAATATTTTATAAAGGCTGGGTGATTCCCAGATGGGTCCTAGATCCTATATGATCCATATTCGGCCGCAAACAGACTAAATAAAAGTCCTGCCTGCAGAGGGATTTGAACAATAATTTCCGGCGTGGCAACTCAGTGCTCTACCACTGAGCCACTCCGCACTTGAACTAAACAGGTACAATAAATAATTCCCCTTGATAAATGCATCAGTAGATAGAAAAGTTAAGAATGAATACATTTTAATTTTTACTCTTCTAGAGATAATATATATTCGATACATTTTATGTGTACTAAATCATGGATCATGGATCAATAGAAAAATTATAATATACAGAGCCCAGTGGATAAACGGCTGTTCTATAAAATATATCTTAATATAGAAGAAATAACATAATATACTTATTAAGACGTGTTTGCAAATATTCTAAACAAAAAAGTTTGTAGTACTTGTACAGGAAATTTAAAAACAGGAAACAAAAATAGCTATCAATATTTCGCCTATTTAGGCTTCTTCAAGACATAAAAAGAAGAGTAACAAAAGACATCCCACCCTCCAAATGCAGCAAAACAGCAATCTGAGAAAACATTCCACCACCACCAATGCTAAAACGCAAATATACACTTAACCCATTGACACCATCCTTTCGTACGATAGGGGATAAAAAAAGTCAGAATTTGAAATATAACATTTATTGTTGTTCTGACAATAACATAACACGTATGTTCCGTTCAACCGTGGTTAATTAGTTGTAACTTTGCATTAAATTTAAAGCTATACAACAAGTAAATGGCAGGAATGATATATAGTGGCATCGGTAAAGACAATTAGAGAAACTACCCAGTGGTAGTGCTCAAATATAAAATTTAACTAAGAAGATCACAAGGCCATATTCTTTTCAGAAGCCCCGGAGGATTATCAGGGATTGAAGAGGTTACTAGGTCTGAAACGAGTGGATTTGATTGGGAATAAAGTTTGTCATGAAAATTTATGATATAGAGTTCGGGCCATATCGGCAATAAATGGGACATTGAGGTCACTATTGATTACTTTTTTCGTAACAAAGTAAGGAGCACTGAGGATTTTATGAAGGATTGAATACCAGAGGAATTCGATGGCTTAGTGGAGCCCCGAAGCTCTACTCCGTAATTCCAGATGGGTCTAATGATTGTCATGTAAATTAGTATTTTGTAATTAATTTGGAGCTTAGAACATATGTACAGTAAATGTTGAATAGCCTGAAACGGCGTGCTGTTTCTTGTCGTTTCATTCCAGAATGAAGATTCCACGTTAATCATTTATCAAGGTGTAGTCCTAAGTACCGGACTTGTTCTACAGGAATAAGTGGAGTGGTATTAAACGATACAGGAGGGCAGGAGGTCGTTGGTTTATGACGGGGGGTAAAGGTGATTTGTGGGAATTTATTTGAATCCTCCAGTTTTGACACCATTTTTCAAGGTCAGTTTTATGGTATTGAAGAGTATTAGATGCTATAAATGGATCAGTATTAAATGGTAATAGACATGTGTCATCTACATACGTGGTAAGGATAGTATTAGGATTGGTTGGGATGCCAGCTATATACAAAGAAATAATTAATTTACTGGCATTAATAATTAGGAATGATTAATTTAGTTGTATAAGCGGCAGATTACCTTTTTTACGTAATCCAATCAACATACATCACAAATGTGCTCATACAAAAAAAAATCAGCTGTAAGAAAATATTTATTATTCACAAGAATTTGAAATAGCCTACTAAATTTCATAGTAAAAATAAAATGGGCCAAAAGTTCCCTCTGGCACAGTTCGGAATGAGATACCTGATAAATTATCTAAAGTGGCAGCACAAATTGATTTTCCCTATATCGTTTAATAAAATGCTTTCATCGTTTATGAAATACGATGGAAAAGTCAATCTTAAGTTGGATCGAACGATAGATTAACTCAGATAAATCGCCCAGTTTGAATAGGTTTATTCCGAGAATACTTCATGCCCAGAATAAATTAGTTACAATATAATGATTTCATTTCATTTTTTAAATTATCTTCTCAGTGATAAGGAAATGACCTTTATGTATTATTTAAGTTATATTCTCAGTGTTAAGGAAATGACCTTTATGTATTAAAAATACATAAGAAAATCACTACTTGGTAATATAAGAAGTTTAATCACTTAAAAAGAGCATACATAAAAATCTGAACCCACATTACAAGAAGAGTCTTGGATTCAATATATGGTAGAGACTGTACTGTTTCTAGGACAACGGTTGTGCAGGGAGGTGACGTGTCTGGGATTAAGGGTTTGCTACTAAAAATGTCAACATGATTATGGATATCTACAAAACACTATTAAAATCTTTAAAAAGATAAAAATTAATACTTTATAGAATTTCATGTGGTCCTCAACGATTTTGTGTGGACATAAATTGGAACTTGGAGGCTGGGTGAGCCCCAGGAGGGTCCTAAATCCTTTATGATCCATCTTCAGCTGCAAATATACTAAATAAAAATCTTGCCCGCAGCGGGATTTGAACCAAGATTTTCAGCCTGGCAACTCAGTTCTCTACCACTGTGCGACTCTGCTCCCCATCTTTGATCTGTACACATTTATGTTAGAGAAGAATTGGTCGACTGTATCTTCTAATATAAGGAAGAAATAGTTGGGGGTGCAGTCAATAAAAACACCTTCATAAGTGTAATTTATTTATTGTGTGCCGACGTTTCGGCCTACAATGTAGGCCATCTTCAGGGCTAAGAGAAAGAAACAAGCAGAAATATATAAAAACGTTGCAGTAACAAGAATATAGTGACAAGTAATGTACTAAAGTGGTACCAGTGTGGAAATTAAAATAGTGACTAGATATGATGAAATAGTGAATATATATGATAAATAAAGATAATGAATATAAAAGTGGTTACAGAATATAATTATATTCCACTCTCTCTTCACCACTCCACTTCCATGACAGGCTCCATACACACTTGAATCCGCTAGTCTCTCAACTTGATTCCCATACTATTCCTGATAACCCTCCGAGGCGTAGTAGTTCACAGAAATGTTCATTTATTAAAAAAATTCCTTACTATCTAGCATTTAGTGAGCTAGTTTCAAGCTCTGCAGGTTCTATATAAAATTGATATAGAATTTAGTTATAAACCTAAACCTCTATCACAACCGCACATGGAGGGTCCTGATTTCAGTAAATGGTAGAGACTGTACTGTTTCTAAGATAATGCTTCGGTAAGAAAATGGTTTGTCCAAGATTAACCGCCATGTTTTATAGGTGTATTTCCCACAGGGCTTTCTGTGTATGTTAATTTATTTAATCTGCCACAGCTGGATTTGAGCCTGGGTAGTATTATGGTTAGTATGAGTAAATGTAAGAGAGCACTGAGTTGTTATGCTTCCTTGTATAAAACCTTTTTTTTTTTTTTTTTTAGATTAATTTATTGATATTTACAACTGTAATAATATTACAACAAGTAAATTTGCTACTATGAACAAATGACATGACAAAAAAAACACTTGTGGAGAAACTACCCATCGGTATCTCACCAATAAAGTTCTAAAGTAGAAGGCCATCTTCTTTTCAGGCGCCTCGGAGGACCAAGGAATAGTATGGGAAGCAAGTTGAGAGACTAGCGGATTCAAGTGTATATGGAGCTTGTCATGGAAGGATAGGTATCTAATTTGGAACAAATCAGCAACATATGGGATATTAAGATCATGATGGATGAGTTTGTTTCTGACGTTATAAGTAGCATTGAGGATTTTTTTAGGATTTTAAGGATTTTGGATTGTAAGGATTGGATACGAGATGAATTGAATGGTTTAGTAGAGCCCCAAAGCTCAACTCCATGTGTCCAAATAGGTCAGATAACTGTCATGTAAATGAGTCTTTTGTGATTAATTGGGAGCTTAGAGCGTTTGTCAAGTAAATGTTGAAGTAGGCGAAAACGTCGAATAATTCATTTTAAAATTATAATGTAATTTACGACAAATATGCCTTATGATATTTTATGGAAATCATAATTTATTATAAGAAACTAATTAAAATTATAAGTAAGACTGAATTAAAATTCTCTAATTCTCTAAAATTCTTAATTAAATAAAAAAGAATTAATAAATGAAAAAAATGATGCCGAATTCATGGCTATAAATCTGTCATATATATGCATCATATAAAAAAATAATACCTCAAAAAAATAAAATTAATTGAGCAACTATCCCTGAAGACGATCCACAAACGCTATCTTTCTGAATAAACAATAACATACTGACTGCGCCTTGACAATTAATTCCATCATAGAAATAAATACTTGAATATAATAAAGATAATTAATGTTATGCTGGTTATGGTATAAACAAATTATTCTTTCCAGACCTTGCGGTAAAATTTTCTGATTGGCTACATTACCTTTTGTTCATTATCATTTGCAATTATTATCAATATATGAAACTTTATTTATCAATAACCAAAACCTCCATTACGATATATTGGCCTTAAGACCTTGTTGCCATGACTAAGTCTTTTTTTGACAGGTAAAGCTCTTTTGCTTCACCAAAGATTTGATTTCCTTTTAACCTATAATATGGAATTTGTTACCAGTCTCAAGCTAATGCAGCTGATGGTAGAAAGTCTACCATATAGTTCCTTATTTTTCTGTATAGCTTTTGAATGTCAAGTTTTTTGCTGCAACGGATTCATGTAGCTTGTCTTAAAATGCTCCTTCATAGACGTTTCTTCCTTACAGCATGAATCTTTGAAGGAGCTAGTCGACAAGAACCACCATCCTTCCTGGACAAATAAAGTCTAGCCGCAGATGGATTTAAGTGGCATTCTGATGATATATATAATATGTTTTAAAAATTAATATGTTTTCCAAAGAAATGACTCTGGGTTATAACAAATGAATTTGAATTATAGCAAATGAATTTGAAATTATTCATGTCTAAAAGTTATCGGGGTTTTTTTTATTATGATTTTTTATATAAATATGAAAAGAAGTTTGATTTTTTAATTAACATTCTGAAAATAAACAAATATTTTTCTTATAGACTAATTACAACTGCCAACTAGTCCAATTTTTAAGATTTATGTTTTTATAATTTAAAACTTTTACCAGAGGCAGAAGGCATTAATTACTACAGAAAGGGCACTCAATCTTCAATGTTTTGTTTACTGCTGAAAGGGAACTTGTCCAAGACAAAATCCTTCTTTTTTTTTTGTCTTTATGGTAAAATTTAAAAAGTGGATAAGTTAATTCTCTTCAGTTAGTGTTTAGTGTAATTTTTTTTTTTTTTTTTTTTTAATTCAATTTATTGATATTTACAACTATAATACTATTACAATAAGTAAATCTGCTATATGTACAATACGACTTGAAAAGCACTTGTGGAGAAACTACCCATCGGTAGCACTCCAAAAAGTTCTATAGTAGATGGTCTCGAGGCCATCTTCTTTTCAGACGCCTCGGAGGGTTATCAGGAATAGTATGGGAAGCAAGTTGAGAGACTAGCGGATTCAAGTGTGTATGGAGCTTGTCATGGAAGGATAGGTATCTAGTTTGGGCCAAATCAGCAACATTGGGATATTAAGATCATGATGGATGAGTTTGTTTGTGACATAATAAGGAGCATTGAGGATTTTACGAAGGATTTTGGATTGCAAGGATTGGATACGAGATGAATTGGATGGTTTAGTTAGTATAATTTAAAATTTTGAATAAATAATAAATATTTGATTATTTTGGTAAAATCAGTAAGTTGGGGTATTTAATTAACAATATTTTCTATATCCATTGATACCCTAATCAGATGATGCATATAACAAATACAGACAAAGTACTCTCATTTTTTAAATATTTTTATTTGAAAAGAAAAGATATGACCAGGACTGGGACCCCGACAGTCAATCATTTTTCTTTGTGGCTGAAAGCCTTTTTCTTTTTAGAGTATTGTTGTGAGATGTACTAGATTTCTTTTTATTAAAACATCAATTTTATTGGTGGAAGTTGGTCACAATTAATAATAATTAATAACTAATGTGTACATCTGTCGGTCACCTGTAGCTTGGATTAATTCATTTGGATTGATATGGTTCCCATCACAAAAGGTTTTCAGCCATGAGTGTTGTTGCCAGTTTGAACCTCATTTTCCGTCAATCATATCTTCTATTTTTAATTTTAGAAAATCATATTTAGGATTATAAATACATATTCCAGATAAGATTGCTTTTCATTGTTTTATTGTAAAAATAAAATTTAAGTTCACTGTCTTGGAATCAGTGTAAAGCAAAGACTACTATGATAAAGTTTGTGCAGGGAGGGGATTTGTCCAAGATATGCTCAACGGTCAGGTTTTTGTACAATTAAGAGAACCCACCTTACATAGTAGGCTGGGTGAGCCCCATGTTGGGCTGCAGATTGTACAGGGCGGACTTGAACTTGCGATCTTGAACACAGCAACTCAGTGATAGATCACATATATATAGTGCAAGGGCTGATCCAGGATTTTTTTCTGGGGGCAAAACTGGCATACTCATGTACTTTCTGTTATTTTATTCATATATTTTATTAACTATGATCATGTGATTTGCATATAGGTATGTACTGTAATGGATTCTCCACAGTACACAAAAAACCATCTGGGGTTGGGGGGCATGTGTCCCCATACCTCCTCCCCTTAAATCCGCCCTTGCAATAGTGTATTAATATTTTATTATTTTTCATCTGAATTCATCACCAAAATAATCTTATATCATTCAGTAATTCTTAGAATAATATAAACTTTTTCTTTTCACTATAATTTATTATTTGTGGGTGCATAGCAACTGGCAAATGGCCATTTTTGTTTTCTTTATTAGACTACACATGAAGGACTTTAATCTCAGGCAAATTTAACTATTTATTGTTTAGTTCTGTGGCCAAAAAGTGAAGTATGGAGAAAATTCTAGACCATCTAGGATCTTATTAAATATTCAATTTGAGTAAAAATAAAAAATTGTTGTAAAATTGCATTACATTGTTTTTTTGTTATGCACCTCACTTTGGCATCTATACTCTAAGATATAGGTTCTTCAATTGATCTTAGTTAACATTCCCTGGGTTCCACAATATAGTATTAAATCATTAAATAAAAATGTTTACAGATTTTTGTTCTTATTATTATTTAACTATTTATTAACATATCAAAGTAATAATTAGTAAACATTCGAGTGATTATGGTTATCCAAGAGGGAGTCTGGAGACATCTTAAGTTAGTTTAAGAACCCCTGGTCTAAGAGATTACAAGACACTACAGATATTTTTCGAACCGTAATTTGTAGATGACAAAACCTTTACGCCATGCATTATTTAACATGTAGTACCATAGAACCATAGTATTTTTACATCAGTCTCTAATTGTTGAAATAATTTTAAGTGGTAAGATTTTAAAACAATTTTTTTTAAATTATAGCTTGCGCCAATAGTGAATGACAGCCGTTTTTTTTGGGGGAGAGGAGGGCAAAGCATAAGGGTTTTTAAATTTTGAGACATTAGTGTTGATTTGAATATCTCTACATTGGATTTAGTAACAATATTGCAATTGATATGATAATTATTAGAAAAGGCTCATCTAATTCATAATAATCAATAATATAATCACATACAAAATACATAATATAGGTACATATAAATATAAAAAGAAATATAATACACATTAATGGTCAAGCATTTTTATTGGACTGCTTCAATATATTGACTCATATATGAAATTTAATTTGGGTACAATATTTTTTAAAAATATATTTTGTTATTATCAATATTAAAAATTAATTTAGATGTGTACAAATTGCATTATTTTTTTAATTTATGATCTCCTCCATCGTTAGCCAACAACTTCCTGTCATCCTGTAATGTTTAATAACATCCCACTGATTGCTGTAATCTTAGACAAAAGATTAATTTGGAATCCTCATACTAGACTGAAACACCAAACAAACGCTCTAAGCTCCCAATTAATTACAAAAGAATCATACACATGTATGAGCTTTAGGACTCCACTAAGCCATCGAATTCCTCTCGTATTCAATTCTTACAATCCAAAATCCGTCGTAAATCCTCAATGCTCCTTAATATTAATACGAGCAAAGTAATCCATAATGACTTTAATCCCCGTATGTTGCTTATTTTGTCCGAATCCGATATCAATATTATTATCAATATTCAATCAATATCAATTCAATTCCTGATAATCCTCCGAGGGGTCTGAAAAGAAGATGGCCTCGTGACCTTCCAAGTCGAACTTTTTATTTGAGTACTACCACTGGGTAGTTATTCTAGTCATCTTTATTCATGCTAATATGTACCATTCATCCTATTTACTTTTTGTATTAGTATAATACACTTGTAAATTTCATTGAATAAAATAAAAAAAATATGATCTTTATTTTTTAAAACAAAATTAAATATATTTTGTTGTAAATTAGAGTGGTGTTTTAGGAAAATTAATTTTTCAATCTAAGATTTTTATTAGAATTTCGTTTTGAAACTATTTTCTTAATCTCAAAAATAATTAAGTATAGAATTGTTTTTAATCAAGAACTATTATTACCACACACTTAGTTGTTAAATAATTTATTTGTTAATTAATCAATAAGTTCTCCTAACCAATCAATATTTTTCTATAGTCTTAGTACCTTCACTTCACAACAGATGTCGTGAGGGTATCTACTCCATAGCTTTTCTTTTTAAAAGATGCCATAGAATTCATTCTGTTAAGCCATTGAAGAATACCTATACGAATTTATTTTTAAACATGAGTTTATTTATTTTTTCTTAACGGGGAGATTCACAGGGATAATTATAAAAGAATAATTGTATAAAATAATTCAGATGTTTTAATGTTGACCATAAAATTCAGTAGATATGTAATCTTAAAAACTAATTGAAGTTTTAATATATTGATTGACAGGCTGTATCATTTATTAAAATTAATAGATAATATAAGTTTGCGTAACGCTCGCTGTGTGTACCTAAGTCTCTTTTATGGTCATTCAATGGGTGCGACTTATAAATTCCTGTAAATCCTATGAATCCGCTCCGTATAATCTCCATCTTAATGTTGGTTCTAGATATTGTTTTTCTTTTATTATTGCTACTTCTCCATTTTATTATATTAATTAGGATCAAATTTCGCTTTTGTTCAACGACTGAACCACTACGCACTACGTTTGATTGAACTGTCAGCCATCTTTTGTTTCTCTATCATATGTTTATCATTTGTTCCTACTTGTGTTGCTTCTGTCCAAACTGTGCTTTTTTGGTCTTTCTTGAAAGCCTTGAGAATTCTGAAGACTTTTCCTAAGTGAAAAATATTCTTGTTTGTTTTTTATTAAACGTCACTTTAAACTGCTATGGCTAATCGGACGATGCTATAGTGGGAGCTCTAAATTTTGCCTATCCAAGTTTTAGGTCATCGTACAGACTTGGGACCCCCGTTTAACGTCCCTTGCGAAGGACCGCAAATAATGGTTTAGTGGATTGTTGTGCTAACCACCAGACCACAGATCGCCTTAAAGCATCCTTCAATACCATCAGGAGGGCTCTTCAATGTCTTCTTCAGTCTCCTTAATCCATTTGTTGGTGATTTTTTATTTAAAGATAAGCGAATACTTTTTTGGTTATTCTGCTTTGGTCCAATCTTTTTAGCTGTCCATAAAACTCCTTTTCTTACTGTTCCTGCATGTGTACGTAGAGTTCTTGGTTATGGCGTCGCCTATTATGGTCTCCTTCTTTAATCGGTTCCAAAAATTTTCGTAATATTATTTTCTAAGTGATTTCTAGAACAAGCATCAACATATTTTTATCCAGGATTAAACATTTTGCTGTACACAGCTCAAATTACTGTTAGTGCTTAAGTTCAAAATTTTTATTAAGGTGAAAGTCTGCTTTCATCTGAATATCTTTTGATTTCACAGCTTCCTTTTCTGATATTTCTTGTTCTTCTTCTTCATCAAAATATATCAGTTTTACAAAATTGAAGAGGACATGGAGACTAGGATATTTTTTAAATTTTGATTTTCAATATAACGAATTTCATTGAAATGTAACAATGTGTCTTTTACGTAATTTAAAGCTTTTGTATCTTAAGCGTGCATTATAAAAGGGCGAATGTTCTATATATATATATATATATATATATATATATATCTAGCAGAATAAAAAAATATCTAAGCATATTATCTCAACTAATAAATCATTTTTGAACAGCTTTATAATTGATGTAGCAAGATAGATCGTAATATGTTTAGACAAACATATAAAATATTTTCTTTTTAACGAAAGATATACCTGACAAATAAATGTCAGTTAGAAAAATGTGAGCAAACTGTTTGCACCCAAAGAAAAACGCAATGAAATTGTATTTTTTATTATAATATTATTTTTAATACGGCAGTTGAAATTTGTACTTAACCACAAATTTACAAGTGCGTTTTTCCGGATGGTTTCAGACCTCCAATAGCGCACGCTTCTGGTTGAGTAATCAGAAACGTACAGTTATAAGGGCTCACAGTTATTAGGGTTCACAGTCCGGCATGTGGTCTTAGGATATTTAAAAGAGAATAAAAAAGCCTTAGTTATGCAGCCCTTCGGATGGGACCTAAAATGGCTGTCCCGGGCATGTGCGGTGTCAGGTACTAGTAATGGATCTCTATCTTAACTATTTAAGGAATTTGGGGCTTTCGATGTAACACCATCTGATTAGCCATAGCAGCACCAAGTGACTTGAAATTAAACAAACAACACATAATACTCATTAAGTAGTAAGCATTAAATCGCAAAATGGAGGTATTGTGTTCATCTTTGCTTCAATTTACCCGATCTTGCATTTAGATATGTTCTATTATATCGAAATGTACAGGTATCTCGATTACAAACTAATATATTAATAATATGCCATAATAGTTACTACCATTACAATGAAGGTTCAATACCTGGTAGAGACTGTTTATGGTTGTGCAGGGAGGTTATTTAAACTATACACCTAACTAAATTTTAGGTATATATATATATAAAAACAAAACACGACCCATGAATAGACTAGGGCCCAGTGCATAGTAGAGGCTGAACTATTTCAAGAACAACGATTGTGCAATGAGATAACTAGTATAAGATCGTGCATAACCACCTGTTTTGTCCAAATTAAGGGAACCCCACTTAATAGAGGCTAAGTGAACCCCAGGAGGGTTTATTGATCTCATAAGGCCCATCCGTTGCTGTTAACAGATCAAATAACTTCTCTATCAACTGAGGAATCCCGCTTCCAAATATTTCATATACTTAACTTAATTTAGATCTATTGGCTATGATAGCAGGCATGGCATTAACCAATGGCTAGTTTTTAGTTTAATTCTATAGTTTCATACAAGACTGAAAAGACAAGAAACTGCTCGACGTTTTCGCCTACTTCAACATTTACTGGACAAACGTTCAAAGCTCCCAATTAATTACAAAAGACTCATTTACATGACAGTTATCAGGCCTGTTTCGACATACAGAGTTGAGCTTTGGGGCTCTACTAAACCATCCAATTCGTCTCGTATCCAATCCTTACAATCCAAAATCCTTCGTAAAATCCTCAATGCTCCTTATTATGTCACAAACAAAGTCATCCATCATGATCTTAATATCCCATATGTTACTGATTTGGCCCAAACTAGATACCTATCCTTCCATGAAAAGCTCCATACACACTTGAATCCGCTAGTCTCTCAACTTGCTTCCCATACTATTCCTTGGTCCTCCGAGGCGTCTGAAAAGAAGATGGCCTCGAGACCTGCTATAGAACTTTATTGGAGTGCTACCGATGGATAGTTTCTCCACAAGTGTTTTTTTTCTTATTATTATTATTTATTGATGTAATATGATTACAGTTGTAAATATCAATAAATAAAAAAAAAATCTATTTTTGGGCATCGACTTGGTACCTCAATGTTGGTTAGAAGTTCCTTACCTAACAGAATCCATTACCAAATTTTGTTTTCATTACATTTTTATTTATTTACAGTTATTGGATAATTCTTACATGACTTAATCAATCTGCAATTTTTTAATTCTAGGTTTAATATCGATAATAAAACGATTGATTATAATGAAGGATAGAATTGGTCAGGGTGCAGTCAACGATAACACAAAAATAAACATAACTTATTTTTTAATAGTGCCAACGTTTCGGCCTACGGCGGAGGCCATCTTCAGGGCTAAGAAAGAAAACAGTATTAAAACTATAAAAAAATTTATTATAGTTTTCTACTTATGATAATAATTTCACCGTATTCGTCCTTATAAATAATTATAAGTACTCCATAAAAATTGATTGTATAAAATATTTATAGGAATAGCAATATTTAGTTCAAAATAATCTCTACTGTTTGAATGAGACATAAAAGAATCTTGAGGAAGAAAACGGTCAGAGTAGAGGTAAAAAAAAATTCTCTTAAATAGGAAAAACTGTTTATTGGAAAGTCAACGTTTCGACCCATATTTAGCCCTGAAGAAGACCTGCAATGTGCGTCGAAACGTTGACTGGAAAGAATTTCATCTGATGATTAGGATTGTTGATGATTATTTATAACACCTTCTAATGCTATTATTATTTACTTTCTCCATTCATGAACTAAACAAAGAACCCTGGATGAAAAATATAATTAAAAAAAAATAATAAAATTTATTCAAATAAATAAAATAGAATTACAGTATAAAGATGCAAGAATAAACTTTTATGATATTATAAAATTTTAATTACACTTATCAACGAATAAATATACACATAGTTTTGTAACTAAGAGCAATTTAGCGTATACAATATGGATGCGAATCAAGGCTTGCAGATGGTACCATCCGGATCAGGGACACACATGAAGAGCTTGGGGTCATAGGAGTTTCCATTAGGGCAAGACTTGGAGGTTCTCTGCATGTAGGTCTTTCCGTCCAAGAGGGAAACCTCTGAACAGGTGAAGTACTTCTTGCAGTCGGAGGCGTCCGGGATGTTACCTATGCCATGGGCGTTGCAGTCGGGCTCGCAGACCTGGCTGGTCTCTCCGATCTGGTAATAAGGAGGGCAGACTCCGACGACGAGTGGGCCGCCGGCGTTTTCATCGTTCTTGCACATGGCGTAGTATCTAGGGAAGTTGGAGTGCTTCATCTTCTTCAGGGTGTTTCCGTCGCAATCGAACTTTCCGCAGGAGTTGTCATTCACCTGAGCGACACAACGCTGTTCGATCGCGTTATATACGCTTCCTTCTTCGATACATTTGAACAATTTCGGAATAAAGTTGTTGTCGCAGTAGTGGAACTGTTTGCAATCAGAGTCTGGGAAAAAATGGTCCTTCTCAAGGCAGATGAAGTTGTCATCAGCTCCGCATTGCATGGACGCCGTGCTCAGGCATGTGCCCGAATCGGTATCGCAGTACGGACGATCGTCAGGGCACGGGATGTCGACGTAATGCAGAAGACTGCCGTCTTCTTTGGGGCGGCAGACCCTGCTAGAGGAGCAACTGGCGCAGGAAAAGATCTTGTCGCAGGTAACATCATCGCGCAGGTAAAAGGGATTGGATGACTTAAGTAGGGGTTTACTAGATGGGTCAGGTTTCACTTCAATTGCCCAAGATGGATCGGGCAACCTGATATCCGCATTAATCCCCACCTGAAATGTAAAATAAATTTTAAAACTTTATAAACATTTTATTAATAATAATACCGATTTTTGAAAGTACTTTACAAATTCGTAATAATTTTACCATGTTAGAAAAATTTCTAAGTACTCCATAGAATACCAATATTTTTAATCCATCCATTAGGTGTTCTGGTTTCGACCGTTTAGTCAAATTGTTTACCGACGTTTCGCTGGCCAAACTGCAAGCTTCCTCAGAGCTTAAACAGAGACCAAAACGTCGGCAAACCATTTTACTACTCGGTCGAAACCAGAAGAAACACCTGATGAATGGATCACTCCATAGAAGTTTATCGTATAAGACTATTAATAGAAAACTAATATTTAGTTAAAAATAATTGCTACTGTTTAATTAAATTGTTAAAGATTAGTAGCTACTCAATAATTAGTCTTATCAACTATCACACATTGTTGAAATTTAATAATAAGCGCAAATTTGATATCGGAAAAATATTTTTTTTTATTCGTCCAATTATTACTAGTCTTATATTTCAAGTTTTTAGAGGAGGCCTTTAGTCTTGAGGTTTGGGTCACAATCTACTAAGCCTAAGATCGCGGGTTCTGGCAAATTTTAAAGGGAGTAAAAAATCCTTGGATATGCCGTCCTTCGGAAGGGACGTTAAACGGAACTCCTGAGCATGTAAGATGTCATTTACTTTTTAAAGATTCCTATCCTAATTAAACATAGACAAAATTTAGGACATTCACTGTAGCATCGTCCGATTAGCCATTGCAGCATAAAGTGACGTTAAATGAACAAACGAACAACTATTTCAATTTCTTTTAGTTAGGTTAATAATTATGATATATAATGTAGGTGAATCGCGCACGCGCACTCGCACAATTTCACAACAAACACATTTCCTATATATTTCTTTCAAATTTTAAACGATATACTGGATCTCAAAAATAGATTTTTGGTCAAAAATCTTGATGAATTGATGAAAACACTAATCAACTTTTTTTTCTTCGGTTTTAACCTACTTAGTAGAAAAATACTTACAAAAGCTGCTAGAAATAATATTGCCGGGAGCACCCTCATGTTGGTTTGATATTGCAACACCAGAAAACTCTGATAAATCATAAACCCGCTTCAGAATATATATCTCTTCAGGTGACGATAAAGGTTGGTGATAAGATACCGATAATGTGATAGGGATACCCGCATATTTGCAGATAAGCAGTTGAGTACTTCGTTGAAACGATATTCACTCAATTTTCGTTCCATGACTGATCATGTGCCACTGGTTTTAATCGTACTTAATCTTCTGGAGGCCTTATGATGGCAAGACGTGCTATCTAAAGTCCGCAGGAAAATATAGGAAAAAGAAACTCAGTGAATTATTTTAACTTAAAATGGAGAAAAAATGACAGAATGCTTTGCGTGATCCACTCGCTATAAAAATATACATACAGAGACACACACACACACACACACACACATATATACACACGTACTAGCGACACGCCCCGGCTTCGCATGGGTAGTAGAGCATATTATGCCTATATAAGATATCCATTTAATTTATATGATGCAAAATATGATAATCATGCACATGAAATTCTTAAGGTAACTAAAGTATTTAATTTGATAAGGATTAATACTGTACTCATCTAAATAACTTTCCGATTACCGCATTGTACGTTACCATTTTTTTAGAAGAAAAATAGGTATATTAAGCTATCCTTAAAAGATAGATATATGATATTGACTTTCTTGAGGATCTACAAAATAGGAATATTCAACCATGCATTGTTTCGTTATATCTCAAAGGGATTAGGCAGCGTCTTCGATGAAAGCTGCCAGGCGGCAAGGCTGTAGCCAAGAGGAGGTTAGGGGGTCAACCCCCCTCCCCCGAAATCCCAAAATTAAGTTAGTCTTAAAAATTAATACAATGTTAAAAGTGCAAATTAAATTAAAAACATCACACACAACAAAGGATACTTATATTTATATTTGCTTGAAAATGTCCAACAACTTCACAATAATTAACAATCGTATCGAAAATCAAGAATTGAAGTATTGCTGTTGTTGCGTATTGCATTCAAATCATTCATCATCAAATAATATTTTATATGGGCAAATATATCCAAATTTTAAAAATTATCATGAATAATGGTATTAAAATGTTCGATCCTGACTTGACCCCCTCCCCCCGAAAGGTTTTCCTGGCTACGGCCTTGCCAGACGGCTATACTTTTTCCAAAATTTCCAACAATTATCGTTATATTCCAACCAATTTACATAAAACCTCTACAAATTATATACCAAAACCTTCCTCATGAATCAGTCGATCTATTGGTGAAAACCGCATGAAAATCCGTGCAGTTGTTTCTGAGACAGACGCCGCGGGGGACTTCGTTTTATGCTATGTATATATGTGTATGTAAATTATTTTGTAAATAGGTAGGTTATGTATGAGTGATGTAATAAATAGGTAGGTTATGTCTGAGTGATGTAATAACCTCCACATACTAGTGAAGTATGAAAACTTATAACATATATTTTAAAGTCATTTGTCAGATTTCATCATTATTTTGCAAGAGTCTAAAGAAGAATCATAAATTCAGTTAATGCTATTCTATATTGTAAGTGGTTAATAAGAAAGCATCTCATTTTACACCTTCCGATCTCTGAAAATTTATCAAACGTAACGAAAATAACATAAGTTAATACAATGAGGAAAAGTACTTAAAAAAGCTGATTTTATGATTAATTATAAATCCATTTATATTAATAAATTTTTGCTAATATAAATGAATCATAGTTGAATTATAATGAAATTGGGAAAAACCACAATGCAAAGCCTTATGTTTCAAAAATACACCCTCTTACCAGTCGACGTTTCGCCTATTCAGGCATTATCAAGACACCAAAAACAAAAAAGGGGTTATGTGAATCGCATCTCGAAGAAAAAGGTGCAAAACATCCCAACGATCAACAGCCCAAACAGGCTCCAAACATGAGACAGCACCCCACCACTAATGTTAATCTTGACGATGCCTGAATAGGGGAAACGTCGACTGGTAAGTGGGTGTATTTTTGAAACATAAGGCTTTGCATTGTGGTTTTTCCCAACTGCATTGCAATAAATAATAGTGTTTCTTTTTGAGTTTTTGGCTCTATTTTAGTAATCATAGTTGAAATTTATTGAATATAAGACTGATACTGTTATTTTTTTCTTTAGGTAAGAAACTATATTAAAGTTCTCTCTTGCACTCTACGAATTGAGATCTTGCTAGGATGAGGTGAGGTATGTTCATTTTAACTTTAATTTGGTAGATATATTTTTAATTGTATCTAGGAGAGATCCTCTGCCCACCCTATGGCGTACTATCTCCATCTTACAGATTAAAATCTGAATACACATCTAATATTGTTTTGAGATATGAAAATCCAAAATTAATGTTGTAATGATTTTTTATTTTATGTTTCTTTTATAGAAAAAAATATTACATATTGAAAAATAAAAAGAGACCTTACATAAATGTTAAGACCGTGGACAAATTTCAACGAAAAGCCATTTAGTCTCCAAACTAAAACAGAAATAGAAATTATCTGTCCAATATTTCGCCCATTCAGGCATCCTCAGGGTAGATAGAGAAAAAAAACACAAAACAAAACATGAATAATGCACCCAAGAAGCATCCCACCACCTCCAAGGCTCAAATGCAACTAATGAATCATAAGGAAGGTTACTGGACCCCGGTTGGGCAAGGTTAGATAAAAACAGCTGATAAATACTGGAGAATATGAAAATTCAACATACACTCACCAAACTACAAAAAGCACAACAGGAAAAAATTAATAATTGTAAACAACACCAAAACATAAGACAAAAAACTATATGAAAAAATGAAAGTAAGATTACAATAAAGAGAAAACCAACTTTATCAAGACACCAGTGGATTTATGGCTATTCCACAAAATATATAAATATTGAAAAATAAAAAGAGACCTTACATAAATGTTAAGACGGTGGAAAAATTCCAACGAAAAGCCCTTAGTCTCCAAACTAAAACAGAAATAGAAATTATCTGTCCAATATTTCGCCCATTCAGGCATCCTCAGGGTAGATAGAGAAAAAAAACACAAAACAAAAGAACAAAACAAAACATGATTAATGCACCCAAGAAACATCCCACCACCTCGAAGGCTCAAAAGCAACTAATGAATCATAAGGAAGGTTACTCGACCCCGGCTGGATAAGGTTAGATAAAAACAGCTGATAAATACTGGAGAATATGAAAATTCAACATGCACTCACCAAACTACAAAAAGCACAACAGGAAAAAATAAATAATTCATGTTTTGTTTTGTTTTTTTCTCTTTCTACCTTGATGATGCCTGAATGGGCGAAATATTGGACAGATAATTTCTATTTCTGTTTTAGTTTGGAGACTAAGGGCTTTTCGTTGGAATTTTTCCACCGTCTTAACATTTATGTAAGGTCTCTTTTTATTTTTCAATATTTATATATTTTGTGGAATATCCATAAATCCACTGGTGGCTTGATAATGTTGTTTTTCTTTTCATTGCAATCTGACTTTCATTTTTTCATATAGTTTTTTGTCTTATGTTTTGGTGTTGTTTACAATTATTTATTTTTTACTGTTGTGCTTTTTGTAGTTTGGTGAGTGTATGTTGAATTTTCATATTCTCCAGTATTTATCAGCTGTTTTTATCTAACCTTGCCCAGCCGGGGTCGAGTAACCTTCCTTATGATTCATTAGTTGCTTTTGAGCCTTGGAGGTGGTGGGATGCTTCTTGGGTGCATTATTTATGTTTTGTTTTGTTCTTTTGTTTTGTTTTTTTTCTCTATCTACCCTGAGGATGCCTGAATGGGCGAAATATTGGACAGATAATTTCTATTTCCGTTTTAGTTTGGAGACTAAGGGCTTTTCGTTGGAATTTTTCCACGGTCTTAAAAAAATATTACATTTTATAAGAAGAATCTCTTAATCTTAACTCGCTGTATTCTCTAAATTGAAATCTAAATATTAGAGTAATGTGTAGCCTGTTTTATTTTTCAAATCGATTCGTTCAGTTTTTCCATTTAAATTTTTTAAAAAAGTGTGCTATATTTCATGTAACGGAAAATAGAATTCAGGAATAGTGACTTTTAGATTCACCAATGTTTTAATAATATTTACAATTTAAACGATCGAACAAGACAAAAGCTTAAGCACAAAGTATTTCCAATAGTGCAATTAGGCAAGGACTTTCTTTTTTATAGAGAAATGTCTTAGTCTATTTATTATGAAAGGTTCTAATGGTTTTAGAGACCATTTCACAAAGAGACCTTAAATCTACAGAGAAAACATTTTTTTTTTAAATTATATAAATTTCCTCACAATGATTTTAATTATAGAAAGATGACTTGTAATAATACCTGATGAATCTACATATTCCAACGAACACCTAATTCTGTGGATACGTTCAGACGTTTCAGACGTTGTATTTTCTTCAGGAGAATTACCATTCGTTTATTCTCTTTTATCGATCGATCGATTCGCGATGATTTCATAGGACATTCCAATTCATCGCAAAAATATCTGTGTGCATATATAAATAATATAGTACACTAGATGCTATATCTTACTACTATTATAAATGTGAAAGTTTGTATGTTTGTTACTCATTCACGCAAAAACTACTGAATGATTTGGATGAAACTTTACAGATGGGGGCCCAGGGGCACGTGCCCCCTCAGACAGTTTTTTGTGTTCTGTGGAGAATCCATTATAGTACATAATCAAAGGCAAGTCAGGAACTTAGCATCTTGAAATTTGCAGATAGGTTCTTTGTATAATTTAAGAAAGAAATTTGAATTATTCCACCCCCTAGGGTTTCCCAATTGCATTATAATGATCCACCTCATGATACATAAATACAAAACTTCTCATGTCACATCTCTTCGTAAATCCTATTTTTCTCATTTAAATCTGAATTAGTTGAGCATGAAAGCACGTCCTTTCTGTATTCTTGCAATAATTCAATTGGTAGATTGATTTTTTCAATCACTTCAAAAAATTAATAACGAGTCATACTGAATGAATGATAAAGAAATAATGCAGTCGTGAGATTTCACATTTCTTTTAATTAATTTTATTTTTGAACAATACTAAAGAAAACTGTATCAATATAACACATGAAGGGTCTTAGGTTCAGTACATGGTAGAGACTGTACTGTTCCAAGGACTGCGGTTGTGTAGGGAGGTGAATTGTCTGAAATCTACCCCCCCAATTAAGAGTATCCACTATATAGGGCTGGGTTAGCCCAAAGATTTCTGTAGATCCCACAGTGTCCATCTATGATTGTAAGCAGATTAAATAATTTTTCTGCCAGATCCGGATTTGAACCCGGAAGTACTCTACATGCCATTATCATTATCATATGTAAAATATAAATAATATCGTAATGTTAAAGTATCTTTTATTTATGAACGTAACTTCCGGATATTAACGGAAAAGAGACCAACTAAATAATTACACTTTTGTTTTGAAAAGAAAAGATTTGCCCTGGCCAGGATTCGAATCCGGGTCGTCTGCTTCTCCGTAGCAGTGCTCTAACCACTGAGCTACCAGGGCTCGTATCCAAGTCAGACAAATCCAATCTCTTCACCGATCCTATATCCAAGTATTCTTGTAATTTTTGCGATGTATACACAGGGAAGAATGTTCATTGAACATTTAATTAGGATCTAGTTGACGTACGCCAATATATTATTTATAATAATTATATATTATTACAAATAATTATACACTTCAAAGGAAATTATTAATCTGTGGTTAAATGTAGATTCTTTTATGTACGAACAAAATTAGGTAGCGTCTGTTCAAAACTATAGTATTTAATACGAGAGATGGAAATACTTCAGTCGAATTCCGGCTCATAATTTCGAAAGTTTTCAAAGTTCATAATTTAGTTCGGGAAGATTAACCGATGTTTATATGAAAAGTGATGATGGCTAGAATTAAGAAGGTTGAATTTTAAGTTGGACTATGCATTAATTGAAAAAATATAAATGAAATTAGGGAAAAAAAACTGTAAACTCTCAATCGAAGTTATAAAAACACAAATAAAAGATTTAAAGCTTTCGAAAGACCTTAACAACAAAAAATCTTCAGAATTTTGGTACTTTTTCAAATGAATGATATACATTAGCACTAGCCAATATTTAATAATAAAGTCTTTACTTATTCTGGGAAAAGTCCCTTTAAACTGAAAAATACAGGTATTAATATATAAACAATTATATGTTAGAATATGATATAATTACATTTAATTAATTAATATAGGTAAATTAGCAAATGGGAAAGAATAAAAAAAAAATGTAATGAAAAAAAAATTGCATATTACCCTCTTATGAAAATATTTGAATAAATAAAAAAACAGAATAAAAATAATGAAATAAAAATACGGAAAAGATCAACTTAGATAATTCATTTTTTTTTTTTTTTTTTTTTTTTTTTATTGATATTTACAACTGTAATAACATTACATCAACTAAATTGGCTGTATGAACAAAGGACATGAACAAAAAAATCACTTGTGGAGAAACTATCCATCGGTAGCACTCCAATGAAGTTTTATAGTAGAAGGTCTCGAGGCCATCTTCTTTTCAGACGCCTCGGAGAGTTATCAGGAATATTATAGGAAGCAAGTCGAGAGACTAGCGGATTCAAGTGTGTATGGAGCTTTTCATGGAAGGATAGGTATCTAGTTTGGGCCAAATCAGCAACATATGGGATATTAAGATCATGATGGATGAGTTTGTTTGTGACATAATAAGGAGCATTGAGGATTTTACGAAGGATTTTGGATTGTAAGGATTGGATGCGAGATGAATTGGATGGTTTAGTAGAGCCCCAAAGCTCAACTCCGTATGTCCAAATAGGTCTGATAACTGTCATGTAAATGAGTCTTTTGTAATTAATTGGTAGCTTTGAACGTTTGTCCAGTAAATGTTGAAGTAGGCGAAATCGTCGAGCAGTTTCTTGTCTTTTCTGTCTTGTATGAGGATTCAAAGTGAGACGTTTGTCCGGATGGAGTCCTAGGTAAGATAATTAATTTAAAAAAAACATCTAACTGGATGAGTGAAAAGTCAATTTAGTAGGGATATATATATATATATATATATATATATATATATATATATATATATACATACATTAGAACATCAATTCATCAATTAGAAAATTTTAATCTCAAAACTGAATATATTATTTTCGATTTTGGGGAATTGTAAGGATATTAGGTGATTGTATATACGAGATTTGAAGGTTGACAGATTATTGAAACGACGAATGTAAGAAGGTATAGAGTTCCAAAGGTACGAGGAATCGGATAAGGAAAGCTCTATCAAAAGCTGCTGTTAGGTGGGATGTTGTGAATTAAAAATACAAACAAAAAAAAAACCTTTATTTACAGTTTTACATATACAAGCTGCAATAAGTGTAAATACATGTTCCGGACTTCCTTTACATGTTTAAACAACAGTGATTTTAATTAATTAGAGTTGTCTGTTATAAGTAAGTTTTACAATAGCAGGAAAAATGTAGAAAAAACCCGCTTAAAAAAAAAAAAAAAAAGAAAAATGAACCATAATAGTAATTGTAATTTAAAATATATAAAAATAATACTAAATAAAGTAAGTAAATATAATAATAATAATAATTTAATAGAAAATAAATACAGATAACTAGATTATGATACCTACGAATAGTGGTTTGATTAAGTGAGAAGTATATGTTTTGCTCTTTTGTGCGTGTACCGTCGTAGTGAATGTTTATCATAGTTACCGATTTCTCGGATTAATGGCTTTTTTCGAAGTATGCTTTTGTTTGGGCTGAAACATATTGTTTTACCGTGGGAAGTTCAAGACCTCTGAGCATAGTCGATATTTTCGTGTAGCTGGTATAATTATTAATAATTCTCATGCATAGGTTTTGTACCCTTTCAAACTTTCTATAATTTGTAGCGCAGGTTGACCTCAAGACAGGTGAGGCATAGGTCAGCACTGTGCGGATTACTGTTTTATAAAGGATTAGCTTGTTTTTGGGGCTTAGTCTGGATTTTTTATTAAAATAGGGAAACATTTTGTAGATGGTTTTTTTCGCTTTTTCTGTTTTCCTGTTGATGTGCTCAGTGAATGTTGTGAATTGATTTGATAGCCAAGAACGGGTGTTACGGGAGTAGTCTGTGGTTTTGAATTGAAGGAGATGGGAGATGTATGATGGTCGGCGGGATTGGATAACTTGGTAAACAAAGGAAGCTAGGAAGTACCTATTCGAGCTAGGTAGAGCCCATTCGACTCTTCGTAATATCGGGGCGTCTCTCGGGATCTCAAAGAGATGAAGCGAACGAAGCAATTAATCAACTGTTATAGTTTCGTATTGTGATCTTCAGAGACCAAAAAGTGTACAGCAATAGTCCAAATGATGGAAAATCAAGGAAATAACTAGAAGTCTACAGGTTTCAATGGTAACAGGTGACGAAGGTAGTGCAGACAGGAGTGGAGGAATTGAAGAAGATCGGAAATGTATGATGGTCAGCGGGATTGGATAACTTGGTAAAGATAGGATGCTAGGAAGTGCTTGCGGCTATATGAAGGTTAGAATAATGTTAAAAGTATTTATTGCTTAGGAGTTATAAGATTTTTTAAAGAAACCTAGGTATTACAGATAGGCATTTTATACGAGGCGTGTTTTTTAAGTAAGTACCGTTTTGCCACACCGCGACCGCAGCCGGCCGGAGTCCTGCGCATGCGCACTAGTACCTACATCTCTTGCCTACGCACTGACGCCATTACAGTCTGATTCTTCCTTGTTTACGTTGTTTACTGAGTGTTTAAAATGCCTCCGATAATCGCGAGTCCCGCCGACTGTGAAGTACGGCCTGTTATAAGATTTCTTAGTGCTAAAGGCCTAAAACCGATCGATATTCATCGTGAGATTTGTGCTGTTTACGGACAAAACATTATGAGTGATGGAATGGTAAGAAAGTGGATGAGAGCATTTAAAGATGGCCGCACAAATGTGCATGATGAACAACGGAGTGGGCAGTGGTTAACAAGTCAGGCGGCAGACTTCTATGAGGAGGGTATTCATAAACTGGTACATCGTTATGACAAGTGCCTCAAT
Source organism: Arma custos (assembly GCA_037127475.1). Lineage (NCBI taxonomy): Eukaryota > Metazoa > Arthropoda > Insecta > Hemiptera > Pentatomidae > Arma > Arma custos. The sequence continues at coordinate 4,469,545 of CM073764.1, forward strand.
AATGAAGGAAATTATGTAGAAAAGTAGATTAAGGTTCAGGCTTTCATGTAAAAATAAAATTATTGAGAAATCTTTGCACGTATTTTTTTAATTTCAAAACGGTACTTACTTAAAAAACACGCCTCGTACATATCATTTGTGTTATATGTTTGTTTATTTTTAAGAATATGATCCAAGGAATTTTATTTTTTCTTATACAAAAAGTGTTGGATTCAGCCCTACTCGGTTCTTCCTCATACTCCGCAACTTTCCATGTCTTCTGTAAATAATTTTTTAAATTTGAATGTATAAATTTTCTTTAAGAACATGGAAATAACCGAAATTAATTTTTATCCTACCTTAAACATATAAAAAAAAAAAATATAAACTGTACCTCTACAACTGTGAAGGGTCTGGAGTTCAATACATGTTAGAGACAGTGCTGTTTCATGTACAACGGTTGTGCAAGGAGGTAAATTGTCCTCAACCACCAGATTTGTCCCCCTTATTTTGGGTACCTACTTTATAGAGACTGGCTGTGCCCCGGAGGGTCATAGGTCAATAAAAGTCTTCCAGTGAGCGGGATTTGAACCTCCGGCACAGCAACTCAGCACTCCATCACTGAGTCCCTTTGCTCCATTATTTAACACACACACACGAGTGTTGCTCATATAATTGCTACTGCCTGATCACTCCCTATTTACAGAAGTGTCATCAGATGGCCCTGATGGCGGGTATTTTAGAAGTTAATTGAAAATGTTTTCAGGTGAGGCTGATTACAAGCAAGCAATTTCCCCGTTGATTATGATGTCCATTTACTCCTAAAGAGCTCTTTACTTCCGTCGTTATACAAGTCGCAATAAACCAATTTAGTTGCTGTATGGGAACTCCTCTTCGAGAAGTGTTCAAATTTAATCATACCAGGAATTGAAATAATAAACGATTATTACGATTAAAAAATTGGCATTCTTTATTTAAAGCCTTCAATAGATAGTCGCCGTTTCAGGGCAATTTCAACACTTAATAGATAAACGCTCTAAGCTCCCAATTAAATACAAAAGATTCATATACATGACAATCATTAGATCCATCTGGATCTACGGAGTAGAGCTTTGGGGCTCCACAAAGCCATCAAATTCCTCTCGTATTCAATCCTTACAATCCAAAATCCTTCGTAAAATCCTCAGTGCTTCTTACTTTGTTACGAATAAAGTAATCCATAATGTCCCATTTGTTGCCGATTTGGCCCGAATCATTCCTAACTACTTCTTCAATTCCTGATAATTCTCCAAAGCCTCTGAAAATAATATGGTCTCGTGACCACTAAATTAAACTAGTTACTATTGTAAGTGCTGTCACTAGTTAGTTCCTCTACATGCCTTTATTCATGCCAATATGTACCATTCCTGCTATTTACTTGTTAAATTGTTATAATACAATTGTAAATTACAATGAATAAATTTTTTTTTTAAATAAGCCTTCAGTAGCAATTTTATTGATTGAAGCTTTTTAATTAAGGAACGACCTATTTAATATTCCAGTTCCAACATTTTTTTTTTAATACAGTCATATTTCGAGATGTATTATGTTTAAATTTGAAGTTTTTATTTTAAAAAATTAAGTTTTTGAGTGATTACATAGTTCTTTTAAAGGAGCGATACGATAATATTCCTCTAAACTCTTCCCATTTGTATAACACATTAAAGGATTGCGAACTCAACAGTATTAGTACAACTCAAATGATCAAAACTGAAATCTCAGATCCTAACGCAAGCACTCCACCTGTCTCAACCCAACTCCACGTGTCTCAACTCAACTCCACGTGTCCCAACCCAACTCCACGTGTTCCAACCCAACTCCACGTGTCCCAACCCAACTCCACGTGTCCCAATCCAACTCCACGTGTCCCAGCCCAACTGTCCTCCACTTGGTTCTAATTTATAAAAGTCCAGTGAATTCTCCATTATAGTGAGAATAAAAAAGCATAGGCAGACCAAACAAACGTTTTTTTTTTGTAAAATGACAGCTTTTGCTTAAGTAATAAGGGAAAATATGAACATTACTAACATTCCAGAAGAAAATGAATTTAGAAGCAGAGTGAAAAATCTGGATGATTTTTAAGATGAAGAAAGACCAGAGAAGGCTGGAAAGAGGATCAATTGAAAAGTGCCAGTGAAGGGAGGAATATTGGATGCAGAGAAAACTCCAGCAGCCGAAACGAAAATAACAAGGAAATCTGATCCAAAGTATACAATACGAAAAAAATGAAGCTTTGGGGACATTATCACTTACGAACATATGTCCTCTTTCCACCTGCTCCTTGCTATTTTCTTAAGAATTTATCCTTTTTTAGTTATTATAGAATCTATGTACTATAATCGTTCAGATCAACCTTGTTTTTCTAACTGAGGTTCAAATTTTCTATTGGCTTTTCCTTAAAATATGGTCTTCGATAACGCCTTTTGATGGGCATCGATGGTTGATTTACTGACTTCGAGCTTCCCAGATGTTTCCAGTTGAACAGTGCAATCACTTATACTCCCTTCGCTCCAGACTTCGTTGATATTTCTGCCCGTTTGAGCCCCGTTGCAGCCGAGGTTGTACTCGTAAAACAAAATTATGCGAAGATCAGGCTCTGACTTCATAGTAAGACTGATATTACTGAGGCAAGTTATTATTTTTTGAAAGAGGATTCATTTTTTTTTTCATTTATAAAAGTGAAAAGTCAAAAAAAACAAAAAACATACAGTTTACTATTTGGTGGGGTATTTTAAAGAATACATAATAATCATTTTTTAATAAATTTTCCGGACAAACGAATAATATGTTTATAAAAAAAAAAGTTAGCTACTTTTTAGTTAAGTGGAATTGTTAGTAAAGAGTCCAATATCGACAGAGGATGGATATTCATTCCGGGCCGGTAATCAAGTGGGATTCCACCTCCCACTCTCGACTCCCCACATGGAATCCTCTTCTACACTCCCCACCATGGAATCCTCTTCCACATTTGCCATCAAACTTTATAGCCTACTTGACAAACTGTTTCACTAAGTAGAGCTTTTTATGCCGGGAGATTTGCGTTAATCCTTTCTCTTGCTGGAATACCCCATTTTTTCTTCTTTTTCTGTGAGTGTTAAATCCTTCCTGTTAATTTTTTATCAAAGCGGATTACTTCATCTAGCTCTTCGGACTTTAAATCATATTTCCTATTTACTCTTGCGTCGATAATACGTTAAAGGAAATTATGTTTTAAAAAAATATGTTTTCCCCATATATTTTGTTTTCTCGTTATTGAAACATAAATGCCTCCGCCTGAATAAAAGAAGGATTATTGACAAAAGTACTGCAAACCAAAAACAAATAAATTCTTTAAACACTCTCTTAAATATTTTTAATCCATTCAACACGTATTTGGTTATATAGAGGCGCGGCAGAAAGAAGGGTACATACCAGAAACCAATAAGAACCCAAAAAACTTGAAAGAAAAGACAAACCAAGCAGAAGTCAGCCATGAGGCCCATCCAATCAGATCATTGGAGGAATAGGCCCCGCCCACTGACCCATCTATCTATCTATCCACCTACGTGGCGCTACATACCTGGGTCCTGGCATTCTCAATGAACCGCCGCGGCGCCATTCGGCAAGATTTTGTGCTACCGCTCTCCACCTTCTGATCCGTAGCAGGCTCCGTGCGTCCGAATTCCACTCCATCAACCCATCGAAGACATGCCTACCAGTCCATCGTGTACTCTGAAGGGTTGTGTCCACTACTTTTCTGGGAATTTCTTCCACTTCCAACCTTGCGACATGAGCCCAACTGAGCCTCCCCTAATCCTCCATCCATCTCCATCTCTTACTGGGCCTACTATATGCTGTCATTTTTTTTCTTTCGAAAATTAAAAGACCATTTTCATTATTTCATGAGATACTCTAGGTTTGGGAAGCATAGGTAAGAACAGGGCGAATAAGAGTCTTGTATATGTCCAGTTTAGTGCCGCTGGAAAGTGATATGCTGCGAAGAGTTTTCAGTAATGCAAAATATGCCCTCTTTGCCGCCACTAACCTTATCTCAGCAGAGAAATAGTTTATTTAAGTCACCAAGAATCACGAATACGTAAACTCGTTCACCCTTTGGAATCCGTAAGGGCCTTCAATCAATGTCTCATCGCCACCAGTCGCTGTGTACATATATTTTGTTTTCCACTCGTTTATGGCCAACCCCATGGCTGAAGCAGCGTCCATGGGTTTCCCAAAGGCTCGCCCATAGACTCAGAAGCTGTAAATACCGAAACATCGGTAACATTTTCAGTCTCAGATTAAGCCCTAAGGAACCTTGCTGTAAGATCAGGGAAACATCAGCAAAGAATTTGACGCTGTCGAAACCAGAAGAAATACGTGACGAATGGATTAAAAACGATTCCCAGAAACCACCATAAAATGCCGTGAATTCAATATATTGTTGCGGCCACAGAGAGGAGGGCGGAAACAGGGGATTAGCGGCTTAAGCCAGTCAGCGGGAGAAGTTAAGATTGGATTAGTACCTTCTCGAACGCCTCCTTTTGTCGGAAGTAATTAAGAAGGTTCTAGACACTCCCAGAACTTCTCACCCCCTTCCGTGTTCTAGAATGTTCGGCCTTGCCTATTTAAATACCTCCCTCGCCTCGAGCGGGTCAGTCTGAGAGTAGACCAGGCACTGTGATGAACTGTAATCAGTGAGTGTCAGTGTGATAAACTAGTCAGTTGAACCGGCCAGTGTAATAAGTGTATCAGTGAACTGTGACAGTCTCGCGAGTGTAATAAACTGTTTCTGTTTGTTACTGTGTGTCATTTTGTTATACTTGGAGAATCTTACGGTTGATGGACTAGTGAACTGTAAGTGTCAATTAGTAATTATAAATTGTAGTCTAATTTTGTAATATTGATACAAATTTATGTACATAGTTAAGTCATTTAGAATTAGTAATATCTTATATTATTGTAAGAATTAAATAGGAGTTAGGCCTAGATAATAAATATTTAGAATATTGTTATTGTAAATTTATATTAGTTTAATAATTTAATTGTATCCTTTTTATCACTTTTGTTAATAAACGTTAGTATCCTTAATTTAGTAGTAGTTTAATTCATTTTAACACCCAGTAGCCCGTAATAATATTGAATGAATATATTGGCGCCAGCTTCTGTCAGCCCTGAAGATGGCCTACAACGTAGGTCGAAACGTTGACTCTCATAATATATAAGTGTTTCTTATTTTGTGTCACATTAACTGCACACTCAGACTATCTATATCCCACATTAGATCTTCCAGTCACCTATTTTCCTCTCAACACAGGGAGGTGATTTGTCCTAAACCACGATTAGCTGCCGGTTTTTTTCCCAAATTAAGGGTACACTCTTTATAAAAGCTATATAAATTTGTAAGTATTAAATAGGATTAAAATATGTTCAGTCTTTTGTAATCTTAGTGCGATACAATAATGCTGGAAGTTGACAGTCAGAGTAGCCAGATGGTGAATGGGATAGGGGAATTGGAATATCGGAAGGTGGAGGGTTGATATAGCGAAGCCTACAGGAGAGAACGGCGTTGACAAGGGTCTTCATATCGACTTCAAGCTAATGGAGAAAGCTCCAAGTCCCTTAGAACTTGGGCTTTGCAGCTTATAACTATCTCTTAGCATAAATAACCAAAATTAATTTTTACACGACTTTAAACACACATAAAAAAAAACTCGTACAACTACAACCCGTGAACGGGTCTGGGAATCAGTACATGGTAGTGACTGTACTGATTCATAGACAAGAGTTGTGCAGGGAGGTGATTTGTCCTAGATCTCCCTTATTTTGAGTACCTACTTTTAGAGGCTGGCTGAGCCCTAGGAGGGTCATAGATCCCATCATAGCTAACAGATTGAATAAAAGTCTTCCGGCTTGACAACTTAGTCCTCTGCCACTGAGCAACTCCGCACCCTTAAGAATTTTAAATAAATGTTACAATCTTCTGCTTACGCTTATCATTTAAAAAAACAATTTTTATTGGTTATTTGTATTTTGTAACTTCTGCTGATTAATATCCTTTATAACCTTCCCAGCTTTTCGTTCATTACCTTCTTTCGACTTCGTTGCTTGTGGAGCTTCTTGGGGCAACGTTGCTGTCTGTATTTACTAAATCTTTTTGGACTGTTCCATGAGATATGCTCCACTTTTCATTTTGCTATTTTTATTTATTTTGATAGGTATTCTGAAGATGCCGGAATTGGACAAACATTGACTGGATGTTTTTGTTATAATATTTTGGAGACGTAGGTTTTTTTTTTTTTTTGAGATTTTCCCATTGCATCCTATTTGTAAATTATGTAATTGATTTTTCGCTCACATAAATACATATATACATAATTATTTCTTTCCTACTATATATATATATATATATATATATATATATATATATATATATATTTCCTACAATATACATATATATAATGATATATATATAATAATGAACTGTGCTTTAAGATTTGTCCTTGGTACTCCGAGGCGATCCCGGGTGTCACATCACTATGTTGAGTTAAAGTGGCTCATCCCTCCTATCCGTAGACAATATTTCCTTAGCGTTTTTCTATACCAATCCATCAACTCGCAACACCCTTCATATATCTACAGTCTCCTCCCATTCAAATCCTCTGTCCAGCACCACAAAACAAGATCTCGCCTTTCCGATTTCTACATTCCTTCCCACAGAACTAAGGCATTCGAGCGCTCCTTCCTCGCCCGCTCCACCACTGTGTGGAATTCAATCCCTCCTTTCATTCGCCATTCCTCTTCACTAGCTTCATTTAAATCCCTGCTTTTCCATCATCTCTTGGCATCTCAAAAAGTCGCTCTCCAAGCAGGTCAAATGTCTGCTTGAATATATCAGTATTGTAAACTCGATCCCGCTACCCTTTGTTTTGTTTATTTTTCCAATAACAAAGATGATACCGACTTTGTAAATACATTATCGCATGCTATGTTATTTTAGTTAGCAATTTCGTCATCAACTACAGTATTAATATTATTAATCATTATTTTGTTAATATAAATATATTTATTTTCGACAATTAGTTAAAAAGCAGTCAAGTTGTTTGTATTTTATTTATTTATTTTCTTATCTATTCCTATTTTTACAATGTTTTGTCACACTTGATTATTTCATGATTTGTGTTATTATGCAGCCTTCTGGCCAGATGAATTTTATGTTTTTTTTTATTTGTTCATTATTGTTGTTCTAAAGGGACTTGGTCCCAGAATAAAGTTTATTTTCTATTCTATTCTATCCTATATACTGTACATTATTTGTTATTATTATATTTAAGAGGAAGAAAATGGTCCGGTGCAAGAAAATTCTCTTAAATAGGGAGAACGTTTTATTGGTAAGCCAACATTTCGACCCATATTGCAGGTCTTCTTCAGGGTTAGTTGATTTATCTATCTTTAATTATTTATTGTTTAATCTATGTTTATATTATTAATATTGTAAGTGCAATCTATTGCTTCAATTTTGATTATTGTAGTCTATATATTTATCAATATTAAATACACGCAGTAAATTCATAGGATATCTTAGCCGATGACAGGCTATTTGGGAAATCATTTCATCCGAGATCGGAAAGACAGATCCTCCGTAAGTCGTCCCGGACGAGGGAGCCCAAGATAATCCTGAGACAGCTATGGCTTCCTATTACTGAGCTGAATAGAGTTCGGTCCTCGTCGGAGGAGGCTGGCATGGCTCTGAATATATTTAAAATTGTTCTCATCGATGTATATATTGTTTAAACAAATAGCAATAATCGTGTCTAATATTATTCAAGTAAATAAGTACTTATGATTTCAGGTAAAGAGTGGTCTAGTAGTTTCAAAATGGTGGCCTTAGGATTTTTTAAAGAGGGTAAAAAATCCTTGGTTATGCCATCCTTCCGAAGGGACATAAAATGGTGGTCCTAAGTCCCTGTCCTAATTATATCTGAATAAACAAAATTTAGGAATCCCACTACAGCATCTTCCGACTAGCTATAGCAGCATAAAGTGACGGTAAATGAATAAACAAAATTAACAAAACAAAAGCATTAACTAACAATTGAATAACTCACGCAAAAAACTCAAATAAGACGAGGTTACACTAGATAAGGAGGTAGGTTTCATGGCGACCTGCTAAATCACAAGTGTCTGTTTGATATATAATAATGTTGATGTGCTCCGCCTCTGTAAGGCAAGTTTTCAACCACCAAATTCGCATTTTTGATTAGGTTTTAATAGTAACAAAATCAAATTCCTTGCATGGCAAAGAATTGATCATTTCATGTTCTCGTGTTTGCAGTTTGAAACCGACGATTTGTTTTAAACAATGTCTGTATATTAGACAGTTGATTATGACAATTGACAATATTCACGATATTCAATAGTTAACAATTCAAATATTTGTGCAACTAATTAAAATGATACAATGCAGACTAACAAAGATGCAGACTTATATCTTACTAATATTATAAATGTGAAAGTTTGTATATTTGTTTGCAAAAACTACTTAACGGATTTGGATGAAACTTTACAGTATTATAGGTTATACATCAGAATAACACATCCGCTATAGCAAGCGCGGATTTAGGGGGGGAGGCGCATGGGGGCACGTGCCCCCTCTCCCGACAGTTTTTAGGTACTGTGGAGAATCCATTATAATAGATAATTAAAGGCAAATCACACGATAATGGTGGGTAAAATGACAGAAAGAATATGAGTTTTGATATCCTGCTAATATTATAAATGCGAATGTTTGTATCTATGTTTGTTACTCATTCACGCAAAAACTACTGAACGGATTTGGATGAAACTTATTGAGTAAAATAGGTTATACATCATAGACTACAGCAAGGGCAGATTAATGTGGGGGCACGGGGGCATATCCCCCCCCCGTTATAGTACATAATTAAAGGCAAATCAGGAACTTAGCAAATTGAAATTTGTAGATAGGTTCTTTGTATAGTTTAAGAAAGAAATTTGGATAATTCCACCCCAAGGGTTTCCCCTTTAATATAACAGGGGTTCAAAGGTTGTATAGAATCCGTCAGTTTTGAAGTTAGACATCTGAAATTTTGGATGAACGAGTAACTTATATTTAAAAAAAAAATAATTAAATTATTTATTTAAAATGATCTTAAACGAAACTTTATGTGGGAGACCAAATTCCACGCGAGCGAAGCCGCGGGCATAAGCTAGTATTATATATGCAGAACTCGATAGTATGCGCCGTACATTCATAGAAAAATAATGATAAATTATAGATTATCAAACTAACGAATGTATGTTTTGATAAATTAAAATCCATACCTCGATAAAATCCATATAGTCATCGATAAGGAAAAAAATCACGTGTAAATTAAGTGAAATCCGTTTGACCAGATATTTATATATAATCTTCTATCACTTTGATAAAAATAATATTTTTTTTTTAATTTATTGTATAATTTGCTACAATTTACAAAGTTACATGCTATACCAAATATACCTGTCTCAAATTAAAAATAATTGTACAAATTTACATCTGTATCTAAACAGAATCTTATTTTACAATGAATGAAAATCTATACAAATAAACTTCCAACAGAGAAAAAAAAATTAATAGTAATAAAATAAACAAAAATTGTAACTATACATAATGAGTAACAGATAAGCATATACATAAAAATTACAATGAAATTAAAGAAATTGGTATCCTACAATAATAAATGTCTTGTTCTTTTATGTGCATACCGCTTTGTACTATTTTTTTGTATAGTTCCCAATATTTTTTGTAAGTGGGTTTTTATTGTTTTTACACTTAAAAAAGTATTGTTTACACTCTAACACGACAAACATAACCTGACCTGTCACTGGGGAAGGTCACACCCGGCACAGTCAGTGTTGCCAGTGATTAAACAATTTTTTATTAGCAATATTTTTTAGCAACACTGACATAACCATGTAGATAACCTGCCGAGAGTTGGTGAACAAATAACGTGGTGTGTAAACAAGTGACTGGGCTTTGAAAGACTACAGCGTTTAGTGAGAACTTTATTCAAGTATAATTATTTCCTTTAATTAAATCATTTTCTTTTTGTAACCTGCAGTGCAGTAATTATTTATTATTTCACATACAAGTGTTTTTATTTTTCTGAATATAGACTTTTATTTTTTTCAAATTTATTTCAATTATTGGCCCCTTCAAAACACATTTTGTTGATAATCAAATTAATATATGGTATACTTACTTCTTTATGCATAATTTTTACTGGAGTGTAATATGCACAATTTCCAGAAATTCTAAGCAATTTGTTTTGGAATATTGATAAAAATAATATAATGAACAAAACTACTCCGTCAACAAAAAAATTATTATCAAGCGAATATTGGCTATTTTTAATTTACAATGTCAAATAAACACTTGAAAACTTAATAATCTAAAAGTCAGTTTGTAAACGATTTATTTTAATTTTGGTCTAAGATATATTACATTCATTTAATAAAAATTAAAAAAAAAAATTAAATAATAAAACGAGATCATATTTTGATTATGTATGTTTACTATGGAAATCACCCAATTAAGTGAATTCACACAAATAAGATCATTGCACACCTGGTCTGCAGCTCGCTCCTCGGTTAAATGAGCGCATTGAACACTATGTGTGCTATGTAAGCTAAATTAAAATACATCATTAAAAAATGTATAAACCTTTTTTAAAAAAATAGTTAGATAATATAAAATCGTTATTTCGCTTTTAATAATAAAGAACCTAATAAAATGCAAAGAAAATTTAAAAAAAAAATAAGTTTTTTGATTTTTTGGTACACAGTAAAACCAATGCCAAATTTTCTTTTCCTGTACAGTAAAGATTTCATTAATTCAAGAAAAATCTTATTTCGACGACTAGTTTACTGAGAATATCTGATAATTGCACATTACTGTTATTGCAGGCCGTCTTATCAACTGCACGCACTGTATGCAGTACTGTGTGTGCAATCGGTTTCGAAGGGTTAATAAACATTTCTCCCTACTTTTGAGAAATTTTGAGAAACCTCCCCCCATATTAAATTTTTTTTCACTTATACATACAAGGTCAACTATTATCATTCAAGATTTGATTAATTCTATAAACGACTGTAATGACTGATAAATATGATAATAAGATGATAAAATAAGTATTGTAATTAATTTCAGTCGTTATATTTTTATTTTATAGTTCCTTCCTTCAATAAACTGGAAAACGTATTCCTTAATCTGATGACAGGTGCTTAGGGCATGGATTAGTAATTAATCAGGCCAAAACTAAATACATGCTCGCAGGAGGACCGATGGAGCTGGCTGGTTTTATTAAAATACACCTTTACCTGTTTGAGAACCACTAAAAAGAGCGACAATAATGCCTCAATAGAGGTCAAAAAGAGAGTGGTTGAGGTAAACAAATGCTTCTTTGGGATAAATCGACATTTAAAAAGCAAGCTCTCGTCCTGAAATACAAATATAATTCAATATAAAAAGCTCCTTCGGCCTATCATATATGATAGGAAAACTGGTCCATTAAGAAACCAGATGAAAAACTGCTTCAGGCATTTGAAAGGAGGATTTTACGGCGAATTTATGGACCTATTAGAGAGGAGGAAGCATGTAGAAGACGTACCAATGCTGAGCTGGCAAGTCTGTACCAGTCCCCGGATGTTGTCAAAATAATAAGGCTTGGTAGGTTGCGCTGGGCAGGCCAACTTGGGCTGGCCAACTGGCCGGAATGGCAAGTGTTGAAGGACCCAGAAGAGTAATGGTAGAAAGGATTCAGAGCAGAAGAAGAGTAGGGCGCGATGGCTGGATGGAGTCAGTGGACTCCAGAAGCCTACTCAATATCCAGAACTGGAAGGCCGCTGCACTGGACAGGGAGGACTGGCGGAAATGTATTCCCAAGGCTAATTGATGGCCTGTAGAGTCATACAAGAAGAAGAAGGTATTTTTATTTAATCTTTCTGTCATGTACTTTTGATATTTTTTATTTAATTTATTGTTTACATATAATGCTTTTTTTTATATGAAAGTTGTAATCCCAATGCGATAACGAAAAAATCCCTTATCAGTTAGTAATATAATTGATAAGATATTTTATTTATTTTATGCGAAATTAAATTATTTTTTTAAATTTCGTAGCACTAGATCAATCATAAAATCGTAAAACATAAAAGCACTGACAAAAATTTCAATATTCCAAAATTTCACTATTTACAACAGATTTGTACGTTGCTTATTTTGTTTAACGGACTTTATAATGTTATAGCTCATCCGACGATACAACAGTCCTAAATGTTTCCTATCCAGATATAATTAAGAGAAGGATCTGTAACGAGAACATGTCATCGCACAGGCTCGAGGCCCCTATTTTACTTCCCAACTGAAGGACGGCATAGCCACGGTTTATAAAATATTCTTGCATTGAAACATCAGGTTTTCTACAAATTAAGGATACCTTCTTCAAGTATGCTGGACGAGCCCCAGGAGGTTCTCCAGATCCCACAGGAATAATCTGTGGCTGTTAATAAATAAAATAATTTATCAGCCCCAACTGGATTCGAACCTGGGATCTTTTGCACTGAAACTCTGCATTCCACATACTAAGCAGCTCTGCTCTATTTTCTTGATTGATATTTTTAAAAAACAAAAAAAGGAGGTCGATAATAGAAAACATATCTAACCTAAGGACGAAATAACGTGAATTTTTTGCCCAGATTTTTATAACGAATTTATAGCGTAGAGTTTTTATAATGAAGGATGGAATTGACCAGCGGGTGCAGTCCATGATAACACAAAAATAAGAATAACTTATTTTTTACTAGTGCCAACGTTTCGGCCTACTTTTTAAACATTCTTCAGGGCAAATAGAAGGGGCTAAGGTTCTGTGAACTGTCAAACTATAAATGGTCAACTGCAACGCATTGCCGTATTCCCTTCCATGTTCCCTCAAGATGGCCTACACGCTAGGCCGAAACGTCGGCACTATTAAAAAAAAAGTTGTTCTTATTTTCGTGCTATTGTTGACTGCAACCCTAACCAATTCTATCCTCCATTAGAATCTTCCAGTCAACTATTTTCCTCTTAACATTTTTTATAGATTTTTTTTGTAGACTTCTATTTTTTTTAGTAAGCATTTATATATTCATGATACACTTAATTATAGTAGATGTTTTATTAAACACAACTGGATTTGATTCTGAAATATTTTGTACTGCATACTAAGCAACTCTGCTTTTCGATTGATATTTTAAAAAAAAAACTAGGTTTCTTTTGAATAGCACAAAAGGAGGTGGATGATATATCTGGCCATGATATATCATCCATCATATAAGATTAAAGAACGTGACTTTTGATTTGTGTTTTATTTTTGTTTTTACATTTATTAAATAATAAATATAGAGAATGAGGATATACAGAGGCGTTCTAAACAGATTTTAGGCATTTTCAATATTTTGGCTCCATAATTGAGACAGAATATGTGATATGGAATTAAAAAGAAGAATTTCAGATGGTAAAAAGACCATATCAATGCTCAACTCAGTATTATGGAATAGAAACATTATCCACAAACAAACAAATACATATATATATATATATATATATATATATATATATATATATATATATATATATATATATATATACATACATGGCTGGCTTTACATCCCGTCACCGAGACTGGGCCTCCTCAGTCTATATATATATATATACATATATATATATATACAATAGTATATTACCAAGCATTATGATATATGGATTAGAAACTTGGACGTTGAAAAGCAACCTCAGGAAAAAACTCCTAACCACAGAAATGGACTAATGGAAACGAGCGGTGGATATATCCATAATGGACAAAGTAAGAAATGCGACCATTAGAGAAAAGATGGAGACCAAAAGAACCACTCTGGTAGATATTAAGAAAAACCACCTGAAATGTTATGGACATTTGAAAAGAATGCCTGAAGGAAGACTACCCGAACTAGTCCATCAATGGAAAATTAGGGGAACAAAAAGACGAGGAAGACCAAGGAAGACCTTGGGGAACGAAGTAGAGGAAACCATGATGGGTCATGGTCTACGGGAAGAATGGACCTTAGATAGGACATTATGGAAGGAAGCCATCCAATCACGAGGTTAAGGAAACCCAGTGGAAACTCCTGTTAAAAAAAGTTATTTATGATACACTTAATTATAGTAGATGTTATATTTATAAAGCCAACGGCCATACCACCTTGAACATACCGGTTCCCGTCAGATCACCGAAGTTAAGCAACGTCGGGCGTGGTTAGCACTTGGACGGGTGACCGCCTGGGAAAAACGGACGGTAACCATCTGGGGAAAAACCGCGTGCTGTTTGGCATCTAACTAAACAATGAACTAAATAATAATACATAGCTGGCTGTATGGATGAATGAAAGAATCCAGTGCCATACAAAAAAAAAAAAAAAAAAAAAAAAAAAAAAAAAAAAAAAAAAAAAAAAAAAAAAAAAAAAAAAAAAAAAAAAATTATAAAACTAGTAAGGATCATAATATAGAATTTTAGAATCTGGGTGGGCCCAGGAAGGTTTAAGGATCCCAGAAGGTCCAATGCATGTACACCCTCAGCAATTAATTCTTTATAGAGTTATATCGTATACATATTAGTTATTATAAGATGGTATAGGCGATTGTGTTGAGAGTGATCTGAAGGATTTGGGATTGGGTAGTGGTCCGTGGATAGAGGTTTGTAATCAGAGATTGGTGGTATCGGCATCGAGCTTTCGGGTTCGCTAACTTATATATTAACTCACTAAAATAGAGCCAAAAACTCAAAAAAGAAACACTATTATTTATTATAATGCAATTGGGAAAAACCACAATGCAAAGCCTTATGTTTCAAAAATACACCCACTTACCAGTCGACGTTTCGTCTATTCAGGCATTATGAAGACACCAAAAACAAAAAAGGGGGTTATGTGAATCACATCTCGAAGAAAAAGGTGCAATACATCCCAACGATCAACAGCCCAAACAGGCTCCAAACATGAGACAGCACCCCACCACCAAGACGTTCAACATACAACAGCTTTTTTTTTTTTTTTTACTGTTTTCATTTCTCGTCCACATGGTTCTCAGAATTCCACTATCGTTATTAACATACGTATCCAAGAATCTAATCCTATTACTAGTTTCTAGTTCATAAGTGCATTTGATATTATTATGAAAACCATTAAGACCCTCATAAAACCTGTCAATCTCATCCTCTTTCAACACAAGCAAAAGTTGTATGTTGAACCTCTTGGTGGTGGGGTGCTGTCTCATGTTTGGAGCCTTTTTGGGCTGTTGATCGTTTGGGATGTATTGCACCTTTTTCTACGAGATGTGATTCACATAACCCCCTTTTTTGTTTTTGGTGTCTTGATAATGCCTGAATAGGCGAAACGTCGACTGGTAAGTGGGTGTATTTTTGAAACATAAGGCTTTGCATTGTGGTTTTTCCCAATTGCATTATAATAAATTATATATTAACTGTTATAATGTTGTATAATTATGTGTAGAATACAAAAAGCTATAAGATATAGTCCATGAATAGAGACATGTTTCCAGTCCCCATTCACTAACCTGAAGACCAACGTGGCTGTTTGTAAATGGAATTGTTCTCGATAGTTGCAGGTTGGAGGGTCCAGGGTAGCTCTAACTTGTTTAAGCCATAATTTAATAAACCTCAGGGATAACAAGGACTTGCACAAACTGGGTTCGCAAATAGTGGTCCCTATCCTCGCAGTGTGGAATATATATTTTTTCTCTTCCCGGCTTTTCTCCAATGTTGAGGATGTATACATACTACATTCCAATGTTCTGGGAAAACATTATTATTTATAATGTATGAAATAAGTTGACATTCAGTTATTTATTCATTTACTGCTAATAAAAATATACTAAAGTGGGAGTCATAAACTTTGCCCATCCTGGAATTCTCAGAACCTGCAGACAAATTTAAATTCATCACAAAATTGGCTCGATAAATGGCCTGTAAAAATTAACATTCAAAAATCTAACCAAGTAACATTTACACTTAGACATTCAGACTGCCTTACTATAACATTTTATAATACATTTCCCAGACAGAATAATTGGGCCTTACAATGGACAGGAGACTGACCTGGATATCACAGGTAACTAATTAGAAGAAAAGAATCACCGACTCTCACTCCTAAGACGACTACTTCACCACAAAAATAAACTATCTCTAACAAAATTATAATATACAACATGCTACTTAAACCAATATGGACCTATGCCTCTCAAGTCTGGGGCTCATGCGAAAAATCCCAAATACAGACCTTTCAAATTATTCAACAAAAATTCCTTCATTATATTACACATTGTCCTTTTTACATTACTAATAAATCATTACACAAAGATCTCAACATACCACTCGTGACTGATGCAATCAAGAAAAACTACAAACAATTTGATGACTCACTTGTTGAACATCCAAACTTACTGGTACAAACATTAATGACAGGCACATTTCCACACAGTAATAATAAAATAAAAAAGGATTTCCAAGGGATCCGAAGGGATTCTCGTGGAAGCATGGAGAAACCAGACGTTGAAGGCACTCTTAGCGTGGTTCATCTCACTGTAGTAGATCCCTGCTCCAGAAACGTTTCAGTCTCCTTGTCGGATCCTGTGGCAACGTGTCTGTTAGTAATTTTGGTGTCCAGCAAGTTTGGGTGTCCAGCAAGTGGGTCATGAAGTTTTTTTGTAGTTTTTCTTGATTGTGTCAGTCACGAGTGTTACTGGTATGTTGAAATCAGAGTAATGACTTATTAGCAATGTAAAAGGGACTTTAGATTGAAAGACCTGATTGGTCTGTAAGTGGGATTTTTTCAACTTTTTCACCCACCTTTCAACCTTTTCTACAAATTAGTCACGTGAGATTTCCTAGTCAGTCTTCTGTCCATTGTAAGGCCCAAGTATTTTGCCTGTGTTTGTCTGGGCAATGCTGTATTGTAAAGTGTTAGATTAGGGCAGTCTGAATGTCTAAGTGTAAATGTTACTTGGTTTAATTTTTGTATGTTAGTTTTTATACATCATTTATCGAGCTAATTCTGTATTGAATTGAGTATTAAGTGTGTCTTTAGTTTCTGAGAAGCTATATTAAGCTATGGATTAATACTGGTCAATGTTGAGTGAAACCTTTTTTTTGTATTGATTTCTCTCTCTCAGTTATTAAATAATAGATTCAAATTAGGGACAACATAATTTCGATATATTTATATGACCCATCAAATGAAACCCTAACTTGGTTTCGAATCATTACTGTTTTTTTAGGGGTTTTTTTCGATGAAGTGGCATTATGTTTTTAGTTCTCAAAATACTTCTAGGTCATCTGTTAACTTATATTCCCAAGTTTGTTAATTGTAGAATACTTCAATACATAAAACTCTCATTTTGTATATTTATACAAAATAAATATATAGTCATTCAAACAGGCCTGGGGTTATCATTCAAATGGACTAATGCAATATCTATTTTAAAATCATTGATTGATCGTTGTGTACCAATCGGAATGTTTCTGCGTCAGACAATATTCTTTAGAATGAATCAAAACACTTCAAATGCAACGAATGATAAATTTTACGCAATCAATATTCTTTTTGTCTTTTCTAGTCCCCTGTAGAGAAAATCGCGATATCGAATATCACTGTATATAGATAAATTCTTGGTATAAACTTGGATTAAAAAACTATCTATAACAGAGAATTATTATAATGCAATTGGGAAAAACCACAATGTAAAGCCTTATGTGGTTTTTCCCAATTGCATTATAATAAATAATAGTGTTTATTTTTGGAGTTTTTGGCTCTATTTTAGTGCAGAGAATTATTTTAAATTGTTTAAATAGGATGAACTGTTTTAACGTATAAGAATTTTAAATGTTTTAATACCTTTAAATAAATTATTATTAGTTTTTTCATTAGATTTTTTTTTACTTTATGACAATTGTTGACTTTTTTAAACAATAACAAAAATGAAGTTTTAATACAAATTTTATTTATTTTATTTTATTTGACTTTGAGTCTAGCACCCGGAATTGTTTTAGAAACTCCACCAATACCTACATACTTTCTCACTATCCAATCATACCTCACTAACCAAACCACAAAAACCGCAATAATGTATTTTCATCCCTCTTTTCTCAATCTGCTGGTGTTACTCATGGGAGTATCCTCGGCCCAATCCTCTACACATTTTATACATCCCAACTCATCCTAATACTATCCTTACCACGTATGCTGATGATACATGTGAATTATTAGTCAAAAATAATCCAGTTACCGCATCCCATAATCATCAATCCCATATAAAAATAAATTCCCACAAATCCAGTGACCCTCCGCAAGGAATCCAATGACTTTCTGTCCTCCAGTATACTTTAATAATATCCCACTGACTCCAGTAGAACAAATCCGATACTTAGGAATACATCTCGACAAACGTTTAACTTGAAATCTCCATACTAGACCGAAACGACAAGAAACAGCTCGATGTTTCAGGCTACTTCACCAATGACTAGACAAACGCTCTGAGCTCTCAATTAATTACAAAAGACTCATATACATGACAATCATTAGATCCATCTGGCCTTACGGAGTTGAGCTTTGGGGCTCCACTCCAGCCATAAATTCCTCTCGTATCCAATCCTTACAATCCAAAATCCTTCATAAAATCCTGAATGCTCCTTACTTTGTTACGAAAAGAGTAATCCATAATGACCTTAATGTCCCATTTGGTGCTGATATAAATTCTTTTAAAAGCAAATTTTATTCCCACTCAAACCCACTAGATTCAAACCTAGCAACATCTTCAATTCCTGACGATCCTTCAAGGCGCTTGAAAAGAAGATATATTTTTGAAAATCCTTAAACAGTAGTTCTTCTTCTGCCCAGATTTTAAGGCGATCCGACTGAGCCTGAAATGCCAGGATAGTACTGAAGTGGATAGAAACCAGGTGTTTAAAAGTATCACAAAACTATAGTTTAGTAGCGCTTGAATTTCTTCAAGATAATCTATATTGATAGATGTAATAATGAATGAAGAAAATGTTGTGTTATATGTAATATATCACAAGTTTTTCCAATTTCACAAATTATTTCAAATTTTTAATTTATTTATTCATTAAAATTTACAATTGTATTATAACAATACAACTAATGGCAGGAATGATACATAGAGGCATTAATACAAACACGTAGAGAAACAACCCAGTGGTTTTTCACGAAAAGGCTCGTGTCAGATTCGGGCCAAAGTAGCAACAAATGGAACCATTAAAGTCATTATGGATGACTTCATTCGTAACAGAGCGATGGAGCATTAAGGATTTTACGAAGGATTTTGAACGGTTGGAGTTTCATAATTCGTCCAAAAAATTTTAATTATTATTTCTGATATCATTGCGGAGATATTTTCTGTGATTTATCTGAATCCTTCTCGGTTTCCTATTTCAGTTGATTTTGGACCTAAAATCTTTAAATCTTTTAAATTTCAGTCTCTTCTTCCCTCCCCTACTTTTTTCTAATAACAAAATAAGAAAAATTAAAGTAATTATTGTTATTTGTTGTTAATTATTATGGATCACTAATATATTGCGTGTAACTTTTTCATGTGTAGACATGGCACCCCGTAACCTTGGTTACTGTATCCGATACTCCTCGAAAATGATAAGATAAGGCTATTTTAATATTTTTTTGTTGTAATATCAATCTCTGAAATATTGATAATAGTCATATAAAATATATTTTCACCTCCACTAGTATCTGTTAATATAAATTTTTAAAAACACTTTTCTGAATGATAATTCTTGATATATATCCATAGAATACAATAAGTTTTAATTATTACTTAGAAGTTCCAAAAGTTACATTTCGAAGCAATTTAGAAATTTTGTTAAGTGCGGAAACTAATACTTTTATAATCTTTAAATATTTCATTTTGTAGAGAAAAGATTTGTTCAGGGCCGGGATTCGAACCCGGATTCGTCTGGCCGTGCTACGAGCCAGGTTAGCTTAGTTTGGTTAGGGCACCACGACGGAAACGGAAAATATTTAAAAATTATAACAATTAGTAAAAAAATAAAATAAAATAAATTATAAGACTTTTTTATATTTTTTTTTAAGAGAAAAGATTTGCCCTGGTCGGGATTCGAACCCGGGTCGTCTGCATCTCAGTGCTCTAAACAACTGAGCTACCAGATGAAGAGAACGGATTTGCCTGACTTGGATACGACCCCTGGTAGCTCAGTGGGTTAGAGCACTGCACCAGAGATGCGTGCGACCCGGGTTCGAATCCCGGCCAGGACAAATCTTTTCTCTTCATAACAAAAATATTTAAAATAAAATTATTTCATTTATTTCAAAATATTCAACACTTAAGTGGGTACTGATATTTTAATAGTCCCGCTAGGGAGGTACAAAATAAATACTATACTGAACTCCGATTTCTAAAATAACTTGGGGAATACTTTAACCAAAAGGTTAAATACCTACTTTAGTACAATTAAATGAAAAGTTGCAGAGTTCGTGAGACGGGCTTCGGTCCGCCGCAGTGGCTACCCTCTAAAGTGAATATAAATGAATTTAGACAAAAACAATCATAATAGACTATTTCGTGGAATATAGGATTCTTATATTTTATTCAAGAGTCTAAGAATCAGATTTCGTGTATGATGCTCTTTCACGCGAGCGAACAAAATGTACAATAACATGGAAATCTAGCGCCTTATCAGAACATTTATTGCAGTTAAAAATGTTTTTTTTTACAAAGTCTTGTATTACATGAAAATCTATTTTTTTAATTATTTTTCATATGTTTTCACTGTAAGATATTTTACAATATATTAATTACAAAAGACTTTGTTCATTTTACCATAAGCCAATTTAGGCTTACTGAGTAGAGCTTTGGGCCATCACTAAGCCATATAATTCCTCTCGTATACAATCCTTACAATCCAAAATCCTTCGAAAAATCCTCAATGCTTACTTTGTTACGAAAAAAATAATCCATAATGACCTTAATGTAGGATTTCTTGCTGATTTGGCCCGTATCCGATATCAATCCTTTCATGACAAACTTCATTCCAACTCAAATCCACTAGTTTCATACCTAACTGCTCCTTCAATTCCTGATAATTCTCCGAGGTGTCTGAAAAGAAGATGGCCTCGTGACCTTCTATGTTGGACATGTTATTATTGTAAGTACTATCACTGGGTACTTCCTCTAAAAGCCTTTATTCATGCCATTATGTACTATTCCTGCTATTTACTTGTTAAATCGTTAAAGTACAATTGTAAATGAATAAATCATTTATAAAAAAGCCTTCAGGAGCAATATTATTGGTTGAAGCTTTTTAATTGAGGAACGTCCTATTTAATATTTCAATTCCAACTTTTTTTACAACTATTTTGTATAAACCTTGTTACTAATAAAGTCATTCATAATGAGCTTAATATATGGGAAAAATAGACTAATATTAACAATTTAAATTTACAAAATTTAGGAGCTTGAAAAAAATCTAGAAAAATCATTTTTATAGATTCGTTTTATCGACTTAAGAATCACTCAAAATTCACAACAAAAAAATCTACTCTGGATAAAGTATCTGTAAAAAAAGATGTCCTTTTATCCTTCAAACTTAATTCTGTTAATTGCTTATTTCCATTGGGTAGCTCATCTATTTGTTTTGATACATATAATACATACTTGTTATATTATTTAATACATTAATTTATTGCAGGACTCTAAAGTACTTGAAGAACCACGGTCTCTAAATTCTTTCATTCGCCGCAATGCGCCTCCAGAGGTTTATACCCATCGCTTTCAGGTCACTCTCCACATCGTCGAGTCTCCTTAGGCCTTCCTCTCAATGTTAAACCATAATACGGTTTCCCGAACATCATCCTTCTGGGAATTCTGGTTGTTTTCACCCTCTCTACATGTCCCAACCACCGTAGTCTCTTGATCTGGATGACTCACACAATGCCTGGTTCATCTTGTAGGTCCCTTAACTTTCATGGACCTCATTCTCCACTTGTACTCCATTCTGCAAACATTTTACGCAGGACTTTTCTCTCCCATACGTCAAGGATCATATTGCTATCTTTTATCAGGGACCAATCCGCATGCCCATAAGTGACAATAGGTCTCACAGTCGTTTTATATACGAGACCCTTTGCCTTTATGGACAGCCATTTACAAGACAAAAGTTTCTGTATTCCGAACAGACAACCGCTTATCGCTTCTATACGGCCCTTGATATACTTTTCTACTCTGCCCTCGTATGTTAACAGTGGCGTAACTAGAGTTGACTCATGGGGGGGAGGAGTAAAACCCCCACCTGTCAACCACTCCAACATATTACTTCCTTCAAAAAAGATGTCTCGTAATATAGGTATAATATATATTATAGGTACTATAATCATGTAGCTTCAAATTAAATAAATAGATTATATTTTTTTATAAATGTTATTTTAGAAGTTATAAATGTTATTTTCGTTATTAATGCAATTTTTTGGAAGGACAATCAAGAAATAGCTTTTAAATACAAGTAACCCTATTTATTTGTTACAATAACTTACTATACTTAATTGTAAAGGGAACTTTCTAGACCCACCCAGACTTTACTTCTAGATTCTAAGTATAGTCTAAACTGTTCTTCTCACATTTGTGATCTTATTGTTGCCGCTAGATACCGCTATAATAATACTATATAATTAATTGTAAATAAACAGTAATAAGTGCTGGTTAGTCATTTTAGTGCACCTTTTATTCATTAAAATAACTTTGTTTGCACTTTCTTTGTTGGGTTTTTGGCATTACTTCTGTAATCCCACAATAATAACTTTGAAAAAGTAAAATCCTTCAAATTTTTATTTTTTTTTTAAATTGTTACAATTTTTTTTAAATTTCTTCCAATCAATAGGGGGTTACATCCCCAATAACCCCCCTCGTTATGCCTATGTATGTTGCTATAATGCTCAGGAACTTGAATTTATCAAATGCTAGAAGAGCAAGTTGCATATTTGTATTTCTTTTCATTCCATTTGGAAAATTTATGTTTGCATGTAAACAATCTTTTTTTCATTAGTT